>OY735211.1:10414285-10796785 GCA_963457665.1 Thysanoteuthis rhombus | reverse complement strand
GCAGTAGTGCTCCCAATAAAATTTACATCAGATTATGATCCTGGGGTCGGGCATGGTGTCGAGGCGTGAACATTATTACCACTTATCCAGGTCACCCCAGCAAGTTGAAGTTGCAACGAAACCACTACTCTCAATCTCTACAGGAAATATATTACACCGCCAGCCGTTTGTATCACGCCTGCATTTCAAGTATTTGTATTTTTCTAACTTTCGCTCATAGGTCCGTTGTCTTCGAAAAGTTTCCCAACAAGCGTTTTTTTTTTTTCATTTACAGACCAGATAATGAAATCTACATTCTTGTCGTTGAAGTGATTTCTGTTAGATATTTGAGATCACATTCGGAATCATATATATATATATATGAGTGTGTGTGTTTAACACGTCCTACATACACACACACACACAAACACACACACATATATATATATATATATATATATATATATATATATATATATATATATATATATATGACGTATTGTTGCTAATTTTAGAGATTGCTTTATCTATGATAGTGCTCAATAAGTAAGCCAAGCCCCCCCTCCCTGTGTCTATAGAAAGATGAATGTTGAGTAGGATACACTATACATATACATATCTTTATGTACGTAATACATGCATACATACTTACATACCTACAGTCTCATTATTACACATTATACAACTATGCATAAATATTGGGACACAAGGTGCGTGAACACCTATGTCTATTCATGAAACATCTTTGCAAACATAGCCACATATGTAATATATCCGTGCATAAACGTCCAGAAAAAAACTGTTTTTAAAATCATATTAATATTGGTTATTTTGCATTTTGGGGTCATTTATTTTTTTAAAGACACTAAAAATGTCTATCACAATATGCACATTAATTACTATATATATATATACATATATATATATATATATATATATATATATATATATATATATATATATATATATATATATATATATATATATATATATATATATATATATATATATCACTTCATTATTTCATGAACATTAATTTTGCTGAAAAAAATGAATGAAAGAAACTGGCAAAAAAATTCATTTTCAAGGATCCACCATTTTCTTTCTTTTCTTCCGTTCCGTTGACAAAATGACGCAATCTTGGTGTTTGGAGTCACCGCAGTTCGACTTTTAACTTAACCTTAATTTAATGTAAAAAAAAAAGAAAGAAACATAAATGTATATTAAACGATGCACACCTTCGTTTGTTCTTCTGAGGAATTTCACGGTGTTTTTTTTGTTTGTTTTTTTTTGTTTTTGTTTTTTTTTTTCCTTTTTCCGAGATTGGCCATTCTCACAAAATGGACTGATGTTGTTGCTTATAGAATCATGGAAATGAGAAGTCCTCTGCCACTGAACACTAATCTTAACACCGGTGTTGACCTACGCGCAATGACCTAAAATGCTGTAATCATTTTTGGGGGCCGGGGGTGGGGGATAAAAATGTTGTTTTTTTTTTTTCTATGAATGGACAATAATCTACAGGTAAGAGATTGGAGAAAAACGTTTGAGAATGAAATTAAAGCTATGTAACAAAAAAAGGTGTTTTCTTCTTGTTTTGTTTGGTGTTTATTCGTAATTATGAGTTGATTCAGTTTGCACCAATCGATGAAATTCATCTAACTCTCACACACACGAACAAACAAAGCACGTGCGAGCACACACGTACACACACACACACACACGCACACACACATATATATATATATATATATATATCTATATATATATATATATAGAGAGAGAGAGAGGGGGGGGAGAGATAAATAGATAGATAGATTGATGTGATGCCTTGGCTCCACGGACAAAAATCTATTAGAAGGGTTTTCCACAGCACTAAGAATATAGATGGCAGAATAATACCCCAGCCAGAGCAATAGAGTTTTAAGACGAAGTGTGACTTTCCCAAGGATGACCCTGCCCTTTAAACCAAGGGTTTGTATCTTGTGGTCCACCGATGTGGCGCAGATATGAGCCGGGCCCTAGGTCGTAGGTGTGACAGAAGTGCTCTTTTCCTTGCATATGTGAGCTAGCTATCGGAGTTTGTCTTCTCTTTCTCACAGTAAGCCTGACCTGTGGTTAAACAACGGGACGTAAACATTCTGTATGTTGGTAGATGCCGGAGCTGGCTATAGGGTTCTATCGTCCTTTTGAAGGAGGATCAGGACAGCAAAGCTGGCTGCAACTTCAAGCACAGATCCTCAAGATAGTGTAGCTGTCAGCAATTTAAGCACAGATCCAAGACATTCCAGCAGATATGCGCTGACTATATATATATATATATATATATATATATATATATATATATATATATATATATATATATATATATATATATATATATATATATATATATATATTGATCTGAAATTTTCTTTGTATGATTACCGATCTTTGAGATTCATGGAAAAGCTTTGAGAAGTAAATTGAGTAGGAAGTGCATTATGCTGAAAAATGAATAACTTGTGCGAAATAAATGTTTTGTTTTTTTCATCGTTAGGCTGGCAGACTTATTAATGTTCTCACGTATGCTTTTAGTATTTGCTGTGTCACTATAATGTAATCGTAAGGGTCAATGATGGTTTTCAGGAATGTCTCTAATAAATCCCAACTGTAATATTATAGGATTCATGAACAGATACACCAAGATGGTATCGGAAAGTTTCCAGACTCCCTCAACTCTCAATGACTTTTTATCCGAGTGTCTCTTATCGCATAACTCAAGGACGCCTGAAGTTAAAACCACCAAAGTTTTGAGGGTTACTGATGGGATTGCAGAGCATATTTTAGCAAATTGATTTTCAATAGATCCAATTGTTTTGCGTTGTCCGGGAACTTTCCAATGGCCACTCGTATGTGATAATAATTTTAGAAGGAAAAGGAGTAAATGAAAAAGTTTCGAAGAATCGTTTTGTGTACCAGTACAGTGGCGTATCTAGAATGAGGCAGGCATGGCCCATGCCCTAGGCACCACCTAAATGGGTGTTTCTATTGAAGTTTGGCAAGCCAATCTCAAATAGTGAAAAGGAATTTTCTTCAGATGTATTATCTGTCTTTGATTACCGAGGGGGAGATGCACTATAGTGTTAAGATTCTTGAACCCTCTATGTAACATTACATTACGTTAAATCAGATACGTTGCTTGGAGCAATATGGCCCATGCTTCACAGTGCCACTGAAATATTTTGGTAAAGTAGTCTAAAAGATGGATTTCACTATACCAGATGGTCGGACAGAGGTGAGACTTCAGTGCTTTCTATAGTTGTTATATTTCCGTAGATACAACCTGCATCAGTATAAAAAAGAAGGTATACATTTAGAAGTCATTCAGAGAATAAACCCAAGACCTGAGAGATCTGAATAAATTTATTGGGTCAGTGTTTAAAGGATTAATCAAGAGGAAAATAGAATCTTATGATAATAGAATGAAGATTTACAAAAATGTATCAGTAACCATGAATCGAACTATGAACAAAGATGTCACAGTCATGGAATGAACATTTGTGTCATTTAAAATTGATAATTTGCCTTTGAGACATCGTAGATTATGATGTCATGATATCATCCTGATTTATTTTAAAATCTTCATGGAATTTTTTTTTTTTATTATCATTCAATTCTTTCATGGCCGTAAGGTGGCGGCCTATGTAAAAGTTGTGATAAAAGCAACTGTAAAACTTGAGATAAAAGAAAATCATAGTCAAAAATTTATAATGGTTAACAATGCTCCATCTTATAAGAATTGAATCATGGCGATATTCCTACTACAACTACAACTACAAGTATTGAACAAAAAATAAATATGGCGCCGATCGACCAGGAAACGAAGAAAGATGACTCTATAGATTAGATATGATCTTTTGCCCGCCGTAAGAACAACGAAATTTAGGATGAAAGAAAATACTAATTAGAAATTGATTAGGGTTCACAATGTCATGTGTTGATCACTGAACACATATTGCGTCGCAAGATTATCAAAGTAATGTTTCTTACGTAGTATTTGTTTGATTATATTTTTTTCTATTAATTGATATATTGACACGCCTGTTCGTGATTCCACCCACCAATAATCAGGTTTTATATACAGTGGATTCCGGTTATTAGGACTGCATCAGGATTTTCGACCCAATAACCAACAGGTCCGATTAACCAAAAAACATTTTTCATATCTAAAAGACTAAAATTTCTTGAATTCAAAGAGAACAACTTGCATGAATACCACAACGACTTAAGCCCCTTTTCTTTTCAACTTTTCCTTCCTTATGAAAATTTGAGTCACAAGCTAAAAAATATTTGAAAGATAGTTGTTTCTGTAAAAAAAAAATATCTTTTAGTAATTCTATCAGATTTTATTTGAGAAAAAATGTTTATTTGGTAACACAGCAGTTTGGTCAAAATAGTCAGCGGATTAGTCATAAGCGAAGCAAATTAGCGATGATTCCATACGTTTAAATTGGCTCTTACATACATTTGAATTGGTCGTATAGTGCGGTTGGTCCGAATAAATATTGGTTTTATTAAGTGGAATTCACTGTTCAGAGGGAATATATTTGTGCTGATATTCCAATAAATCAGCAGCAATTCCTGGAGCATCTCTTTGTTCGGATGACAAGGAAAATGTAAGCCAGAAGTCGAAAGGCCACTAAAAGCACGATCAACATGTATAGGTTGAAATAGAAATTTTCCTGTGAAAAGAGTTTTTCAAAATAATTCAAACGTGAGAGGCAGGACAAAATTTGAAAGCATTTCGAAAAGTTCAAACATTGTTATCATCGTTATATCAGAGCTTCTCAAAGTAGGGGTTGGCATCCCTTCGGGGGTCGAGTAAAGATTATTGGGTGTCACAAAAAGATTTGAAATCTTTTTTCTGAAACTATAATGATGTAACTGAAGTTGTTTTTTGATTTTTTTAATCTCGATACAAAAATGTACTCCTCCTTTCTATCCACCGATCTTTTCTGAAATTTCGTTTTTGTTGTGTTTTTAGTTATTCATTTTAAAAATGAATTCTCTTTCAAAAAAATTGAGAAGCCCTGTGTTATATCAACGAAATCAAGTTTTTGTATTGCAGTTCGGTAAATTAAAAAACAGAAATGTCAACTCTTACAAGAGAACTAAACAATTTAGTGATTTTTTCTCTACAATCTATTGAGCAAAACCCATTACATGCATACAATCTATTATGCGAAACCTTTGGGACTAAATACTTTTCTGAATTCAGAATCTTTCGGATTCCGATATGGTAGTACAGATATGGTAAATAGAGTAGACAAGTCGATTATTAGTTAATAAACAATATTTCTGGAATGAACCTTGTAAATATTCGCACTGAGTAAGGTAAATTAAGGCTATAAATAATTGTATAGTCCGTCCGTACAGTGGTAAATAGAATAAGATAAGGATAAACCGTAAAATCACTGAGATACATTTTGTTTTTTAAATACTGAGAGAAGATATACGACTACTTTTTATTTTTAAGTAAAAGCGAACATTTTCTCTACAGAATGAATATTTGGTCGTCAGAGATTTTTATTTTCGAAATGTTCGATATGTACCTCTAGTACATGACAACTGAGTAGTTCAGTGGGCTTTTTTCTCTTTGTTTCCCTTCAATTTATCACTGCATGAACATCAACAGACGTAGTGTCAGTATATAGAGTCAATAATTATCAGTCTTCTATCGTCCATCGTTGGAAATAGACCTTCCCAAGGATTCGCTGCACCTCCCTGTCGTGGACGTCATGGAGCCAATATTTCCTGAATTTGTCCAGTTCGTCTCGTCATCTCATATTCTGACGGCCTTGGTTTCGCACTTGATCTTTAGGGATTCATGTTGTAAGTCGTGATGTCTGCCATTCTTGCAACATGAACAGCCCATTGCCATATGAGTTTCCCAATGGTTCCGATGATGTCTTGGATTTCTGTTGTTGTTTTTTTCACCCTAATATACTGTGCTGTCTTGTAGTTTCTCCGTGTGAAGTTGAGCATGATCCTCTCGTGTGCACGTTGCATGCTTCAAAATCTGCGGATCAATCTCTTGGTTAGGTTCCATGTTTTAGCTCCCTAGGTGACTATTGGGAGGATGCATTGGTTGTATACTTTTTTTTTTAGGACTAATGGGATTTTCTTCTTCTTTAAGGTTGAGCTTGGTCTACCAAAGGCCTAACATCCAAGGGTGATTTTTTTCCTTAATTTCTTCTATTGAGGGTTTCATGGAGATTCGTTGTCCTAAGTAGATGTAGTGGTCTACTTTCTCCAGTTCTGCGTTTTCTATCTTGATCGTTCTACGTCTATTTCTGGCATATTTTGGTGAAGTTCATGTGTAGGCCAACTTCCTTGCTTTCTTCGTTCAGTTTGTCTAGAATTAATTGGGAGTCTTGAAGGCTGTATGCTAAAAGGACGATATCGTCTGCAAATCTGAGGTTACTTTGGTATTCGCCCTCTATTCTGATTCCTTGAAAGGATAAATGAAAAAAAAGCTATTTTCTTAATACTGGTGTAAAATAAAATGACATCATGATTGTTCCAGTTGTACACCAGATTTTTTATTCCCAAGCGACAAACTCTGACAGTAAACAAGCACCCAGGTTAATAGATTTACTAGTCTAAGCTCAGCTTGAGACATCGAAAGAATTCAAGAAAAAAAAAAGTGAAAACTTACTTCTTTAAACTTCAGTTTTTCCAAAACGTCTTTGCCAGTATTGATACACGGTGGTTGATTGCAAGCTGACAAAAAATGACACTTGTATAGAAATCGTGTAATAAAATGCAACGAAATAAAACATTACTCAAATATCATATTAGTTTACCGTTGCTGTCAAAAAATGACAGCAATGATTAATTTTGCAATTGCGTTATATATCAAAAACATTATGTTGCGTTGCAATTTCTTGTTCAATATTTCCTGAACATTAAACTAATCTAAAATTAAAAAGAAGCAAAGATACAATTTATAAAGTTTAACGTAACATAAAAATCTTTTTCTACTAAGTTACGACAATAGACGTTTCTGATGTAAGCGTGAAAGACGACAAATGCATGTTGTTAATTATCATATGTCTGAACTAACATATTCCAGTAAAAATGACGGGGTTATTTCTGAATGAATTGGCACTAAGGAGCATAAAGCTAATTTGATAGGTACTTTATCTTTAATAATTCTTTCTAATTTTGAGTTTTTTCACGTTCCAACTCAAACTCAAACTGTTTTAAAGGGTGATCTGACATGAAGTCTCGAGGCAAAATGTTAAGAGAAAGCACTACTGACATCGTGCAGTATGTCAAATTCGTAGGGAGAAACTTATTTTATCAATAAATGTAACTTATTTGATTACAAAAAAGTTGAATATTACTTATTTTTAAGGAATAGGGAAAAGGGTGTGGACAAATCTGTTATTTTAGAAAAAGCATTTACACACTTGTGTTCTGATTTTTTTATTTCAATTACAAATGTCCAGCGATTCTGTGACGCAACCTTTATGTCACTGAAGCCTATCTCATTTTAAACAACCTTTCAATTGTTTTATTAGCTGTGTTAATCTATTTCACATAGACCAATCCATTATAAATTTAGGTTATAACAGGAATCGGACAAAACAGAGATATGTTCAACCGTAGAACTATACAATTGAACATACTAATTTGTATATATGGCTTTTATATGAATAATTTTTTCATTTGATCAAATACTCACTTATATTCTTGACGTCTATCCATTGATCAACTGCTAACATTTCTATAGCGTATTTAAACCACGACAAATATTTTAACCATCCAAAATACACTGGAATACTCCTGCAATAATAAAACAGTGAAGTGGTCAAGTCAAACTGATACCTAAAAAATCTATCGGTCGGAAACTACTTTCTAGATACTGGTGTAAAACAAAACAGGATATCGTGATCGATACAATTGTGTACCAGATTTCTATTCACTTGCAGCACTCACCAGGGACAAGTTATAACAAATCATTTTGTGAGGCAGGGCGACAAAGTGTACCTGCTCATCTTCTGGGGATGTTTCTGGCGTTGATATTTTGCATCAGTTTTGTAGAACATAGATCAGAATTAAATGATCATTTTTTCATACTCATTCTGTATTCGCTGAAAAGAATTGTCATCTGATTTATTTCCAAGTTATGCTTTTAGTATTTGCGGTGATCATTTGAGTGGATGAAAGTTTTGACATTTTTATCTGCACATGGGATTACAGGTTAGTTGATTTATGAGAAAATTGTTGCTGGCTCTAAATATTGAAGTGTGTGTGTCAGAGAAATCAGGGTTTGGTCAGTTGTAATACTTTTGTGGAAATACCATTGAACGTCTCATTACAGTCACAACTGAACAACTGTAGCGTCAAATTTTGTGGTAATGTAAAAAAAAATCGATAGAAGTATAAATATGTTCAGAATAGAGTCTATTCCTGACTGGCGTTTTCCAAAGGAAAACATATAGAGATAGCTAGACTCTGGAGAATCTAGATCTTATTAGTAAATCCGCCAAAATGTCTTTGAGGGGGTAAAAAAAACTTATCTTCCAAAAATGAAAAATAAAAACATTTTTAGAGGGGGTCTAGAGAGTACTGCCAATTTTCAAGTCTGTAGACACAACGGCATTGCCAGGAGCATTGGTAGACGCAAACAAATCCATAAACAGACACACACACGTATATAAAAAGGGATAGAACCCTTGGCTATCTTTGATAGCTACGGTGTTCAATTAGTAGCTGGTTTAGCAGAAGTTTCTTCAAACAGATACGTCAGTGAAGCCAGAGTTCTAATTATGCAAATTATCGATTTAACCAAAGGTACCAGATACACGACTGCTTTGAGCAGAAAACTAAAACAATCGTTCCTTTAATGAGGATTCGTAGGAAATGATAAAGATGTTTCAATAACGTTGCTTGCTGGAAACGTTTGTTATCAGATTTTTATGAATCGATCCTTCCTGTTCTGATTTCTTCTAGTTGGATATATCGGTGACCTTACGAATTTCTTGTTTTTGCGGTATTCTTAATTACTCTGTTTCAATCTTAATTTTCTGAAGAACCTGTGGAATGGTGTCGTGTCACACGACGCGGTGAGATTCTATTTCAAAGCAATAACATCTTTTCAAGAAAGTAGACAACTAAAACGTCGTGACTCACTCAGTATTCACTAAAATCCCTCCAAAAATCATTAAGGGTACCATTAAGGGCGGTGCCAAAGCAAGGGCCACCGAGACGGTGCGTGCCAGACAGGAAATCAGGTATCCTACAAGAGAAAGAAATCTGCAATTGTCCAAAAGGTTATATTAGAAATCTACATTTTTATCGATTAGCATTTAACGCTTTTCTCTTAATGGTGTAATATCAAACGCTTCCCACACACAGGAAATTAAAACATAATGATGAAATTAAAAACTGGTAAGTTACTTAAACTATGTTATAAATTATCGCCAGCGTTGTTAAGCAAAATAATTCATGTATCATAGTACTGACTACGGTAGTTGAAATTTTATTACCTACATCGTATGTAGGTACATTAATAGGTCCGTAGCCTAGTGACGGAAAAAGCGTTTATTTTTCACAACATGTTTTTCAACATAATCTCCTTCCTTATCAATGCACTCAAATCAGCCTCTAACAATGTATCAGGCTCCGGACCAATAGATTCACATATATATATAGATTTTCATTTACTTATCAATGTGGAGGGAAAGAGGGCGATGAAAGGAGTAATGTTAGGAATAACTCATAGCGATAGAAATAAGTATGTGCATGGCACATAGCGAGAAGAAAGGACAACAGATGGTTAATCAATTGGTGCCTGTGGGACAGTAAACGCGGTGAGAAAAGACCAGGCATAAAATGGAGAGATGACATAGAAAAGTTTGCCGATAATACATGACAATAGCGCAATCACGCTCGTTGTGGAAGGAGATGGGAAAGACCTTTGTCCAGCTGTGGACTTATAGTGGTTGATGATAATTAATGGGTTGAGACAGTAAGTAAGGGACTTTATATCGTTAAATTTTATGTTAATATCCGAAATGTTCGGGTATCATCTTGTTATCTGCACTGGTAGCACCAGGCCATTGCTAGGGCTCCCAGCAGCCTTACACGAACCTTGCCCGGGCTTGCAAAATTTAATCCTAATGTAATATTATTAATACAAAACTTTGCCCGTCCTCATAGATTTCGAACTCAGCTAGGGCTGGTACAAAATGCTGGTACCGACAATGGTTGTCTTGTCTCATCGCTCGCCTGGTAACACAAATTAGGATGCACATAGGACTATGATCGAAGGGGTAGCGACAGACACCGATTTCCCCTTGGCTCAGATGATACAGAATTTTTCATCCGTTCTCCTACTGCCTCTCTTAAGCGCTCCACTGGTCATGTTTTGTGTATAATTTGTTTATGATCGTGTTCTCGGCACAACATCGAAATCTTTTATCATCCACACTCATCAGTCTCTTAATGTTTGAAAATTTTAAAACTCCATTAATTAGAAAAATCGACAATGAATATTCAAAATAATCACTATTCAGTTAAGTGAAAAGGAATTGTTAACGGCAAAGAAAAATTATTCACATCGCAATCAAATTTATCAATAAGGTTGAAAAATAAAACAGGTTTCGACAGTCAGGAGGGTATACGTACTAACTTCTCCAAAGATGATGCAACTAAGCCAAATGCCAATTCAAATTTCATCGATAACACTAATACTATTGTATTTTTTTTCTATATATTCTGAATATACAAAATTATGTACAATAAAATCATTAAATTACTCTTAAATAATAATTATTTAATGTTTCATGACTTCATTGAAATATATTAACTCAATTTCTTCAAACGAATCATTAACAGAAGGATATTATCCACACCTCTATCAAAATTATGAAAACTAGTTGAAAGTTAATGTCGATTTGAAACTAGGAAACCTGGTTTATGGAGTGGTGTCGTCCCTGTGCAAAGACGCTCCCGAAGACTCTCTCTCATAACTACGTACATCATGGGAATGATGGTCAAGCAACACACCTTGGCTCAAACACCGATCCATGGCGAAAACATAACTACTTCAACCACACTATTCATGGAAGATTCCTTTAAGATCTTAACAAAAACTCCTACATTTACAATAGTGACTGAAAGAGATTTTCAGATGCTCAATGAAACTAGAAAACACATTTCGATAATTTAATTGATTTCTTTGTGTGTTTTTGTACCCGGTGGAAAAAGCTACTGGGAACTATTATCCGTTATTGCAAGTCTGTCGTCATTGTGGTCGTCGCCGTTTTCTCGATACGATAACTTCCTTATTTCTTATTATATTTGAATGAGATTTTGTGTGTAGGCTTATTGAGAGATTTTACCCAGGGGATTATGAGTTATGGCCGATCCGATCGTTGGTTTACATGTTATAAACAAAAACAGGGGACGTCGGTCTTATTTGCATTTTATAATCAAAAAAGAGTATCTTGGAGTTAACGGTCCTTACAAATAATTATTTGCTAATCTCTATTTCAATTATTTTCTGCCGAGGACCTTTATACTTGTAAGAGTTTTTTTTTGGGGGGGGGATACGTAGAGTTGTATATGTAAACAGTTTGCCAAGTTTGAATCAGTTATTATTTGCAGAGAAGGATATTTTTTGTAATTTTGAATACCTTATCCAAACTCACCAAAAGATGCAGCGACGTTGCTGACCAAAAGTACGATACCACAAGCTGTAAGAAATTTCGCCACGTCATTGTACAGTCCTACAAAAAAAAATACATGTAAATATACATACAAGCCAGGCTACTGTAGTGTCAAAGTCCATTCCAACTGCTTTTCAGACTGAAGATGATTACTGCAACGTTTGTATTGTATATATAATAGATAAGATATTTATGAAAAACTTTTATTTTTTGGTATAAATGTATTTATCTGTTAGAATAAAATGAGCCCTCGCATATCTGGAAGATAAATTTCGTAAGTTTTGGTTCAGTAGTTTTAATGGTTATAATTCCAGTTCAAAATCTTAACAACAACAAAAAATCACTGTGCATATATTTTTGGAGTACAATGTAAAATCGTTTACAACTGTATTATTCTGGTCACAACGATAATAAAAAGGAAATACCAGTTTAAAAATGCTTAGATTGATATATCCGTGACTTTCAAAAGAAGAAAAGTATAGTGATTTGCTGAGCTTAGCTGTGAAGTAACGTTGAACAAGCTCGTGCCGCGAAACGTCTTGTGATTTCAATCAATGGGTGCTCCCACACTTGTGACCTTGTGCCAAAATAAGCTACGTTTAGTAAATCCGTATAGAGATCATTTTCAAATTTGTATCGGACAATTCAAACTCTGCTTTTTTTTAATCTACGATGTAGTCACGACGTTTCGGCCGATTAATTTCTTCGACCTTCTTCAGTGGTAAATTGTACTATCCATATGGAAAGGGAGTCCCTCCTATCATCAATCCTCTAAACGAGAAAGGCCCGTCCTCTTTTACATCTCAGACACTGGCTACTGTCACCGATTGGGAATACGCAACTATCTCCGCCAAGCCAAGTATTTACGAAGCTTAACTTAGTCAGACACGAGCCTCCAAGTGTGGGAATCCCTGATAGGATCGATCTCACTACGATAATAATGACTTCCATGGTGAAACATACTTCGTTGATTTTTTTGACTGGCAAGGCCTAGTTTTAATATGTGCACAAATTGATACATCTTCATAAATCAAAAATACAAAACGAGAGCTGAGAACGATATATGCTTACCAACCATCCAGTAATCTATGCATGTGAATACAAATGGAAATAATAATTGAAACGGAATCTGAAACGGAAAATAAAAAGATTTTCAAGTGATGAATCTTGCTTGATTATCAATGGTGAAATGATGGAGTTGGCAATCACGCTAGAAAAAATGTAATGTTGACATCTTGGTTGTAATATATATATATATATATATAGAGAGAGAGAGAGAGAGAGAGAGAAAGAGAAAGAGAGAGAGAGAGAGTTTCCACATTGTCTATTTTATCATGATGTTGGGTAAATTTTATCCAATTGTACTATATATATATATATATATATATATATATATATATATATATATATGTGTGTGTGTGTGTGTGTGTGTGTGTGTGTGAGCAAATGCCCAAATAAATGCTTTCACTCCGAATTCTCACTTTGTTCATAAATTTTCTTTATCTTCTTCTTTCATTGCAGACAATTATGTTATTAAGAAATTATTACATGATCCGACAGGAATAATTATAGATTGCATAATATTAATTTAAACTGATCTCCCGTTATAATGCTGTTGCAGGAATCGAACCTTCGACCGATAGGAAAGCTGATTCAACGTAACGTTGCTCTTACCATCGAGACAAACAGCCTCCAGTAATGCAAAGGCCCAAAAAACTGTTTTCACTCCAAATTATCATCTCACTTTTCCTTTGGTGTATATCTGCTCAATCCATTGCTTTCACCGCCACAGTTACGTATTGAAATGGATCAGAAATGGATATATATGATCTGATAGAATGATTATAAATTACGTTATATTTTGTAGAAACTCATTTGAAATGATCTCCCGTCATTATGCGATTAATGTATCACTTGGCCTAGACAACGTAGATAGAATAAAATGGGCTTGCTGTTGGAAACGAACCTGTGACTGATACATTAGCTGTTTCGACATAAAGTTGCTCTCACCGCTGAGCTAAACAGACTCTGGTAATGCAAACTGTTCTCGCTTAGAATTCCCAGTCTATTCATTCAGTGTCTCGTTTTTACACAACCCTTTTCTACATTACCTCCTGTTCTTTCGTTTTTGTTTTTTCATATTACCTTTTTTTCAACATTACCTCCTGTTTTTCACAATGCCCTTTCTTTTTACAATACCCCTCTTTTTTTACAATAGCCCCCCTTTTCCATTACTTCCTGTTGTTTTTTTTACATTAGATACTGCCCATTTCTTCTGACTGTATAAAGAAAAAAAAGAATTAAATCATTTTTAAGCAAATCAAATAGTGCCCTATCTTATTTCTATCAGTCTACCTAATTTATTAAATGTTTTGCCGTGATTCACTCCGCCCGTTGACGCAAATATTTATTCTTGTAATGACTCATTACATAATGTCAGATAGTATTTGTTTAAACATAGCTTGTGTTTCCAAGAAAAATATTATCGATACATTGTTGAAATAATCAACGCTTACACTCAACTATATGAGACTGAATATAAAGTCTAGAAAGATTTACAGCTTCAAACTCTATACACATTAAGAAGCTTTTTCAAATACTTTTATTCATATATATATATATATATATATATATATATATATATATATATATGTGTGTGTGTGTGTGTGTGTGTGTCTGTTTGTCTGTCCGTCTGTCTGTGTGTATTTGTCGTTTTTCGTCTGGAAGATACCAGTATTAATTCTAGTCATAGGTGTTTTTGTTAAATCGAAAGTATTTCGGTTCAAACCTTCACTAAATATAGCACGCGGCACACGACAGAAAGGTAAATATTATGTTGTATCAATCTTTCAAATGGAAAGGGCTTGACTGCCTTGAGATGCAACATTCGGAATTCTGTTTTTCTTTCCATGGCTCGAACGCTGACCACAGGTACTAGTTAGAAGTATGCAACTACCTAAACCACAAGGCAAGCCACAGAGTAGGCGTTGGTTCAGACTAACATGGTAAATGCTACACCATTCTCCTATTTCTCCAATGTGTCTTTTTTTTATTCAGACACTTTGTGCCGAGATTTCAGTATTTATTAGATTTTCTACCTTCTCCTCTAGTATTTTTAGTCAATCTTTTCGAAATGCATTAGGATCTAAAGTGGTTTTAGGTTAAAAAGAAGATAAAAAAAAATGATACTTACGTCCGCAAGAGTTTTGCACAGGAAGTATATTTCAACTGAATAGAGTTTACTGTCGTATTCTCTTTGAAACACAGGAAGTTCCATTGGAAATATCTTCAAATAGAAATATTAATTTGATTGTACTCTTATGATACTCCGACATGCATCAAACCGTTTGAGGTGATAATATGTGGTAATCAGTGAAAAGAGGTGCGTAAAAGAGAAATATATGTGATGATCGTGGAAGATCGGTGGAATGAGAGAAATGTTTTTTACCGCTGTGTAAATGGTCGTCTTCTTGGTTTTTATCTAATCAGCATGAAATCTTAATGAGATTGTTTCATCACTTCCTGAAATTCCTTATATATATATATATATATAAGATAAGATGGTGCGACGAACTAGATAAGTTCAGAAAGTACTGCATCCGTGACGCCCACGTTAGCGAGGTTTGGCAAATATTGGGGAAGGTCTATGTCCAAAGACGGAAGCTAAAAGGCTGATATGATGATTACAGTCTAAAAACTAAATGCTAAAATATTTTCTCTGTTGAACGGGTCTTTGAGTTTTCAAGGACGTTTCGTAATCACAACGCTAGTATTGTACATGTAATAATTCCGTCAGTAACGCTTGTCTTAATTCCTTCTTGTTGACAATTTGTTTTTCTTTGTTTTCTATGCTCAGTCTATAAGTTGATTCCAGAAACTTGCTAAAACGAACGTTTGGTTTAAACTTGCAACATTTACTGTTTATTGTAAAATCATCTCCAATGAAGTTTGAAATCTACTTACAATAATCCTATTTTATCAATAATGCTTGTCTTAATTACTGACCTCTTACAATCAGTCTTTCTTCATTGCCAATGTGTTTTATAGTAAAATCATTTACGCTGCATTATATTTCCATAGAAAAATATTTTCAATGCTTTTTATTTTAAAATCATTAGCGATACATTTACATTATATATATTATGTTAATAACGTTTGCATTAATTCTTGATCACTGACAATCTCTTTTTGTCCTAACTTGTATGTGTAAGCAGACACATTCATATGGGACCATCCACTTATCAGCCACTGAGTGAGTTTGTGTACTATGTCGGTCATAGTGTTAGAGTTAGGGGTTCTGTCAAAACATAGCATCATCCAGAAAAGTTTGCTCCCACGGAGTCCAAATTTGGCTCTCTGCGATTTCTGGTGGGGGTGCTATTGAAGGGGTAAGATTTCGGATCGTAGACAACATCAAGTAGAATGCGACGATTACTATTAATTTTTCTTCCAAATTATTTTGATAAAATGAGTATCGATCTCATTTAAAGTAAGGTGGGCCACAGATTCCCAGGAGAAAAAAGATGACACACCGCTGTTCCTATGCGAAATATGTTTTAATGCCCAATGTAATCAGTCTTGCATTGAACAAAGTCTGATGTAATCATTATTTATTATAGGCATGAAAATGGGTATGAAATTATCATACTTACGTTTACGACGATGAACTGGTTGGAAAAAGACATGTTCGTTACGAGAATAAAGAGAAATCCATTGATATTCATTACACCCTGTTGGTCCAGTTTCTGACGCAGGTAGATTAAGCCGAATACTAAACCGATCATCTGGAAATGAAAAGCACGTGTGTATAAATGTGTATACATCAGCGGAAATGCACAATAATGGATTATTCTGTAGCGGCTGCCAAAAGAGGTCTTAAAGCGTGAAATGGAAAGAGATGAAGGCCGTGGTCTGTTGTGATATCTTTTTTGAGTTATGGTAAGTAATGACATCGCTCTCAGAGCCCTTATCGTCATCCCTCTATCCCTAATAGACAATAATGACAATCCTGGAATATTTAAAGTTAGTTATCTCATTGATGGAATATCTTCATTTAGTCGTCTCCTTACCAAAATACAGTCAGTTATCCAATTGAAATGCGATAATTTTTTCAAGCACTATTTTCAACCGCGATATTTCCAGACCTGATCAAAATGGATGAATAATCTGAGCTACCTACATTACCGATTTTTTTCAAGTTTACGTCATTTGAACAGAGTTGTTCTTCTAATAACTACACTATTAAAGGCTTTAAACTATATCAAGGGTTGATTCCCTGATGGAAATGGACTTTTGCAGTTTCACCTGAATGTTTTCGTGTATGTAGACTTTGGTTGTCGGTTCTGTGAATTTTTATTGATCAAGATGTGCAAAGTATACGTTCTATAATTTGGGATGAGTAATATTCATTCCAATAGTCTTTGGGACACATGATCTCGTTTTTTGGTCGCACTAAAAACGTTTCAACCTATCCCCAGCTGTCGGCCTTCCTCATATGTACTATACATATGGAAAGAATGAGGTCCTTTTGTGGAAAAAAACTCATTAACTGAAATTGGCAATCCTTGGACTAATGCAGTTTCTTGTATGTTTTAAACGACCGTTTTGAATTGGTTATTTTGAATAATCTGTAAAAACACGACAAAAACACTTGAAGAAGAAAAATTGAATTTACTCACAATTGTTTGGATGCCGCGAATTTTGAGACTAACAGGATCGCGGACTGCACTAAGCCAAGATCGCCACAGAACGACCAAAAACTGTTGCCATACGCTTGCTCGGAACCTAAAAATATCCATTTTTATTCAAACATCAGTACAGTATCTCGCATAAGTGAATCACTGTAGTACATGCACCAGAACTAATCATTTAAAAAATCATATAAGATTATCTTTAAGTCTTTTATCTGAAATTTTCGGGAAAAAAAATAGCAGCAAAAGATATGGACATTGTTGGTCGGTCAAAAATGACCAAAGAGATTTTCTTTAAAACGCACTACTTAAAAAAGAAAAAAAAACATATATATATATATATATGTGTGTGTGTGTGTGTGTCAGATGGTGCCCCGTAGTGTACTCCCATAAGGATATTACCAGAGGCGCCCGGAGACAGACATACATACATAGATAGTGACAGACACTCGAGGAGGAAAGAATGGTTAGGCCATTTGCAGGGCAATGGTGATTTGAGTTCGCAACGGATCTGTAAAATGCCTCCCTGTTAGCCTAATAAATTACTATCGGAAATCCTGGATTTTTGCTCTCAAACTAAGAACCATGCAACGTGCACAAGAAAGGGTCATGCATAACATCACAGATACCTCAAGACATCACAACATAATAAGGGGAAAAACGTCAGAAACATCATAAAATCCATTAGAAAACTCAAATGGCAATAGGCAAGCCATGCTGTAAGAATAAGACAATCATTGGACATCACGTCTCACAACGTGGATCCTCAGAGATCGTATATGAAATTGTAACTGATGGCGTGCCGATTTGCTTGAGTTCAGTAGATATTGGCACCGTGACGTCTGGTGCATTTTTGAGAAGGCCTGTTTCCAATGACAGACTTTAAAAGGCATGATGAATATCAACTACTGGCACAGGCTGGAAATGAGTAAATATCTAACCCAGCAAGCAGGCTCTACTTTAGCATCGAACCTACTACCTTTGCAAATGGTCTAGCGAGACTAGCTTATTAGCAATCGCTCCCCTGCAGGACACCTCTCAACAAATCTTGGCTTAGCCTGCCACGAGGCCCAAAGTATTCCAGTATGGGTCGACCCGAGCTTACTTATCATTACTCTACCGCGAGATGCTCAAGTCTTTACTAATCTTAGCTTAGTACAGAACAAGGTCACAGGTAGGCTAAGTAGGCAGTCCTTGAATGTCTCCCAGTACTTCTATTTCCTCAAAAGCAACTGTGTTTTGTTTTGTTTTGTTTTGTTTTTTGCCGGCTACAAATATGACAAAACAACGGAATCTCGTTATCACGCACGAAGTTTCCGTGAGGCCAAGGAACCAACCGAAACATTGTAATGAAAACAGCAAATTTTACAATACTATTCCAAATGATTCTTGGAATAATTTACTAAAGTATTAATGTATCATGTAATACGGCAGGAGACTAGTAGTGCCAGACGTCCAATGGAGTAGAACTCCCAACCGCATGAAAATCATTCATTTCGTTACAAATAGTTTCAAATATCGTCTGCTCTTATCAAAGTCACAGAGTAAGTTAATGTTGCTTTGTTTTGTTTTTCTTTTTGTTGGATTTTTTTCGAATCATAAAAAAGCAAGAGCTTTTCCAGATGTAAAAGATTATGTAGAAAAAAAAAGAAAGTGAATATACATAATAACGCTCACACAAACGTGAATCGTACTTTGTGTAAAATAAAGTCGAAATGATAGTTACCTTCCACTATAGTTTGGCAGTGGAACCTAGAAAAACATGAAGAAATAGTTCCAGTTATATGCATATGCACGATATATATATATACATAAGTGGGTGGACATGATAATTAACTAACTTCTGCTCGCGATATGTTCAATATTTTAAGATTCTTCTGAAACTTTAATACCCTGCATTATGTTTCTGGTTCACAAAGTTACTATGAATAAAGTGAAATTTATTTTCTGAAAACAAAATACAAAAACTCCCATTTTGGACTCATTCAGGCTATAAATATCTGTTGAAACATTTTTATGCATTTTAAAATCTAAAGCTGGGTATCAAAGCTTCAAAACAAAATGAAAACGCCATCTTCACTCAAAAAAATAATGAAAATATCGCCGGAGAAACTTGGTCAAAAAATGACAAGCAATTTTCACCAGAGTTTTAACAAAACAAAACAGTGATTATATTCGAGTAACTTCCAACAACCCTCAACAAAATTGCTCTCACAACTGAACCCTAAATATATGATAATCAGATGTCATAAAAGCCGGCGTTAGAAAAGCTGGGGTACTCAAATAATTTTCAGTGACTGCCCAGTTGCATTCGGGTCGCTTACCGGAAGGTATCTAGCAACTTAGATTATTTCGAGAACCAGTTGTGTGGCCTTGGTGTAACTTGGCAATAATCGGTAGCTGTACTGCATGTGCATGAACGGAAACTCTCAGTTGGGAGCCATTGAGTGACCTTGTTTACTGTAACTTTCACTGTGTTAGGATTAGGGAGTTTGGCAAAATATCGCATCATTAAGGTAAGATCGGTCCCACACAATACAAATTTGGTCCCTTGTGACTTCTGACTTTTTGTCATTGAGGGGAGTGGTGTTCTAGACCGTGGAAGAAATAAATTAGAATGTGGCGAGGCAGCTCATGGATATTCCGGAAGAGGATTTTACAACCTATCTTGAAAAAGTAAAGGGACACTGAGGTAAGTTTTAGGGTCCTGAAGGAAATACTGTAAAGAGGATAAAGACGTAATTACCCTAACTGGGCTACCTTGTTCGTTAATATTAAATGGATGGATACTTTCAGAATTAACCTCATGTATCAAATTCTATCAGTCAATGTCATTAGCAACTGAAGTGACTCAACTGTTATGTTGTGTTATGGACATAAATAATTGGACAACGAAGGAATGCGTTTTTTATTTAGCCGGTCGGCCATTTATAATTAACGCAGACAACTCGCCAGCAATGTCAATACATGATACCAACGTTGGGTGGTTTTCCATTAACCACCAAACAAAATTCTGTTATCCTTTTTTGTGAAAAGGAAGCTGAGAGACCTAAATTCATATTTTTTTAACTTCTAACTGTCCTGTTAGAAAAAAAAGGTTCCAGTGATGAAAACAAATGACAATTAGAAGTAGCTAGGTCTGGTGAGTACAAAGGATGATATAAAACTTCCCAGCTTAATAACTAATGTTCAGTATGCCGAGAAACCAGCCTCCAACAAAGTTCTAAAACATACACCGCTGCAGAATATGTCCCAGCAATAGACCCATGTTCGTTACAGAGCTAAAATTGACAACAGCAAAATTTGTCTCCCTTGTACTGTATGCTGAAAGATTATTATACCAAATATAACCGCTGAAATTGTCAAGAGATAGTTCGAAAGAAGGGTACAAAACGTAGAGTTAAAGATAAAATATAAATTTTATAACATAGACGATAAGGTCAAATGCAAATTGTAAGAAAGATAAAAAAAAAAACATGAACAAGTTAATGCACATAAAGAGAGTTATTTTTGATAGTAACAGAGATTAGAAAAATCGATATATTACCACTGTAGTAGTGTTTCTTCTTAAGAATCATTCATCATCATTCATCATCATCATCAGTCTTTTAGCGTCCGTCGTTGGACATAGACCTTCCCCAGGATTTGCCACACTTCTCTATCATGGGCGTCACGGAGCCAGTACTTCCTGAACCTGTCTAGTTCATCTCTCCATCTAATATTTTGCCGGCCTCGGTTGCGCATATGGTCTCGGGGAATCCATGTTGTGAGTCGTGATGTCCATCGATTGTCAGCCATTCTTGCAACATGGCCAGCCCACCGCCATTTGAGATTTTTTATGGCTTCTATGATGTCTCTAACTCTTGTCTTTTCCCGGATGTGTTGTGCTGTTTTGTGGTCTCTCCATGTGAGGCCCAGCATTATTCTTTCATGTGCACGTTGCATGGTTCTCAGCTTACGGGTCTGTTTCTTGGTTAAGTTCCATGTTTCAGCTCCATAAGTGAGACTATTGGGAGGATGCATTGGTTATACACCCTTCTCTTTAGGATTAATGGGATCTTATTATTTTTGAAGGTTGAGCTAGCTCTGCCAAAGGCTTGCCATCCTAGTGTGATTCTTCGCTTGATTTCTTCTTCTTTTGAGGGTCTCATGGAGATTCGTTGCCCTAGGTAGATGTAGTGGTCTACTTTCTCAAGTTCTGTGTCCTCGATTTCGATCTTAGTGTTCTTATCTCCAATGTGGTTGTTGCACATGATCTTCGTCTTGCTGAAGTTCATGTGCAGGCCGACTTTCTTGCTCTCCTCATTTAGTTCATCTATCATTAGTTGGAGGTCGTGTAGGTTCTCTGCAAAAAGGGCTATGTCGTCTGCGAATCTGAGGTTGCTCAGATACTCGCCGTCTATTTTAATTCCTTTACTCTCCCAGTCTAGCCTTCTGAAGATCATCTCGAGGCAGGCTGTGAAGAGTTTAGGTGAGCTGGTATCACCTTGTCTTACTCCTTTCTGGAGCTGGAAGGGGTCCGAGTCTTTATGTAGCCTGATAAATGAGCTGCCGTGATTGTATATATGTTTCAACACTTCAACATATACTGGGTCTACACCTTGCCGACTGATGGCCTCCATGACCTTAGGGATTTCTACTGAGTCGAACGCCTTTTTGAAGTCGATAAATGCTACGGCAAGTGGTAGTCTATATTCTGCTGCTTTTTCTTTCAGTTGATTTATCGAGTGCAGGTGGTCCATGGTCGAGTAGCTTCTTCTAAAGCCAGCCTGTTCACGTGGCTGGTTTTCATCGAGTGTTTTTGTGATTCGGTTGGTGATGATCTTTGTGAAAAGTTTATATACACAGTTGAGTAGGCTTATAGGCCTATAGTTGTTGAGGTCTTTCGGGTTTCCTTTTTTATATAATAGCATTATGATAGCAGTATTCCAATCGTCTGGGACTTTACTGTGTTTTAGACACAGGTTGAAGAGGACGGCCAGTTTCCTATTGATGGTTTTACCTGCTTTTCGGAGTAGGTCGATGGTGATGTTGTCTGGTCCAGGGGCAGTTCCTTTCTTTGTCTGTTTAATGGCTTCCTTCACCTCCCACGGGGTTACTTTTGGGAAGTCCTCTAGTTGTTTGCCCGTGTCTTGCGTATCTTGCTCATTGTTTTGCAGTCCTTGTTTGGACGAATAAAGTTTTTGGTAGAATTCTTTGGCGCGTTCGACAATCCTGTCTCTGTCTGTTGTTAGGTTTCCATTTTCCTCGAGTATGCTAGTTATTTGCCTTCGTCCCGAGTTGAGGAGTTTGTTTATAGCTTTGAAGCCCCGACCTTTTTCAAGAGTTGATTCAATGACTGCCGTTGTGTATCTCCTTCTGTCTTCTCTTCGTTTCTTCTTGATTAATTTGTTTAGTTCAGCCTCTTCAATTTTCTCCCTCGTTGTTGTCGGTGGCTTGAGGTTTCTGCGTTTTTCCATGAGATTTTTAGTCTCATCCGAGATTTTGCTAATGGGTTGTTTGCCCATTGGCTTGAATGTAGAGGCTACTTCAATTATTGACGTTGTCATTTTGCTGCTTAGTTCGTTGATGTTGGTGCTGTCTTGTTCAGTAAGAATTCTGAATCTGTTCTTCAATTCGAGCTTGAAAGATTGAACGTGCTCTTTTGGTATGTTTAGAGGCTGCGGTTTTGTATGGAACATTTTCCTGCGTTCTTTATTGGTGTTTATTTGTACTTTACATCGTACCATTCTGTGGTCGCTGCCTACATTGACTTGATTTAGGACTTGGATGTCCTTGACGATATCGTTTTTGTCCGTTAGGATGTAATCTATTTCGTTTCTTGTTTCGTGATTGGGGCTCCTCCAAGTCCATTTCCTACTGGACTAAGCAGTTATTTTCTCTAGTCCCGATATGATAGCAACGTAAATGCCAAAAGCGGGCCTTCTTTCCAAAATAAAAAGGTTTTTGAAATTAGTATAATATTCTGATGATGTTGAGTGTCAAAGTTCTCTGAAGTTGGAAGAGATGTGTAGACTTTAACACAGGGGGCATCAGATAACCTTTCCTCTAGGACCCCTCAAAACAAAGAGAGATTTTATACCGCTAAACGATTTAAATATGACTGTGTGGATGACGTCATCAATTCTTAAAAGAAATGTCCACTATTTGACTATTGCGTGTGCCAGATGACCGGATAACTATCTGGTCTTCTATTGGTGCATCTGGGCATGACATAACTGAATTTAGTATTTGTACACAGTGCACAATCTCTCCGTCTACCGGACGTGTCAACCCACCTGCGTTGTGGCATTTATTGGTTGCGTCTGTGAGGTTTGCTGTCTTTATAATGTATGTTGTGTAAGAGTTGTTTTTGTTGATGTTTTCCGTTATGTGTTAAAATCATCAGGTGTTATGCTAATGAAAGCTGGTTTCAGACTATCTACTGAGATATTCATTGTTGACGGTGAAATATTTTTGATGTCTGCGTAAGACTTTGTATGGGCTGTTGTAGGCCGGTTGCAGTGTATGTTTGCGTGCAAGTTTGTGAAGAGTCATTGATGTATATGGTTTTGTTGACTTTCTTTGTTGTTGCATGTGTCATGTGTGACACTTTTACTTTTAGTCTGTCGTGGAAAGAAGTAATGTCTGGTACTTCGATAAGGGTATTGATTATCAATTGTCCTAGAAAAGGAAGTATTTTCGATAAACCAGTTCTACTGATTAAGAACTCAAGAGTTTACAGTAGGGCATAGTTCAAGTTGAACTAGAGGCAGATGGTCCATCTGATGTACATGGTTTGGTTTAATTGTGCTTTCGATGCCGTTGGCTGTCTCTGATGCCGCACAGGAGGTTGATAAACTGTTGAAATACGTTGGATTGGAATTGCTGCCTTCCATCAGTGGTGATTACAGACGGGATGCCAAATTGAGACATCCACCCTGACAAGTGTGCCCATTTCACCAGTTACCGTGATGGATATGGCTCTTGGCTAATGGGCGAAACGGTTAATATAAGTGAGATTATAAGTGCATCCATTGCTAAGTGGCACTGAATCCGTAATATATCCATGGATGCATGAAAATCTCAGGAACTGGAAACTCACCAACCGGTGTATGTGTGTGCCTACGTATCTTTGAGTTCTGACATGCCATTGGGGGATGTCGGCTGTGATCCGCTGCCAAACATATCTTTCGGATATCATCTTGGTCGAGGCTCTGATTCCAGGGTGTTGTCCGATGACAGATACTGTTGAAGTTGTGTATTCTTCTGTTGTGTTGCTGCTAGAGGATGTGTGTCATTTGTTTGCAAGGTCCAACGCAAAGGTGTTTGTGGCAAGTAAAATTGTATCTGACGGGATATTGTGCTTGCTTTCTAGATGGCGAATTTACGATGTAAACTGCATTGAGAAATCCAGAGGCTTGATTTTCGGAGATGAATGCTTGTCAGTTTTCGTCTGCCAAGCAGAGGCTTATAGTCTGTTAAAATGTAAAATAGACAACCTCACAGTGAGTCGCAAAGGTGACGGACTTCTGGATATTCCACGCAAAACTCTCGACCGAAAACGATGTATCAGTTTTTTACTGCTTTGTTTTTATCATATGAGTGTACCGATAACGTGGTTCGAAACTTCACAAACTAGAGACAATTCAGCATCCGCAAGAACATGCGACAACTTGTTCAATAGTGTCTTTATCCAGTCAAAAGCTGTCAGTTCTTCATCTGGGAGTACAATGAGTAATGTAATTCAATCTCATTCCCTCGTTTCCTTCTTTTCAGTCTTGTGCCAAATTAAGCCAAGCTCAGTTGGTTCTAACAACGGACGAAGCGTAAAACTACATAAAGTTGCTTTTGCATGCTGATACATAGCTCTATCTATCAATCTACTCATCTATCTATCCATGGATCTATCTATTTCTCTATCTATCAATCTGTTTATCAATATGCCCTAGTTCCTAATGACGTTTTTTAATTGCTATGATAATTACATCAAAATCGTTGTGATACTATCCCACCAAAAGTCAGAATAAACAATATACACGAATGAATGTTTCTTTCTAATGATTTTATCGGTAGAAAGGCGGTGATTTGTATAGGCAAACTTACCGAGTTAGGATCTCTGTCGTTAATAGAACGAATCGATGAAAGAATTGATTTGCACTGTTCACTTTTGGAGTAACTGCTGATAATTGACTGAAATATCAAAAAGAATATATAATGAATTTGGATTTTCTATACTTTTTCGACTCATACCAGACAAAGATCAAAAGTGCAAATTATTTTCAAGGCTTCGAAAATGGGCAATTTCATAATCCTTTCATCTTGCTGACAATAAACAAAAACACCTACGATTACCAAATTTGCTGCTATGATAAGTGCACTTTTCCTCAAAAAACATTTCTTCGAAGATTAACCTGCACATCATACCACGGAGATCGTGGTTGGAGTAGGTCTACAGGTTGAGTTGATTGGTACTCAAATAACACTGTTCAAGCTCCTAGACGAGCTTCCAATGAAACATATAATGCGTATTATACGCCGTAAAATGCAATACTTGATTGATATATGTCAGTTTACATATTTCACACCGTATAATGCGTACTTTCCCTCCCGCGAGGAAAATGCTCCAAAAATTACCCTGCGCACACTACCACAAAAGTCATAGTTTGGGATGAGCTGACAGGCTGAGATGATTGATACCTATACATACCTATTTACAAGAGTGGTTCCTAAACGACTCTACAATGGAACATACCATACGTATTATTTGGCAAAAATTGAGTGCGTCAGATTCGATATAGTATCATCATTTCTCCATTAATTTTCAGTATCCTTATCTTTGTTACGCTGAACATAACGTTTTGGCTGAGACATTCTCCGGTCTTCCTCAAGTATGAACTGCCTCCTGTAATCTTCAAGGCGCTTTGATTAGAATCCCTAGTCTCGTTCACAACTATTTTTTATTCTTTATTTCATCAATTTATTTCTACTGGATTTTGCTACACAAATTACAAAACTTCCCCAGTTCAAAGATTTATTCTGCACTTAAGATTTTTTTCCTGGTTTTTTTATTTTGTCTTATACTTGAATTTTAGAAATATTACTAAAATCTACCAAAAAAGTGGGTCTTCTAGATAACAATAGCCGGCTAAAAACTTTAGGCGAAGGAAATATAGAGGAAGACGCTTATTGTAATCACTTCATGTAAAGTGTTTTGGACCGACTGATTTTGATAACAATTAATGTTTGATAACATTATATGGGATTATGATAAGTGGTTTCCTCTGTAGAATAGAAATCAAGAGCTTAATCTGATCTGGTACTGGGCCACAACAGTGGAGCAATAATAGCTTGCCAACAGTCGTTCTAGAGCAGGCGGCCCGGAATGATTAGTGTATATATTTAAGCTTAGCCTAGTCTGTCACAAGGCCATCATAACAGTCGGTCATAATGCCACAAACGTTGAGCAAGCAGTGAGTATTAAACTTGCTTGGAAATCTGAATGATTATCTTATGGAAAGAGTTTCAGACTTTAATAAACGGGATCAAATTGTTAAAAACTATTTGAAGAAAATGATGAAATGCTTTTTTTAAATCCAGATATTAACGCATTTTAATTTAGTCTGGCACAAAGTTTTTAATTTTTAACAGCGAAAGTCCTCTCAATTCAAAAAAAATATTTCGTTCAGACCAAATCTGAATCTGTTCGTAGCGTTCACAAGGAAGAGGGAATAGAGAGATGATCTTCATGACGACGTTATGACAAAAGAAAATGGCAGTTGTTTACCGAATCCGATAGAGAAGACTTCCATAAATTTGAGTGAACTGATTCTAAATTGGTTTGTCATTTTTTTGCTACTTTTTGAACGAATGAACATTATATTCACATTTAGATGTTTTTACTTATCTGACCTCTTTATGTAATTATGGTCGACTTATATTTTTTTAAAAATATATGTCATTTTAGAAAAGAGGTGGAACGTGAAAATCATTTTTTAAACTTACATTTATTCTGATGAAACACTCTTCCTCATGGCCGGGGATTATGGAAAGCTTATCCAAATAAAAATCGGCAGGGTTGTAGTTCGACGGACATGGTAATCCACAGCTGAAACAGAATGATAGGTAAACTTATTCTACAACATAATGCGTCATCATCAACTTTCTAAAGTTTCCTTTACATAACGAAAAGGAGTTTGGAAAAAAAACAGTTTTCGTAAGTAGATTGTTATTTCCGAGGCTCAGTTTAATCTAGCTCTAGGCTGCATTTATGGTGCACCCAGTGAAGATCAACGTCACTACTCTAGAAAATTGGTCTTTCAGACAAATTTTCTGGCCATCGTGCTACGGTAGGTACCCTAAATAGTTATTTAGTAATCTTAGTATAGTCTAAGAACAGGGTACAGTAAAAGGATCTCCTATGAGGGTCGTAATTACCACACTAGCTACGTGTAAGCACTAAAGCACTAATCGAAGCAGCACCTACATCCATCGATCAATGGAACCAGCAAAGACCTTTATTTCGTTCAATATAATGACTATTTCCTACTTTTAAAACACTAGTGATTGCAGTAAAGAACTTAGTAACCAAAAGAAAAGATGGAATATATATACATATAGATTTATTTTGTACCTGACAACAAATTAATATCTGCCTGAATTTTTCTGATGAAGGGATCATCATTAGGTATAGTTTGTTTTTGTTTTTTTGCTGGCTGTTGTCTTCATATTGTTTTTTGTTGTTTTTTTTTTTTCGTTGTACCCTACGGCTTTCTTCAGGTGGATGTCGAAGATGGGGAGGGTTCGGAATCCTGGAACGGAGGCAGAGGGTTATCGAAGCGACACCCACCTGTAGAAGGTGGTAGAGTACAATGGCCCAGCCCTTACCGTACATAGTAGAAATTTTGCACATACACACACACACACACCTCAATGAGTAGGGGAAATTTTGTTTTGTTTTTTGACAATTATCCTCCTTTATCAAATAGTTTTTATAAAGAGGTTCAATTTACAATGAAAGTTCATGTTAAATTGGTGCTTTAATTTGTGATCATAGTTTTGTTTGTTTAATCAATCACAAAGTTAATATTCAAACCAAACTGGAACTATTTTCATGAAGGTAACTTGAATTATGAGGTAAAAAGCAGCATATATTGAGGATTCATAATTTCCCTTGGAATGCTAGTAAGAATAGTTTCTTGTTTCTAAACGACAGCAAAAAAAATAAATTGAGAGAGAGGGTGAAAGAAATGAAAACTGCCAAATAGTCGTTTGCCTACGTTGATACAATTTAGTGCTGGTTTACCCGTTGCCGTCAAGAATGACGGCATATATGAAATATATGGATATACACTTTGCATTTTATATACGTGAATAGTAGAGATTTGCTTGTCAGTAAGCTTGGAGAATAGCGGTCTGTTGACCACAAATAGATTTTTTTTTATCTTTTGTTTTTGCTTTTATTACCCCATGGCATATAAGACCTCAATTATTTTCAGACATATTCTTTGAGACCCCCCACCTCTTTTTCCTAGACCTTTGTGGCCCTCGACACTACCGGAATATTTAACTTCGCTCTTATCTATTCAAATCTATATCAATCCCTACAGTGCCCAGCATTACTAGCAAAGCGCAGTAACATTAGTAACCAATTGATAAAGCCTTTGCTTCTCGAGATAAAATAACATAAATAGTGTCTTTAATAAGTCTTATATTTTATTTTTCTTTAAATTCTGCATTTCAATACATCATCAGAGCATAAGATTCTTCTTTCGTGTCATTATAAGTTAGCTGCGTCCTTCGGTGTGACAGAGTACGAAAACACGTCGCTAGTTATTCTGTGTGTGGAATGCTGTCAACTATAAATGAAGGAACAGAACTTACGATTGAAAAAAAGGTAATGCTTCATCGGTTGGTCCCATGTAAGCTACTTCACCTTCAGCCATAAGGATAAGACTAGAAAGTAAACAGAAGTGAAATACATCAGAGAAACGGCATACAAAGAGAGAGAAAAAAAAAAGAAAACGGACTGATTTCACCAAATTAATAACACTTTGATGGGCAATGAGTGTTCAGCGACTCTCTTACTTTCAGTTAAAATAAGTACGAAAATAATTAAACATTAACTTTGGATACGAAATCCTAAATTTAACCACGTATACAAAACGTCATTTCCTCCACATACTCCCTATGAAAGCTCTTGACGCACGTGTTCACTCAGTCATTTGTCACTCAATGCAACTATTTCATTTATCTTATTTTTTGGTGACACAATGCAAACACTGTACTTATCACTTCGCCTCTTTTAGCTCCTTCTTGCGCCTAAAACTGAACCAACTGCTTTTTGATAATCTTGCCCGCTTAAACCTACCACTCATTATGAAAGACACCACTAATCAGGTTCCATTCGATAGATAAACCAAACAATATTAAATCCTTTACGTCACATGTTTACCAGACTACTCATTCTTTCCTATATTTTATGTATTTCATTTTATTATACAGGAATAACCATCTAAACTATACAAGCCTCTTCTCTTCACGATCGATTGTACTAATGTTTCTGTACGTGTATTTTCTTTCAGCCTTGTATTGTGGTAAATGTCTATTAAATGTACGTTTTATTTTTTCTAAACATTCGTATGTGTTCTTTTTACAATTACAAGCTTTGTATAATCTCTGCGAACAAACTCAGACTTATCGCGTATATTTTCCATTCTGTCATGGTGACTATTGTCTCCCCTCCTCCTTCAACATTTTCAGTGACGTTGGCGTGCGATCGGAAAAAAAAAACACGTGGAGATAAAATCCTTTGTTCTCCACAACTATTCAATCTCGTCGCTAGAGGAATCAACAGCCATTACTATTTTCCTTCACTCACTACAGGAACCACCTATAATTGGTGATTTTTCAACATATATATATATACATAAACAATAGTATCTACAAGTTTTTCCTACATATTTCTGCCCAAATAAAATTATGTTTGGAATTACGCCACAAGGGTTACGTCTTGGACTTGGTGAAAGTGCAAGGTTTGTTAAATCAGTTTAGCAGTAGCGCTTTAGCGTCTGTTCCCAAGATTCGCCGGATGTCTGTATCATGGGTGTTGCAGAGCCTATACTTTCTGAACTATTATGTCTGGGAATACAATTGTATTGCTACTCAGATATCCGCTGTTTCCTCCCTTAGGATTCGAACGCCGACTGTCCCTGCTGATCCTAGTTCCCAGTTCCTTGGGTCAATCTGCAAATAACATCCGAGTTCAATAGATGCAAACCTGTCCGTAATCGGTCAAGTTCTAGAATAAACCCAAATTCTCTGCGAGCATATTATCAGTAGTACCCCAGCCCCACCGGCATAGCAATAACATAATACTTTTTCAACTCACTGATCAAACATTAAAAAGACTTCAGATGATGGTTGATGAATCGTAGCGATGATTATCCGGCCGCGAGATGCTAGGTCCTTCAAGGTTGCTATCAGGTTTCTGGCTAAGAATGAATCCAGACCGGATGTAGGCTCATCCAAGAAGATTAATGGAGGATCAGTCAAAATCTGTAAATATATATATATATGAAAATATAACGGAAACGCATCCAAATTATTTGACATTTAGAACGACTGCATTGAATTTTCGCATTATTCAGTCTTTACCATATTTACTCATTACCCTTTTTTTTTAATTCGATTGATGTTTACATCACAATACATAATTCTTTTTCTTTTACATATTATATTGAAGTCTGTTAAAGTATTTACAGAAATGATCCATTATCATATTTCCGAGATATTTTCATCGTTGCCAATCGTACTTAAATGTTTACTGACGTCGATAAAATGTGTCAGAATGAAGAAACAACTAATTTCTCCTGGGATGGACACAGACTCTGAAAAGCGCTCCAGAAATGATGGGTACAATCGTCACTTTCATATTTCAAAATTTTGCTTAGTTCTCCGGCAAGGTCCGAATATTTTCTCAGTTTTTCATTTTCTTTCAATTTCGCCGTGCGATCTGGTTAGTTAATGAAAACACAAAATCCTTTTTAGACTTTATGATTCAAACGGATCATACAATCTTGACAAGAAACCAGGTCTAGTTGTTGTGAAAAAAAGAGAAAAAAAGTCAGACAGTGAATTTCGCTTTCCTAGTATTCCACCTGCTGGACAATCGAGAAGAGTGCTGGATTATTTAGGAGACTTGCTGTCACTACATCTCTAGTGTAAACCATCTGTAGCTGTAGGTGTGAGAACTCAGTAAATGCAGAAATAATAAAAAAGCCCTGTCAGACAGCAGATGTCAAAGGTCTTTTAGTTATTTTTTTATCATTTGCATGGCCATGTCTCCTACATCTCCAACACCTTTCTCAGTATCCATTTTGACTACATCAATACCTCGGACTGGACAATATCTACAATTCCTCGAATACCTAATTCATATAATATCGAGCCTCGTGTTTGGGGGGGCACTGTTCCAAATGCGCCAAATGATATAAGCATAACCCTAACCTTCACGTCCCTCACCTTTCGTTGCTCTCGAGTAAGGTCCTGGTATTTTTCCAATTTTTGGCTTCTTTTCAGTTGCACCCTTTGGCCCGCTTGGCATGGTCACATCTGCAATCAGGCAGAGATTTATTCTATTTCTTTATTCACCATGTGTAAACCAGTCTCATGTTTGCCTGATCAATTTCATCCTCGACGGCAGTCTAACTATTCCAGACTTTATTTTATTTTGTTGGGGCACTTACTTTTATCTAACCTGTTTCATTTGACCATCACACAAAATTTCATCGTATAAAGGCCGGTGAAACGTTGAAAAAAAAACGGGAATAAAAAAAGTAGTTTGGAAAATTTATTTGGGAAGAATCAGATTGGACAAGAAAGAATATAAGAAAATGTTAGCAAACAGAAAAACCATATCAATTTAAAATTTTGATATTGAAAAAGATTATATAAGACCTTTTTCAATATCAAAATTTTAAATTAATGTCAAAACGATTTTCCTTGAAAAAAAAATGTGATAAGAGCATGAAACGTACCTCTGAAGCAAAAGAAAGCCTTTTTTTCTCTCCGCCCGAAATTCCACGAATCCTTGCACCACCAATTAGAGTGTCTTTGCATTTGACTAAATTCAGCTGAAATATCGATCGAATAAGAATCTTTCACGATTTCCTTTAATGGCTTGGATACTTCTACTGAATACTTTCGTAATTCAAATAATTAAAAAGCAATATCATAAAAATTACGCTTACGCGACAGTTCCGTTGAAAAAATAACATTTCCCGTTAAAATCCTAACAAAAGAAATAATAGTACAAAATATAACAGCTCTTGAGTTCATAGTAAGAAAAAAATAGTTATGGTACAAACCTTGATGGCTTTAGGATTTATAATAAGAAATATTAGTACAATATATGACTACGTTATCATTCATCGTAAGAAGAATTAGTAATTTTAGATACAATTGATTATACTCCTGCACGAACGGCCTCCGTTTTGTCTTTACAGAAAATCGAAAGACACCTCCGACCCTGGTAAATCTGAGGCTTTCTCATAACAGCCCCCTGACTTAACCGTAATTGATGACCTGCTGAACTATAGATGTTTTTTGAATAAACAATCTAAATACTTCTGGCAGTAAGAAAAAAACATTGACGATCAAACAATTTATTTTGCTATTATTTGTTTATCAAGAATTTGTTTTAAGGAGTTCCAATTTGCTGCGCGGTGAAAATCAAACAAAAATGGAAATCAGTGGTCAAGAATTATGATAAGCGTTACTGACATAATAAGGTGTTTATATTAATAATATCAATTACAAAATACAGAATATGCAATATCATACGAGGTGATATCAGAGTTTCGTGGAATTTAACCTTGGAAAATTTTAGTGATAAGTTACATCTAGTTTCTACCGTCTCTTTCGAGGGAGCTCCCGTGATTGTACATACAACGATTCCAGCAGGTTTTGTTTTTGTTTTGAGGGGGTTTTTTTTGTTTTTCAGAGATTCCATGCAGAAGTCCGTCTTAAATTTGTTTCAGTTGCAATGTTCAAATTCTTCAATGAAAATAAATATTCCTTTTGTTTTCTCGTCAAAGATTGTTGTAATAACAATTCATTTTTTTGTTGTTGTTGTTTTTTTTGTTTTACAAACGTATTTCTATATTTTTATTAGTTTTCCGTTCATCCTATTTTTGTTGTTTTTATGGTAACGTTCATGTCGTTTTATATTCTACACCAGTCAAATGATCGGCGTGGATATTGGAAATGAAGAAGTAGCTTCTGACAAGATTTGAACAAGCATCCCGTATCAACGGGAATCCGTCTGACACGTTGTCAAATCTGCAAGGTGTGTTCCCCGTATGACAGCCTCCAAAAGATACGAGGCTACTTCTTTATTCATGATATCTGTTCTGCTTATCTAAGGGTCGTAGTATGAAAAACGTCCAGAGCGTTCTGGTAAAAACAGCAAAAAAATAGATGAAAGAAAAACTAGTTGGTACTACGGATAGACTCTCAAATTATGACCAATCGTGTAATTTTTGAAAAAAAAGCATGAAATGTTCTACATACTAAATATAATTTAAAGATTTGGATGGAAGTCAGGTTTGACCTCTGAGGACGGTGAGAGGTCAAATTCAATATGGCCGTCAGTCGACCGAGTCTAATGTTTAGAAGCATTTAATTTGGGAATCAAACAGAAAAACATTTAATGTGACATTTCAAATTAAGTTGGGAATGTCTATTCATTTAGTGATATGTTTTAGATCACCAGACCCCAAGGAAATAAACTGTTCGATTCCCAAATTAAATGCGTATGAACATTTGACCCGATCGAATGGCGACCATCTTGAATTTGATCGCTCATGGTACTCAAAGGTTAATTAATACTTCCCTTCACAGCTTAAATTAATATCATGGTATGCACTATGCTAGAAATCCAAAAAGGTGCACAATCATCCTGGTTATCCACTTCAATAAGTCAAAAAGTTGATAGTGAAAATGCTTCATTTAAAAAATTCGGACAACTTTCTACTTTATTTTTACTACTGTGGTTTCCCTTACGACCCGTTGAATTGATTACTCATGTATAACAGCTGATGTGCGTGGGACCTGCAGACCCCCATGACTACGATGGGCGTGCCACCACGGCTCTGAGACGCAATATATCCGAGAAACTATGGAAAATCTTTCAAAATAATCTTAAAAGATCTTTTTTAAAAATAATTTAAAATCTAAAAAAAAATCTTAAAAAATGCATAGGGATGTGCTGTTGGGCCTCGCACTGCCACTGTATATAGCAGTGACGGGGAACCTCTTTGATGTGTTGAAATTTCAATTTCTTGAATAATCTTGTTATTGGAGTGTCATCTATACGTATACGTGAATTCTACTTTCAGATAAATGCATCCAGATAAGTGGCCTCTTTTTTCTAATATATTTATAAAATCAAGAGTTCAATAAAAAATGTTGAAAAATTTGAAAATTATGAAATATACTTCTAAAACTAGGATTTGAAAAAAATGGAAATAAAAAAGTTTGTTGTTTGTTTTCTGTTTTTTTCGAAATCTTTCGCGTATCACCTAAAAACCTGTGGCGTGTCATTGCTGACACGCGTGTCATGAGTTTGCATTCGTCTGACAGCTGAAGAAATCTCGAGTCTACAGAAATCGTTCACCTCTTTTAGGACTTCCTCCACTCTCGCCATCCGCGTCTCTTTAGACTTCGATTTGTCCATTCTCAATAGAGCCTTTAAAAGAAAATCAAATAGAAAACATTAACTTGTATCATTATTGATAATTTTGGCAACTATTTACCTAACCTTAATTTTTATCACAACTTAAGTTAGGTTGTTAAACTAGTTCTCATTGCCCTGTTGGTGAGAGCGGCTGGGCGTTTACCTGAAACCTGAATTTGAAACCGGCAAACACTTCCGGGCAAGAAAAAATTAGTCAAGCATTTTCCATCAAATATTTTGCAATTATTCTTTCATTGAAACAATTATAGATAAAATATTCGACAATTTTATACTATAGTATGTGCAGTGTTTTTGCACGGAGTCTGTTTTAGTATGGGACAGATTTTCCCCTTGTTTTTCTCCGGGGAAACTGAGTTGTATGGTCAAGCTGTCCGATAGTCCTTAACTGCTTCCCATAACAGGTCAGTGTTCCCAAATTTTCTTCCAACCAGTTTGACTCTAATATGCACCTATGTGTTCTCCATGATGTTCAGATCTTTTCAATGATGGAAAGTTCGAGAATCATTCTTCTTGCCCAGAAGTGTACATAGGCAAGGTTTTGTCTCTTCTTATTGTTGCCCACTGACTTTACCGCGTAGCTCAAGTTATTTGCTGGCTTAACAAACTAAATATTACTGTGGTAGCGGAAAACATTAGCGATTAAACACTTTTGCATTTTTTTTTTTTTTTTACCTAAAATGTGTTTTAGTAACTCGGTCTGTATATCTAGCACCCAGTCTGTATGTCTGTCATTCAGTCTATGTATCTAGCACTCAGTCCGCGTCTAGCACTCAGCCTGTACGTCTAGCATTCAGTCGGTAAGTTTTGCACTGAAAATCTGGAAGAAAGGGTCAGGAATTATGACAAGCGTTACTGGCAGAACACTGGAATTATATGTTTAATGTGGATACATTTGTAATAGTTTCACTATAAGAATCCATTACGAATTGAATTGAAAATCAAGAAAGGGGTATTAACAGTAATCAGTAATTATGGCAAGCGTTACAAATAGAATACGGGAATTATGCAGTGGCAACCAAAAGTATTCGACAGTCTTGGAATTTTTCTTATCTTGTTGCTTGGTGGTGTCCATTGCTTAGTAGTGTTGACCCTCAGGCTTTCCAAATCAGGTACACACACACACACACACACACACACACACACACATATATATATATATATATATATATATATATATATATATATATATATATATATATATATATATGGTACAAATCAGGCTAGTAGTATAACATAATATAATAATATATCAATAATATAAAGCCACTTCTGAAATGTAATGGATTTTTTCATAGAGTGCTCGATACATACAACTTTTTACGATTGAAGTTAAGTTGTTTTAGGGTAGAGCTGGAAATAAACTACTATTCATATATATATATATATGTGTGTGTGTGTATACTGAGATCATGTGACTGATCATGGGACACTCAGATATGTATTATAGAAATTAGAAGATGAAATATTGTGATTTTTTTTTTCGATTAAAAATACTATTTTGTTTATTAAGTATTTCTGAGGAACTAATCCAATGACTTACCCGAAACACGAGTTGTTCCTTGACAGTCAAAGTCGGTATAAAGAGATCCTCTTGTTGGATATAGGCAGATATAGTGCTGATTTCTTCCCCGACTTTTTGGCCATTTAGAGTCACAAGTCCCGTTATGTTCACCGTACCGCCGCTTCTGTTCGTAAGCACGTTCATTAACGTAGTTTTGCCAGCTCCACTAAAATCGATGATGAAAAAACATTCAAACAACATTGATTGAAGCGGGTAAATATGAATCACACCGGCCAAAATTGTTTGAAAATATCAAAGTACACTTAGGTGCTTCATTGCCGGTTTAAAGATTAGAATTAGTGAGGAGGTCGGAAGATCAGTTGCAACTTAATAAATGGGGGGTTGGAATAAGCAGAAGGACTGAAAGATCTGTCACAATTCAATAAGCAGTGGAATTGGAATAATATATATATATATATATATATATATATATATATATATATATATATATGTGTGTGTGTGTTTGTGTGTGTGTGTGTATATGTATATACTGTTTTTAGGTATTGTTTCATCTATTGTGATAGTGCTTAATATTTCGTGCAACGATCAAGTGATTGGTGGACAGCTCTCTTACCAACTAACCTATATATATATACTGTTTTTAGGTGTTGTTTTATCTATTGTGATAGTGCACAATATTGCATATATATACGCTCAATATTTTAAAATAGAGCGTAAATAAACAAACAGTTTTTACTCCGACTGATCAGTTTCATGCAGATTATTAATTCATGATGATTAACGGACAGCTGTTTTTTCTTTGTTTTCCTTTGTCTTTACATACCACGAAAGTTTTGGATTTGTGATGTGTGTTTTTGTTTTTACAACAAAAACTGTAAACATTTATCTATCGATCTGTGTGCGCGCCGAACGGAAGATTTTACAAGTACGCAGTATAAAGTATAATGATTATGACTTACCTTGATCCCATAATGGCCACTAGTGATCCTGGTTTTACAATACCACTGACTGAAAGATAAATGCGTTCAGCAAACGTATTCCAATAAGTACTTTAAAAGTCACCATCACTGGCCAAACCATTCGGCTTCATTCATCCATTTTACTCTACCAAGAGACGTTATTATATAATGAGTCTACGTTCACCAAAGCATAAAAAGTACCAGCGATTTTCCAACAGACAAGAGAACAAATTGCCGACCTGGGCAGCGTCTCCGAGTAGCAGTGGTTAGCAAGCCAGTACTCACAGGATGCCTCATATTTTATCTTAGTACTGTACTGAGCCAAGCTTGATAAATACCTAAAGCCGATGTCTGAAGAATTATGAATTATTTCAAATACTATCATGTATCCGTGAAAATATTTTTTTCAAGTTATCTGTGTATGGATCGGCATTTAGGAGCCTTAATCTATTTTATTACGTAATTTATTTTCAATAATTCGAGTATCATAATTCTAAGCTTTTTTTTTAATCTATATTCAGCTACTTAAGCTATTTTGAAGGGATAAAAAGTCTTAAAACGAAATGGTATGTAAGAAAAAACACCACTGATACAGTGCAGTGTGGAGAGGTCAAAGGAAGAAACTTCCTTTTAAGAAATATAGCTTATTTCATCACAAAATGAAGTTGAATAGTATTTTTATTTTACAAAAATTAGGCAAAACGTTTGGCCAAATTTGACAAATCGAGACCTTTTAAAAAGCATTTACACATTTTTATTTCATATTTCAAACAATCAACATTCCTGTGACACATTCTTCATTGTTGTGGCATTGTAGATGATCATATTTTAAAACCCTTTGTTTCGTTAGCTCTGTTAATCTATTCCACGTGTACACATTCATTATACCTTTTAGGTTATTACAATTATATGGTTAAATAAATTTCATTAAAAGTACCCAAAGTATTTCTTTGTTGTAAGTCATTAACTGGGCAATTTTCCCTCTTAGCACTGGCAATCCCAATATTTTAATAATGGATATTCTGCTTTGAAAGATAATTCCACCATCACTTTTTTTTTCGATAAATCTTTTTTATCGACCAAAAACGCCAAGTACAAAATTCAAGTAAGTGAACTTCCAGCAGCAGCAGCTTTTTAGTGTCCATCGTTGGACACATATTCCTCCACGATTTGCCAGACGTCTCTATCGTGGGCGTTGCGGAGCCAGTACTTCCTGAACTTGTCTACTTCGTCACGCCATCTTATTTTTTGCCGGCCAAAAATTCACGTACGATCTCTGGGGATCCACATCGTAAGTTAGAATGTCCAGCGGTTTTCTGACATTCTTGCAACACGGCCAGCCCGTTGCCATTTGAGTTTCCCAATTGTTTCTATATCTATTACTCCTGTACTGCCTTGTGATCTCTCCATCTGATGCAGAGCATGATTCTTTTGTGTGCATGTCGCATAGTTCTGTGTGAGGGTTAGTCCTCTATTTGGGTTCCAAGTTTCAGCTCTATGCGTGGGTTCCATTGATTGTAGACTCTTGTTTTTGAACTAATAGGATTTTATTATTCTTGAAGGTTGAGTTTGCTCTACCGAAAGCTTGGGATGATTTTTTGCTTGATTTCTTCTTTTGAGGATTTCGTGGAGATTCATTGTCTTGTGTAAATGTAGTGGTCTACCTCTGATCTTTTCGATTTTGATCGTTGTGTTTTCGTCCTCAACATATTTATTGCAGATGGGATTCATTTTACCATGTCTTTGTGAAGACCAACTTTTTTGCTTTACCTAACCAAAAGTGAATAAGAAATACTGAGTTTTCTGAGATCAATATTATTTTTACTGATGCTTTCAAGATGACTGCAAGGAATTCGAAGGGACATTGCCCCCAATTCCGTAGCTGTCGAGGCTTGCTTCGTTCGATGGGTCGTTACACTTATTGAAACATGAAGCCCTGTTTTTTAAGTATCTTTTAACAGGACTTGAGTGGTTTTGTTAGCTACACCTGCTTTCTTTAACTTTTTTTTCTTTTTCTCTCATTTTTTCTTTACTCTGTGACATGTATGATCACATCTTTATTCATCCAACTACTTGTTGTTGGTATTGAAGATTATTACTACTATTACGACGGAGAGAAACTTGGGGGGGGGGTTGCAATATTAGCTATGACAAAAGTCCACAATAAAATTAATTCTTTAATTCCTTGTTGAAAGAATCTCGGATTCCAGACAAAAACTTATCTCGACATTTAAACAACCCTCGTAAGGTTTCTTAAAGTTGTCGGTTGCCTATGGCACGTCGTCTAGTGCGGGCTCTTGGAATAAGACACGACAACTGTAGATTCTCATTGTCAACTTGCGAAGAGTAAACATTTACGCAAAAAGGTTTTGATTTAGTTAACAGGAAGCGTATACTCTTCTGAATGACAATGCAAACCCACACTCTGCAAAACCAGCCTCAAAGATCAAATCATTAAGTTTAGATATTTTACGGCATTCCCTTCATCGACCTGACTCAGCACCTTATGACTCTCATTAAATTGAATTGAAGTAGCAAAGCAGATATAGTCTTGAGACAAATTATCTCCCCTGTTCAAATTTTAATTCATAATCAGCCTTTTATATGAAATATCCATTTCAAATGGCCTCAAAATGTCTCTGAAATTGGTTGATTTTTAAATTTTCCTCGGGGTGCTGAGAGCATCTCCATTAACCATTATTCCCTTCCAAGCTTTGCGATTAGCACTCAAAGGAAATCCATGTGAAACCGTATCCTGTAGAGAGTTTAATGAGTTTTTATTGGTAAAATTTATTGAATTGAAGATCCACACATGCTTTTATCAACAGAATAAAATTTGCACTGTGTATAGATTCTGAGGCCCACTGAGTATTAGGAATTCAAAGGGACATTGCCCCCAATTCCATAGCTGTTGAGGCTTTCAATAGGTCAATGGGTCGTTACACTTGTTGAAGCGTGAAGCCTTTTTTTCCAGGTATCCTTTTATTGCACACCGCTATAAGGGCGCTTGTGTTGGCTAAACCTACTTTATTTAACTTTTCTTTTTTTCTCTCACTTTTTCTTTACACTGTGACGTATGATCACTTATCTTAATTCATCCCACCACTTGTTACTGCCATTGAAGATTACTACTACCATTCAATTTACACACAGTACAGAAAAAAATCTTACGTAATCTGGGAGTAAACTTTACACACTTCCTACTATTGAACCCCGAGACTCGTGTCGTAATCTAAGCTAATTAAAGATTAGACCGTCTTGTATTTACACCTACTCTGTTTGCATTTATTTATCATGCAGTTGTACATTGACCCTTCTGTCTAGTCAATCAACTTATCTTCCCAAGTGTGACTGTTCTCCCTAAGTCTATACATAAACAATTCATGCTGGAGACCATGAAATTCCTCTAATAATTTGATATGTTTCTCTTCGGCCTTAATTCAGCTACATACATGGTCTGCTTCAATCGGATCAGTGTTTCAAGGGAAAATAAAACCTATCATTTTCGTTTCATCTAAGCTGAAGTGATTCACGCAGTCTTCCTATCATTACTGATTTTGAGTTTAACAGATGATTTAAAATAAATAAATTTAGAAACATGAAAAACATAAGAAGTCTCTATGTTTTTCCCCATTTTGTGTGATGGTATAATCCAAAAGCTTACTTTAAAGCCTACGTTGAAAAAATATATTCAAATATTGCTCTACGTCCAATGCATTAGTATTTTGGAGAGGATGCCAGTATTAAAAAGCTCGAGTCATAAACCTAAAGAGTTTTGTTGCATCAAGTGATAATACCAAGACTTTCTTCAAAAATATGCATGATACGAACATTATAAGCCTTGTTCAATATCATATGGAAACTAAACAAAATACTACCACATCAGAATATGCGTGTATATAGAACAACAACGGAGTATGTTCATTGCACTTGGGACGAAATTTATAAATTACTGGATTCAACTTATGAATAAAATTTCGATATTTATTTTTTTACTTCTTCTAGTGCAAATCTGAATTACGTCATTCCAACAGACACCATTACGTTCATTATCTATGTCTATATCTATGGTAGTTAACAAATTTGTAATTCATTTTAAGGAATGTACATTAAGAGGCTTTTCTTTATCTGAGAAAAAAAAGTTCACTTACCATTTTTCAAAATGTGTTTCGAACTTTGACTCTTTGCCCTGCGACACATTCCGCCCTGTGGAATTGTATGCACATCTATATTACTCCAAGCCAGGGTCATTGCTTGGAACCTTTTCTTAAAACTCGACTCAAAACTCCTTTGGTCATCGTTTGAACGTCTAAGAGCCGAATTTTCAACAAACGCAGGATTGTTGATTCCATTTTTCGAAATTGTAAAAATACTTTCATTATTTAAAGGCTCAGCTGGCGGATTACTGGCAGTCTCAGCGCCGTCCATTTTTTAACAACAGACGATTTTTTATGTAATGCGTTCAAGGGTCCCTCCAAATAGATAAACAACATGGAATGAATAATCTCTCACCGTGTTGGAGGTGAAAAACTAATAGAAGAACGTCACGTGTCACGTGACGACATCATACTAATACATGTATGTTAAGAGGAAAAGATCGAAATGTATGTTTACTATTTGTAGTGTTCGGTTGTTATCAGCACACAGCTCACGTTACCACTTGACACTCTAAAGGTGGACGTTGCTCAGGTTCTAAGACGTAGAGATTAGAAATTGTTTGGAGAACTATTTCGATCTTTTTTAAAAAAACATACTCGTACGAAACATGGAGAATATGAGATTTAGTTGAAAGCTACAACAATGAATTTTATTTAGTATCAATACGTGCCACAATCATGGCCAAATAAGTACCCCCAATAAAAAGAAGCATTTATGACCCTTGTCCATTTTTCTCCCGACGCTTGAGGTTTGCCGCTACGTCCCCGCGTACAATTGGTAAGTGCTGATTGAACCATGATCTTGTTCCAGCACAATGTGAAGTGTGTGACACGGAATGTCTCGAGGGGATCATTTCGGGTTTACCTGTATTTCAGAGTTTCCTGGTTCAGTTTTACATTACTTGCTTGCATTATTCCAAAAGTTCTATTTTTATACAATTATCAAAGTGTTGTGGACATCTAAGCGTGGGTTTGTCTCCAAATGGGCTCACTATCTTTTGTAAAAGAAATTCTCCAATGCTTAAATATCCGCCATTTTCAGACTTTGTTGAACTTTTACAACTGTGAGAAGTGATATTACAATTTCAGTAACTGGGCAGTAGAAACGTATGTTCTTCAGCCTGAGCGGTAAACTTCCAAAGGAGTAAAGGAGTAGTGAGGCGTAAGACCATCACTATCATCATCATCATGAGCAGCAGCAGCCTTTCGACGTCTGTCTTTGAACATCGACCTGCCCCAGAACTCTTTACTGGCGAAAAAAATAGTACTTAACTAACCTTATTAGTAATTTTTAAATAAAACTTGCGAAAGTTGCTCTTTTAGGAGATAAGAATTGTTCGGCAATTCTTTTTGCTTGCCGACGGAAAGGATTTACAGTTGATGACTGAGGAGTCTTCCTAGCAGTACGTTGAATCATTTTTTCGTTTCCGTAGAAGTTGTATTTGTGACTGAAAGAGATTTAACCAATTTCAGAGACATTTGAGTGCCATATGGGATGGGTATTTGGAAATATACTGGCTAATCTTCCTTATCGGAGATTTGTTCAAATAGAAAATTCTTGTAGTATATGAATAGTGAAGGAATGCCTTTACCCCCAATCCCAGCTGAGAGCAAGCACCCTTGCGTTCTCTCGTTCCTCTTTTTGAACTAGACCATTGTTGGCTATACCTAACCAAGAGACAGGCCTGCAAACTGAGAAGTATGCAACGTGCACATGAAAGAATCATGCTCAACCTTACATGGGGAGATCACAAGACAGCACAGTATATAAGGAAGAGAATAGGTGTTCGTGACATCATAGAAACTATTAAAAAACTCAAATGGCAATGAGCAGGCCATGTTGCAAGAATGAAAGACAACCGATGGACATCACTTCTCACAACATGGATCCATAGAGATCACATAAGAAACCGAGGCCGAAAGAACACAAGTTGGAGAGATGAACTAGACAAATTCAGGAAATACTGGCTCAGCGATGTTCATGATAGGGAATTTTTGTAGGGTCGTTCAAAAGCTGTGTTGCTGATTTAGCGCTTTTTGCTCAAGATTTAGCGCGCTCCTTGTTTCTGCAGCGCGAAAATTCAGCAATCAGAGCTATTTTTCAGCAATTTAGCAAACTTATGGTTGTTTCTTAGCCATCTCACCCAAATCTATCCATTTTAGTTATTTGAAATAGCCATAAAATGGCTAACAGTGTTTTTAGCTCTTTGGTACGTTTTAGGCGTTTTCAGGAACGATTTAGCGCGAAATAGTTGAGTTAGCAACACTGGAGGATTCGTGGTACCCCAGGCAAGCTGAACTTAGGCCCCTTTAAAGTGTAGTATCATTTTATTTATATTTTGTCGGTCATGATATTTTTTTGACAATTGTTTCTCCTAGTTTCAATGCAGTTGAAAATATTTAACATTCAGATATACCCGAGAAATCTGACTTCACATCGAGAAATTCTCTGTTTTTAGTTTCATCAAACCATTTTCTAATTATTCCATTTGTGCCTACAACATCATATAAATGGCAGAGGCCCCTAGCACTTGGTGCCCGAGGCTACTGTCCATGTGGGTGGTACCTAGAATCGACCTTGTACATATGTTTGAAAGTGAGCGGACCAATGACCTATTTCTGTCCGACTTTTTCTTTATTGATAATTTCGTTGTGTGATGTCGCTGGATATATTTCTTGATTTTCGTCTCCGATCGGCGTCCTGTTTATGAGAATATGAAGGTGTACACAATTATTAGCTTTTCAACACGTAATGTTTGCAGTGGCCTTGATTACTATGCAGTGATATTATCGAATGAAGCAGCAGTAGCAGCAGCCTTTTAGCGTCTGTCGACGGACAAAGATCCTCCCCAAGATTCGACAGAAGTATGTATCATAGGCGTCGCGGATCCAGTGCTTTCTAAATCTGTCAAGTTCGTCACACCATCTCATTTTTTGGCAGCTGCAATTTTTCATATACTCACTGGTGGTCCACGTTCAGAACTGTGATGTTCAGTTGTCTGACATTCTTGCAGTATGGCTAGGACATTGCTTTTTGAGTTTTGCGGGGGGTTTTTTTCCTGAAATAATCTATAGGAGTCATGTCTTATCTCCATGTGATGATCCTCAGTTTGAGGGTCAAACTTTTGTTTGGGTTCCATGTTTCAGGTCCATAGGAGATGCATTTATTGTATACCCTTCTTTTTAGGACTAATGGGATTTTTTTTGTTCTTGAAGGTTGAGCTTGCGCTACCGAAAGCTTGCCATCCTAGAGTGATTCTTTGTCTAATTTCTTCTTCTTTTGAGGAATTTATGGAGACTTATCGTTCTAGTTAAATGTGATGATCTTTTGCTTTGCAGAATTATTCCGTCGAATTTTCAGGCGCAATCAGCGTTCTTCGAAGGTTCTTGGAGCATAGTGTCAGTTCTAGTGCACAGTGTGGAAACCAAGTGTTGCACCTAAAGTTCTTCTATGTTTGAAAAGATAGTTTCTGAATCATCATCATCAGTCTTTCAACATCCGTCGTTGGACATAGACCTTCCCTAGGATTCGCCACACTTCTCTATCATGGGCGTCGCAGAGCCAGTACTTTCTGAACTTGTCTAGCTCGTCTCTCCATCTAATATTCTGTCGGCCTCGGTTGCACAGGTGATCTCAGAGGATCCATGTCGTGAGTTGTGATGTCAATCGGTTGTCCGCCATTCTTGCAACATGGCCAGCCCACTGCTAATTGAGCTTTTTAATGGATTCTATGATGTCCGTGACTCTTGTCTTTTCTCGGATGTACTGTGCTGTCTTGTGGCCTCTCCACGTGAGGCCCAGCATAACTCTTTCATGTGCACGTTGCGTGCTTCTCAATCTGTGGATCTGTCTCCTGGTTAGGTTCCATGTTTCAGCTCCATAAGTGAGACTATTGGGAGGATGCATTAATTATACACCTTTCTTTTTAGGATTAATGGGATCTTCTTATTTTTAAAGGTTGAGCTTGCTCTGCCAAAGGCTTGCCATCTTAGTGTGATTCTTTGCTTGGTTTCTTTCTCTTTTGAGAATGTCATGGAGATTCGTTGTCCTAGGTAGATGTAGTGATCTACTTTCTCTAGTTCTGTGTCCTCGATTTCGATCTTAGTGTTTTTTTTATCTCCGATGTGGTTGTTGCACATGATCTTCGTCTTGCTGAAGTTCATGTGTAGGCTGACTTTCTTGCTCTCTTTATTTAGTTCACTTAGATGCGTGACTGTTAATCCTATTGTTTTTCGGTATTTTCCGGATACATTACTCGAAAATAACCCCAGTCCTATCAATATACTATCATTCGATGGTGCTTCGGATCTGGGTCGTCTTTGGGGAGATTTTTATCTAGATTTTGTTGAATGAACGACAGCGTGAATAATTCTGTTTTTCAAGTCTCAAGTATATTATATTCAAGTTAATTGCACTTGGTATTTAGAGATAAAGTTTAGTGGACAGCATTATTACGCCATCTTTAGTTATGACATAAATTCTGTGCTGAAATACCATAACAGCTCACAAGAAACGAAATTTCGTTAGTCATTTTTCTAATCAATCAAAAACCGGAAATATATTATCTAACCAATCAGAAACAAATGAATATTCTGATCCTATCAACGGAAACAATTCATCATCTGGGTGGGTTTCAAAATTCGCTGAAAACATTACCCGGTATCAAATCTGTACACACAGAAAATTTCATGGGTTTCTTTGGGGTAGTTTTGGCGATAAGCGAGTACATACAGACGGAGAGAGAGTGAGAGAAGGAAAGAAAGATAGAGGAAGAAAGAAAATGGAAAGCTAAGCGAGGAGTCAATAGAGACGGAAAAAGAGTGAGAGAGACAGGAACAGAAACAGATTATATTCCTCACGTCTTGTTACCAGACAGTCTTCTGGTGTCGCTAGTAATGATAATAAATTCGAAAGAAAAATCTACTCATATAGTCATTAGCAATGTTCAAATGTCCTCTGTCACGTTAAAGGAGAAAGTATCATTGTAAAATGGAATTTCATTCATGCTGTAATGATATGATAAAACAGCTGAATGTAAAGAATAGTATAAAAATAGAAAAAGTAATGAAAACAAAGAATTAAAAAAATTTGATCGACAGAACGCCATTCACTAAGCCCTCAGTAACGCAGATATCTATCCCGTCATTTTTGACGACACGAGTAAACTAATATCCTTACGTTAATTTGAGAAATGTCCGTCCGTGCTCGCGTGTGTGTGTGTGTGTGCTTGTATGTGTCATGTACGAAAAAATTATAAATACGCAAAAATACTGAGGACCATGGATATTCTGGCCAATATTTTCATGTCCTCACAAACAATTAAGAATAGGGAATGTAACTCGACAACTGGCCTTTGGTAAGAGAGTCAACAGAAAGCTAGCTATTCTATTCAACTTGTGCCTGGAACAGAGTAAAATCCTGAAAGACTGGAACACTGCTATTATAATGCTTGTACATAAAAAAGGTGACCCCAAAGACCTCAACAACTACAGACCTATAAACCTGCTCAACTGCATATACAAACTTTTCACAAAAATCATCACCAACCGGATTAATAAAACACTAGACGAAAATCAACCACGAGAACAGGCACGATTTAGAAGAACTTATTCGACCATGGACCATCTTTATTCAATAAATCAGCTGAAAGAGAAGGCAGCAGAATACAAAATGCCACTTGCTGTAGCATTTATAGACTTCAAGAAGGCATGCGACTCCGTAGAAATTCCCATGGTCATGAAGGCCATCACCCAACGAGGTTTAGACCCTGTATACGTGAAAATACTGCAACACTTAAACAACCACAGCAATTCCTTCGTTAGGCTACATAAGAATTCTGAACCGTTTCAGCTCCAAAAAGGAGTAAGACAAGGTGATACCAGCTCACCCAAACACTTTACAGCCTGCCTTGAGATGATCTTCCGAAACACGGACAGAGAAAATAGGGGAATCAAAATAGACGGCGAATATCTGACCATTATACAAAGTTGATATTCGCCAAATATACTGGTCCGTACACCGGAAACTGCAGCGTCAGTTTGAAGACGTTTGTATTTGCAGTTCCTGATTTGAGGGTGTACACGTTTTACAAGAGAAATCCGCAATTAAATAAACACGTTTTGTGACCGTTCAAATGACGTTTTTCATGACGCTATCTGCATCTCTAATCATCTTGATGTGGTTTCGGATAAGGGTTGATTGAAATAGGGAGAGAAATAGAGAAAGTACGTTTATCTGTTTCACGTGAGAGTGAAAGAAAGAGAAAAGGGAGAGGAATCATGTTTTTTACGAGAGCAAGCGAGAGAGAGAGAAAGGGCGTTTATCTTTTTACAATAGGGAGGGGAAGGGATTTTTATCTTTTTATGATAGAGAGAGAAATCTAATAAAAACAAAAAAAAATACATCTTCCATATAAAATTACCTAAAATTACAAATCTACGTTTAAGTACAAAATATCTAAATAGGCAACACTGAAGAGAAGTAACTGGAATACTTCGAAAAAGTAGTTTTACTCGACTAATGGATAATCATTTCTCATGATTATCGTGGCACATTTTGAACTTACATGTATTAGTTTGTAGTAAATTTTAATAAGAATAATACTGTTACATTTTTCGCTCTTTTTAGATGAGTCCAACGCATCTATATCAGACAATTTTCAGTCGGTCCCTAATATGTTGAATATCAATTTTCTCGGCCTCATCATGTTGGATTAATATGAAACTTGGTCTAAACCTTCAGATGAACAATCCTCATCCTCCTCCTGCTGCTATTACAACTAGTAATGCTAAATATCAATTTCCTCAGCTGTATCATGTTAGATTGATATGCAACTTGGCCCAGACCTTTGGGTGGGCCATCCTTCTTGCTACTACTGCCACAAATAGTGATGTTAAAAACCAACTTTTTCAGCCACATTGTCTTGGATTGATATAAAACTTGGTCCAGACCTATGAGTGAACCATCCTCATCTTCCTCTTCCACCTCCTCCTACTACAACCATGGATGGTGGATGTATTATTGAACTTATGGCTCTTGCTTTACCTTTACTGTTTTTATTTCTAATAGTTGTACTTTTCTATCTGTTTATGTTACATTTATAGCCCAGACCATTCCTTGTGGAAACTTGAGGTTTTCCACACACACGCACACTCCCCTCAATGAGTAGGGAAAACAGTTTTTTGAACATTCAGACCAGTGCCTGAAATAGTTTCATTTTTCTTTCTCTGTATGCATCAAGTGCACCGGCTCCACCAATGAAGTCAGAGTTTGACACAGGAGCAACCAGTCTTGTTTTTATTATTTTTGTCAGTCATCTGAACATCAAATTCTATTGTGCTACGTCAGTTACACACCTCAGCATGAGTACACATTGCTAATTATTGCGTGTGTGGATGTGGATTACCATTATTATAATCATGTAATTCTATTATCAACAGTAACAACAACAATTGGTTCAATGTTGCTATTCATAATTATTTACTAAGCTTAGCTCAGTTTTGTTACAATGCCATGGGTCATTCAGTGAGGATTAAACTAACTACTTACTAGGAGCCGCAAGACCAGCAAGCTGACCATTACCAAATATCAGAGCAATCTTATTGCAGCTATTCTATATGTACTTTACAGTTATATCAAGCTGTTTCTAGTTGTTGCTATGGTAATGACTCTGAGTCTTAGTTTTCATAAGGTTTCAAATGTAGGTCAGTTTTTATGAGGTTTCAAATGTGGGACACAAGCGGTCTCACATGAGTTTGAATGACGGTGTAGAGTGTGGATATTGGCTAAGACAATACAAATTGAGTAAGAGTTGACAAAACGAGATGTAATTACTTGGAAATGAAAAGATCAAATGGTTAGATAGTTTGCAAGAATCAACTGTGTTTGTAACTCATAAGAATGACGAAAACTGACAGGTCAAGAAAGGAAGTTTTTTTTTTCACATCAATTTCCAATTGGGCTGACATGAATTACTTGGACTAGATTAGGTAACGCAATTATTTCACAAATAGTTCTGATGATTATCCCCATCTTTGTTGCTTCTACCAATACATTTAGGCCAAGCCTACATCTCTGCTTTCACCACAACTTCCATGAGAACAATTCACAGATTCAAGTGACAAAAAATAGGCCTACGTCTAGAATTTCAACATCATAGATAAGTAGCTGGCTTACAAAGGACCTTCAATAACTTTGCCGTCGGACACATAGTCGTTATCTGAATTTTGATCAAACATTTACATGGGATAATGTTCAATCTATGTGATTAATATTCACCACTGAATTAAGTGCAATGACAAGGAAGGAAGTTATATTCAAAACAAAAAAATTTCTAGTGTAAAATGAATGCTTTTCTCATCAATTACAGACTAAATGATGTACCTACATTTATATGAGATACAAAAAAAAACATTGTTTACAAGGTGTAATGCTTGATTAGTGGATCCATGTCTTTTTCAAGGGCATTAGTGCCTAATGCACACTAGCAGACTGAACAGAAATTCAAACACTGTTTGCCAGTCACATTTTCTGTGTCGATAAGCTTGCATCTCTAAATGATCAGAGAACAGGGTGCATGGAGAAGCGGATTTATGTCTTACCCAAGAGTATGAGTGCAAGGTGAACACAAGCAGCCTCAACCAAAATTGAAAGTCTGTTTGCCAATTCTATTTTTTGAGCTGATGACCATTGCGTCGGATATCACCAAAAAGAAAAAAAAAAATTAATAATCTTTAAAAAATATCAACAATACAAAAGCAACTTGTATATATTCACGGGTATTTGGAGAACTGCTGGAATTCATCCAAACCAAATAGCTGTCCTGTGAGAGCTTTTTAGAAACCAACAACAAAAACTATCCATATAAGTTTCTTCATATTTCAAGTTTTACTGACTGGTTGAATAAACTTAGAAAAACAAATTTCTTTTTTTTTGAAAATCAACCCCCAACCCACAAGTGGTTTTTAGTGTGGGTTCAATATACCATGTAAGTTTATGCTAAATTGATCCCTTAGTTTGTGCCTGCTTGTTTTTTTTTTAATTCAGACTTTAGTGATCGTTGCCAAAACAAAAAGCGAGAGTGGTAACTGATCCATTGATCAACCGTTTTTCTAATCTCTCAACTGATTACCCCCAACAAATGCAGCCAAAAGACTTTGGTCACATGACAGATATCAATTGAGTGATTAAGTGATTAATCAAACCTGGTTTTTTTTTTATTTAAATGTACACGTTAAATGCCGGCAAACATGGTAATGAAAAAATTTAAAAGGAACAGCTTCTGCTTTATCTTTTTATTTTTACAAAAATAAATTATTTCTTTATTCCTTTGTGTTTGAAAGAAAACCTGATGAAGTCAACCTCTATGTCCACGGATTTCTTCTTATGGCATTTGTAAATGTTTTTGATGTCAAATCGAAGCTGTGCAAGGATCTCCATTTTGATTCCCCATTCATCAACCTTCTTCTTGATATGCTGTCAACAGAAAACAAATTTATCAATAACTCATGCACATAACTATATACACTCAACAAAGAAAACAGAAATAAAATATATTTTTCAACTAGTTATTTATATAGCCTGTGATATCATTGGTATGATTTATCTATCAGGTATATCAGAACTTATGTTCACTTTAATGATTATACACACAGATACAGAGAGTACATTTAGTGTGTGACCAGATACAGTCAATATATCAATGAATCAGAAACTTGATAAGTTAATATTTATCTATGTTCTGCAAGAAAAGTAAGCCTAGAAGATATTGAATGTTCATTTTGACCTACTCACATAAGAATTTGTAATAGCCAAAAAGGTTTTCACAGAGCTATGACTGAATGACTATCATCATAATAATAATTACATCTAAAAAACAAAAAAAGAATTAGATCACTCAGCCAGTAAATTTTGCAATTTTTCCACCTTAAATTTGTTTTAGAAAGTTTCAGCACTGTTTGGAGTGCGTTTAAATCAAGACAAGAATTACTGGTAGGCCGTACACAGCTTTTATATGTTTACTTGAATATACCCATTAAGAATGACAGGATTATCCATGTATGGAACAACACTAATGAGCCTAAAGCTATTTTATTTGGTAATTTATTTTTAATAATTCAAGTATCCTAATTGTAAGTTTGTTTTTAAAGTCTAAATACAACTCAAGCTGTTTTAAAGGGTGACCAGGCATAAAGTCTTAAACATAACATTAAACATTAGTCTCAGTCATTCACACACTCATTTTTTTTCTTTCCTTTTAGTTTGAAACGATAAGCATTTCTGTGACATATTCTTTGTTGTTACGAGAACAGACTATCACATTTTATTACAACCCTTAAATTGTTTTTTTTTTTTTTAGCTGTGTTAATCTATTTCAAATGGACCAAACCATTATAACTGTTAGGTAATAACAGGACTCAGACACGAGAGACAATTATACAAATAAATATACCAATGTACATGTATAGTCTTTATATGGATAGATATTTTTTTTTTAAACCTTCAGAATATAACTTGTTTGCTCACACAGACAAGGTTGCTCACCTTAGCAAGTCATCAGTCTAGCGCAACAGATAAGATAACATCTTAAGTTAGTATGTTATTCTTTTTTTTTCTTCTTGCGTACTTTCAATTACACATCATCCATTTATTTTATATTGTTGTATGTATTAGTTGATACGTATAAAAATAAAACCATTTTAAAACATGCAGTGAAGACTTTTGGTTTCATCAATTTTTTCCTAAGAAAGACCGGCACAGATGTTACAACGTTAAAAAATATACTCAGCCGCAAATAGGTTGATAATGAAAACATAAAACTGCATGGCAGTAATTTCATTGACGCATACATTGCCACATGATACAAATGTGCATTTTGTGGTACGTTGTGTATTGCCTCTGACCCATACGTGCATCTATTCCACAGTTTCATTCAGGACAATATAAATGGCTACAGCAACAGGCTAAACTCAGTTTCTGCCTTGCGATACTGGAGCTGAAACATGGAACCTAACCAAGAGACTGACCTGCAGACTGAGGAGAATGCAGCATGCACATGAAAGAATCATGCTCAACCTCACATGGAGAGATCACAAGACAGCACAGTATATTGAAAAGAAAACGGGAATCCAAGACATCGGAGAATCCATTAGAAAACTCAAATGGCAATGGGCTGGTCATCTTGCAAGAATGGCAGACGAACGATGGACATTACAACTCACAGCATGGATCCCCAGAGATCACATGCGCAACCAAGGCCAGCAGAATAGATGAAGAGATAAAGTGGACAAATACAGAAAGTATTGGCTCCGCAACGCCCACAATAGAGAGGAGTGGCTAATCCTGGGGAATTTCTATGTCCAATGACGGACAATAGAAGACTGATGATGATGATGTTGCACTATCCAAAGTAGCAGGGAACATGTTAAATGAACTAACCTAAAAACACGGAGGCAGGAGGTGTGTAAACTTACTTATATATTACTAGAAAATTTAACAGAAGCAGGAACAAAAGTTGTACCTCAGAATTGGTGGCTCTTCAATTAAGGGAGCAATTTGGAGCACCAATTGTGATTTGAATACCAAACTTCTTACATAAACATATATTTTTATTTTTATTATAGAGATTCAAAACAAACCTACAAAAATATGTATTTGGAAATCTCAGTGCAATATGACGAGATTGCAGAATATTCACTCGGTAATTTCGCAAGAAAAATTTCAGTGATTTTTTTATAGAGATTTTTTAATTAATTAGAAGAAAAAAAAACAAATACTAATTAACATACTTCTCTGGTAGCTGATTTGTGTAAAGAATAGACAGCTTCTTGTGCAAGATCCAGACCTGTTTTTAAGAATTGCATGTCGATTCCTGAAGAGGAAAACAAATTGTAATTACATAAATATACCTCAAACAGTGATTCTTTGCAGGAAAAAAAAAGGTAAATCTGAATCCGGTTTCCTTGTAGCAATCAAAGGCTAATCTATTTTATTGGTCAACAATGTTATGAATGAACATTGTTTTTAATGGTTTTGTTTGGCTTTTGGGGATGAATTCTATGAGAAATATTTCTTCGTAAAAATCAAGTAGTTAGGGCCATCATTGAAAGGAAGTGTCATTTGAAGAGAAATGAATGCAGATATTTTTAGTACTGTTAGTATATAAACTTTAATCAAATATAACAGTAGAATACATGCATACTTGTGTTTCTGTGTACATTGTCAAATCGTTAGGTTGACAAAAGTGTGTCATTAGTAGATTCATCAAATTAGTAGCTACAGTTGATTTTCACAGCAGCCAGAAATTAATATTAAAATTATTTCTGCAAAAATATCTTATATCAAAATCTATATTTGTTAGAATCCGAAAGCCCATTTTGTCTTCTGATTCTGATACAAATTTCTTGCATCATACATAAGTGTTTGAATTTACTAATAAATTCTTGACACTAAAAAATGTTAAATCATGTGATGGGAGAAACAACTCAATTATATTTTACTTGTTACCTCATTATGGAATCAATGTGTTACTCTCATCAATGATTATAAAATCAGAGAAATAGATTTTGTTACCAACTGACCTTCATTCCTCTTAGTTCCAAATGGAGGGTTCATAATTACGACGTCAAATTTTTTCTTGTAAGCATCCAGTAAATGAGGCTGTGTAATGTCGCCTTGCATCAAGTCAATGTTATCAATTTCAAACTCAGCTACATTCTGGGAACACACACTTAGAGCATCTTCATCAATATCAAATCCAACACAGGCCCTTCAAAAAAAAAATAATTTTCAATTACTGTAAACCCTCTTATTAACGGACAAATAGGAGGAGCAGGTGTCTACTAATGCTGATTGTCCTATAGAACCAGATTATGTATCAAAAAAAATATACCCCCCCAAACAAAAAAAATAGCCCAAATGCATACATGATGCAGAACTTAGATATAAATATTAGTAACAAAATAATTATAGATAAGAGTAACAAGACTATTTTTATTTACTGACACATTGTCCAATCTCAGACATTGTCTCTATTTTTAGGCTGTATGTCTGATGAAAATTTTAATCAATCAGACATCCAAAATATTAAGTACCACATGAATTCAGACAGATATTTCCAAAGTGGTTTCATTGTTTAAATGGCAAAAAAATAATTGTTGCATCTAATTTTGATTCTAGTTTTTCAATTTCTAAAAGATATATTGTCCATTTTTTCTAAAAAGAAAGGGTCATTTTGTCAATACGCCATAGCTTGGAATTTTTTTTCAACTTAATCAAAGCACAGAACTCCAAAGATGTACTGTGATCATATATGCACACATGCTCATAACTCGCCTGTCCTATAAAAGCAACTTTTTCTCAATGATGAAAAATTTTAGGAAAGTCAGATTCAATCAAAGAAATTCATAATACTTTACCACATAGAAAAAATATTTTTTTATAATTTTTTTTACATATATTCACTCAAACGATTCTTGGCAGACAAAATATTTGCAATGAACAGATTTTATTTCTAGCATCTGGTGATAAAAGGTGAGTTAATAAGAGGGTTTGCAGTATTGGACAGCCAAATCAATATCCAAAATACTATCCTGATCTCCACATATTTTGATTTGGATTTATTGAAATCTATTAAAAACTAGCATGATACCTGTAAAAAATGATAGGCTTATTTACATATGGATCTTAACTTCTGCCTAGGATCAAACTATCTGTGTGCTCTACCAAGGATTAAAGTGTCACTCCCAAGCCCTCTACCAAGAATCAGTATGAAAAGTGTTGCACACACACACACACACACATAAATCAGTACAGTACATACGAGGCTGCTATAGACTTAGTACGAAATAAAATTCTTTTTTTTAATTAAATAGAATAAAAAAATTATTGTCCATAAATTATTTTATATTAAATTAAACTATTGTTGTTTTTGTAGATTTTTGATAGCATTATTGTTTCCTATGTAAATTATTGTTTTTTTTTGTAACAAGTTGAAAATGAATATGAAAGAACTTCAGCTGAGTCATAGTTCCAGGTAATATTGACAAATTTTTTCATGTTTGTTCTAACTGACGAAATAGGAAATACCAAGAGTTCACATTCCACATATTCACCGCATTTATCAAACTAACTTTGGTAAATCTGACTTGTGGTATATACTTCATATTATATATATATATATATATATATAGTGTAGTATTGTGCATTCATCTGATTTATGATTTTACATATTCTCATCACTTGTTTTTGTTATACTTAAGTTAATGGTTAAAACGGTGAAAAGTTGTCAACAAAGCAGGCAATATGAACAAATCGATATTTCCTCAGTCAATGAACAAAATCTAAAATAGGAAAAGTTGGCTTATATACTTACCCAGATCCTAGAATAGAAGCCCCAATACTCAATACTCCACAACCACAGCCAAGATCAGCAATATATTTGTCTTCAATGTCTTCATAACTTGTGTGAATCATATATAACATGCAGGCTGTAATATAAGAAACGACAATCAACTCAAGAAGAATGATTAGTCACCCAATAGAAACTGTCATGTTATCTACGATTTTTGGCAGCATACCATGATGGGGGAGATCAATTAGAAAAATAGGAAAAGGGGTGATTAATGAATAAGTTACTTCTCTTACCCATGATCATTAAAAAAAATCTGAATTTTCAACAAAAGTGGACACGAATTGAAGGATCAATTTAGCATGAACTTACATTGCTAATTAAACCCTCACAATAAAAACTTATTCAAGGAATTTTTAAAACACAAGGTGTACTGCACCAAACCACAAACTCTGGATCAACTGAATGAACGCATTTGACATGTTATGGCCAACATACTGCCAGACTTCCTGCAAAGTTTTATCAAGGCCATACCGAAACACTTACGGAAATTGTGGTCCAAATTGAATTTTAACACTGCAGGGAAATTCTACCATTGTACAGTCTAAAGTAAAGCTAGTTTAACTACAACCAACCAATAAATAATGAAGTTATTATCAATTTCCAATAGGGAGTTTCTTTTTACTCTCTTTGTAGATATCTAAGCTTGGCTTCATCTGCCTGAAAGCTAAAGGTGTACAACACTTAATGACAATCCTGCTTAGTACACTAGCAATGATCTGCAAGACAGGCTTGTTAACCATTACACTACAGCAGAAACACAGATGTTTAGTCAGGCAATAATGTGGATTAAGTATCAATTTCAATACACTAGCAATGAAATTTGGCACAAGAATGGGAGTTGACAGGAAAAATTGTCAAGATTGAAACTCAGTGTTGTCATCTCAAAAGGATATTTTCGCACTAGTTTCACTGCTTAAGATTTTTTTCAAATGGTCAAAAAACACTCAAAAGATGCTTAAATAACCTAAAATGCACATGTTTAAGCACTCCCACACTAATTTAGCAATCTTTGCACAGCCAAAGCTCATATTTCATTTGTCAAACACAGAACTCCATCTGAAGATGAAGATTTTATACCTTTAAATAGGTTTGAATGACAGCTGAATCGCGTCATGAAACCATACGCGGTCCACCAATCAATCAAACCCAGGTAGGTTGGGACTGTGCAAATATATAGATTGATATTTGAACTGGGAGTCTTATACGTTCTCCAGCAAATTATCTTTGAATGCACTGATTGATATGGAGGCATTCCATGGTTTGGTCACTCGAATGGAGAAGAAATTCTCTCTCAGCCCACGGGATGTCTGTACCTGGACTTTCTGACTGTCTAGAAATGCAGTAAGCATATGCTTGTCTGGACACACAGAGCAGTGACAGCTTTGGTCAAGATGTTGATGATATTTCGAATTCAATAGACCCCTAACTGATCAGTTCAAGGCCACATGAAGTATTAAACTCATTTGATAAGCAATGATCCACAAAACTAGCTTGTTAGCCATTGTTCTATAAAAGTTTAGCTTAACAGTTTCTTATAGTTACAGAGGATCACATACCTATGTTACTATGTGCAAACATGACCTTGAGTCGCATTTTGCTCTGGTGGGAGAGTAAATAAATAGTATGAGCAAACAGGTTAAAAAGTCAGAGCTGCCAATTTAGATGTTTTTTTATCTAAATCTAGATGTTTTTGGTTGCATATAGATGTCAGAAATTGCTATTTAAGTTATTTTTAGTAAAATAATCAATATTTTTATTTAATTTATAGTAAAAAATATAGTAAAAATTAGTTATATTTTAATTCAATAAAGTAAATGTTGATGATTAAAGTCACATTCTATTTATTGATAAGTAATATATTTCGTACATTTCAAGTATGTATGTGGAAAAACTAGATGCTTTTAGGACTCAATTTCAGAAGTAAACTTGAAAATAAATTGGCAGCACTATCAAAAACTGGCTTTTCTGCAACCTTATGTTACCGGTTAATTTATCGAAAGAAGTAAATATATTTCTTAACACCTTTTTACTCACAAGGAAAGAAGACTACTGGCATCATAACCCATTAAGATGGAAGAAATAAAAATTTTGATCATCACTACCAACAAATGAGCGGTTTAATTACTATTGCTGAATTTTGGTTATTCATACGTCTCACATTTATAAGTATCTATCTGGACTTTGCCCAGCTTTAACCGTTCATAGAAGAAACTTGATATTTTGCACACACACTCCCCTCAATGAGAGGGAAGATGTTTGAGGTTTTTTTGTTTTATTCAGATCCCCCCTAAATAGGTTTTTACAGAGGGATCAATTTACAATTATAGTTCATGGTCTCTTAGTTTGTATCCAGTAGCATTCACACTTGTTTTTTTGAAATTTGTACTTTCAAGTGATCACAACCCCAAAAAGGCAAGAAAAGTAACTCATTAATCGCCCTTTTTTCTAATTTTTTCCAATTGCAAACCCTACTAACCAGACCTACTTCTTTTCTTTCTAGATCATAAGTTCATGTTTCAAAGCTTGCAGTATTTTCATCAAGGTGACTTAATTTTACCACCATCACTCCACTGTTTAATTTACAAGGTAAAGAGCAACAAATACGGGTGGTAGTGATTTATGATTATCCTTGGAATGTTAGTTTTCCATACATCATAACTTAAGCCACTTATATATTTTCGCCTAAAAAAAATTATTATTTTTACAAAAAATGATATTTTAAGAATTATCAATACTTGATAATCAGCCAAACAGTAGGTTAACAATATATGTATGCTTGGGGGGGGGGGGACATGAATAGACAGATTATAATAAACACAGCTTAGTCACTCAATAGAAACCGTTACATGACCAACATTATTTGACCGTATGCCATGTTGGCGATGATCAATTAAAAAATTTGGAAAATACGTGATCAATAAGTTACTCCTCTTGCCTTTTGATTGGCAGTGATCTGATTCGAAAGTCCGAATTTTCAAAAGACAAACATGAAACAGACTACTTGATCATTTTTTTTAAAAACAAAAAAAAACAAAAAAAAAAACGGTTTTCCTTAACATAATAAGGAGTAAATACATGATACATCATACATACATAGCCAGCCAACCAGACTGACCTGAAAATTGAAGAAACCTATGTTGACAGTTTTTAAGAAGATAAAAAAATAATTTGTTTAGGTATTGATATTTACTTCAAAGTTTGATGCTAAGAATGAAGAGTATATATTTAGAAGATGTGGATATTTTCCAAAAGCTTTACTTCATTAGAGAATTTTAAAACAAGATGAAAATAACTGAAAAAAAACAAACTTTAGGCCATCAATATCTAACAATGCAAGAAATCTCTGTCCATTTGTGTGTGTGCAACTTTTGATCATAAAAAATAGTTGTTTTGTATCCAAGTTTTGATGTGTGTATGTAAACTTTTGATCTAATTATAACTACATATTTATTCATTTTTTGTGGAAATGTATGATTTCACAAATTTTTGATTGTAAAAAAAATAGTTGTTTATATCACTTGTTTTCATTAAATGAACTTTAGATCAAATTAAAATAATGCATTTATTTATTTTTTGTCAATTACGCAATTTCATCGCTGCAGCATAACATATGCACTGTGATTAATCGACAACATGCCATTGTACAAAGTTGAAATTCAGCAGATTCATTAGTCAGTACACAAGGCAGTGCAGTGTGGAGTTTGAAGTTATTTGGATCAGTGGTTCTCAAGAAATCTAATAAAATAATAAAAAAATTATAGATATTCTATCTGACATTACATATCTAAATTTAGATATAAAATGTCTAAATTGGCATCACTGAAGAGAAGTAATTGAAATCAACTTTGAAAATGAAGTTTCGTATGACGAGCATAAAATTATTTTACATGACTTTTATGGCAGGCTGCTCACTGAACAAACCGTGATGTCCAGCCCTTCCAAACATAGACCCAATTTGATTAACAAACAAAAAAATGATTAATTTCAAAGATTTCTATATTTGTTCACTTCATTCTCGGAACATTATGATAGAAAATGATTCTCACCATTTATTTTTCAATCGTACAAAACATGCAAACAAAATAAAATGAAACAATAAATGATAAAAGTAGACAGAGTGGGTAATGATAAAAGTAGAAAAGGAAGATCTAATAAATTGGAAGTGGCTTACCAAGAATGAGACAATCTATTAGTAGGGAGGTCAAATGAATGCTAATTGTGTGAGTAGTGATTGTGTGAAAGTTATTGGTAAATGACATCTTGCTGAGTACCAAGTACCTTATTTGACCAAAATCGACCCCTTAGATCAAAAGTTATGACGGTTTGAAATTTCAATTTTTGCAAAAAATTAGAAATTGATTTAATGGAAACGAGTCTTTTCACATGGTCCAGAAGAGAGAGCTAATACAAAAAGAAAATCCTTTTATAGCAAAATTAGCCCACTTTCTGGGGATGAAATTGGGGGAAAATCAGTAAATCACGATGGGGAATTCATATTTCATATTTATGTTCTCGTAAGATCCATGTTTCCCCAGGCAATCATTCCAATGGTTAATCAGTCAGACAGGTTTAGTTCAGCAGAACATACATTTTGAGATGTGTTGTTAATTTAGCTCTGTTGGAACTTGATTTAACTTTTTTTTCCTGTTTAGCCGCAAATTCTGAATCTTGCATCTAGCTTCAATACTTATACTAATTGATATTTACATTAATTTTACAATCAAAATATTAGCCCTGGTCGTGAGTAATAGATGTTGTAACACCATCACAGGTGAATTCACTGTTGATGTTTACAGACACTCAGGCCATCATAACTAAAGGGGCTAAATTTTGATCCCAAAGCAGCTTGACCGGCATCACTGGAATTGAGCAGTAAGATTCAAAGTCTGCATACACAAAACTCTCTGATCTAAAAATCCTCCAATGAGTTTATGATGACGCTTAAAACATTAAATTTCAATGCAATCAGTTACGCAATTCTGCAAGTTTTATCTAACATCAATATATTTCACTCATGAAATTTTAATTCCATTGTGTGACATAGTAAAATACCCAGGAGACAGAGACGTAATGAAAAGTAATCAAGAACAAAGCATGGAGAATTCAGATCAAAAGATACTTGCATTATTTCACAATGGTGGGGGGGGTACGACAGCTAAACAGACTGAGGCGTCTAAGTGGACTACTTGCGTGCAGTGTGACGAGGTGATCTTTGCTCGACAAGACCTATCCAAAAAAAAAATCTACCATACTTTGAAATAAAAAACATATCAATCGACAGAGAATTAATTGAGGAACAGGTTATGATCATTTGATACTGGTAAAAGTTTCATGGAAGAAAATCTCAAATGATTTCATTGTCATGGTAGCAATCTGGTTATTTTGCAGAGGTATTTGTCACGTGACTGACCTCCCTCCTATTAGGTTCACCCACATGAACTGGCCATTTTTTTGGCAATTGTCTTTATGATTGCATTTCCAGCAAATTCTGAAGGAGAAAATGTAGTTATACATAACTTACTGATTATACAACATTAACTTTCTTTTAAATTTTCAATTTATGATTCATTATATCAGTTTTAATAAGATAATCCCACACTCATGCAGATGATGTCTTCAATGTCAATCAGACTATTGTTTTTATATGAGTTCAAACACAGTGAAAACGCTGTTTAAATTCTCAAGAACATTAATTTTGCATTTGGAATGGGAACTTGCTCAGGAAGAACAGTCGTGATTCCACCAATTTCATTCCGGAGATACGAGCTTGGGTAATGACCCTTGAGGACACCCTCAATCCGGTGTTGATGACAAAAACTAGACGGATGTCATGGAAACTGATACAAGGACAACTGTTTGTGCACATGCGTAAAATCTACAGATTTTAAAAACAATTGTATGGTGTCAACTATGATATTTTTCCTTTCATAAATAGCCATTTCCTGTATATGAACCTAATACTTGAAATTTAAGAGGGCTTACATTTTTCATGTAGACGTAAAAAAGCCACATTTTGTCTGATTCTGAAAGATTTCTTCCAAAGGCTTGAACGTGATAAAACTTGAGATGTACAGATATGTTCGGAAATGAACCATTATCATTCGATGAGTTGTATAATTTTTTTAATAAATCTCAAAATTTTTCCAAACTTAAAACTAATCTAATCACACTCCATAATTAAAGTACAACATTACAGGTGCTGCATAGCCTGTGACCAATGTTCAGTTTAGTTGTTTCACAGTCTGCGTGGGACCAAAAGGTCTGAGAGCAACTGAAGAAGTGCAATGCGCAAAAAATATTTTTATTTTTGAAACAATCATTGATTTTGTCTAAAGTTTTTGAAACAAAGGTCAGTTACTTAGAACAAAAAGTGTAAAATTATTTTTTGGTGTATTGATTTTCCTTTATTGTTAGTTTACCCAAGCTTTCAAAAATGACAGCATGTATAAAATATATGAATATACACATCACATTTCATACATGTAGAGAATAGAGATTTGCAATACAGTGAAATTGGAGAATCTTCTGTTGACCAGTAACAATTTTTTTTAAATCTTTTGTTTTTGTTTTTCATATTCAATATTGCTTTTCAAATTCAGTTTTTTTATTAGTCATTAGAACGTTTATTACTGAACCCTTTTTTTTCCAAATGAAACTTTCAAAATTTGGCATCAAAAGTTTACTGCATCATGTGTTCTTGAATATAGCCATACAGCTAAGAGGAAACACTACCTATGAGTCCTTCAACAATATCCTGGTCACAGAAACAAATAAATCAAACCAAGTCTGTGGTTATATATATATATATATATATATATATATATATATATATATATATATATATATATATATATAAAACAGCACAGAAACAAATGTGTTTTTTTAGCAAATCTTCTACTTCATCATATTTTCAGCTCTACTCAAACTCAATTTAATGTTTAATGTATCGAGCGCTTAATAAAATAAACCCATCACACATCAGATATCGTATTCCTGATTTGGATTGTGTGAGTATATATATATGTGTGTGTGTGTGTGTGTGTGTGTGAATGTTATCCTCAATTAGAGCCACCAAATAAAATAAAACTATTCTACTGCCAAACTAGTGTTCTTTGACCAAATAACATTGAGTCCTCTTGAAGATTCAAAAAACAGTATCCTCACAGCCACATGTCCCTGGCCAGTGTCCATAGCTCTCACAGTTTCTTGACAGAGCCCAATGTTCCCAGTCTTGGGTCTTTGAGGTCTGCTCACAGCATACCAAGCAAGTTCGTACAATGAAAACCTTTTAGAGCTTTGTAGTTGTTGGACCCTACAACTGCAAATTCTGTGAATTTCTGTGCAAGAGTTTCTTCAGGTATCTGTAGCATATGACCAAATCTGGGTCCTCATAGTCAGGACATTTCTGTGAAGAGTGGAATCGTGTCGCACATCTTGTACAGAGCCTTTGTTAGAAATTAGACAGATTAGCCAGCATCAATTTCAGCAATTCAATAGCCAATACTTCCATTTCTCACTTATCAATCATTACACCATCATCATCAATACCTCAGCAAACAATTTGTGTACTAGTGCATGTTCCTCTAGGCCAGTCATAGGAACATGAATACTTACATCTACTGACTTTGTCTTTGGTGTCTATGATTCCAGGATTAGTTAGTCATATTAGAGAACATCAACCAAAACTGTCAACATAGGTTTCTTGGGTTTCCAAGTTGGTCTGAAAGGCTGACTATGTCAGCATACATACATACCTATATGTACCAATAGAGCTAGAGGGATGGAAATTTCAACATCTACTCATTATGTGTAGAAAAAACTTTTTTTTTCAATTCCCCCACCAAAAAGATTGGAGTGGGGGTTCAGTTGACCATGTAAGTTTATGCTAAATTAGTCTCCAGTTTGTGTCCGGCTGCATTCAACACTTTAGGCTATAATATAACAAGGAATATGTGAATAAACGTAGAAGTTTGAACAAAATTAACAACAGTTCCAGGTTGTTCGATCAAATATTGATTCCCTACATTTATCTATTTCATTATTTGTATTTCATGAATAATTAATTAACTAATTACAGTAATGCATTATGGGAAATAACTATTCCACACATAGGTTGAGATAATCATTGTATCAATTTGATGACGACTGAATGCTCAACAAATTAGTGATACTAGTTATCAATGTTTTCTTCCAAAATGAACTGAAGCAGACGTTTGGTACTAAGGGAGGTAACTTTTGTTTGTACACATCCCTTTTATTTTTGAAGGATAGATTCTTAGTAAATATATAAATTAATAGTTTACCTGTGCCGTCTAAAATTAAGGCATACATGGAATATGTGGATACACATTGCTTTTTATATTTGCAATGCAGTAACCTTGATGAACAGCATCTTGATGACCAATAACAAATTTTTTTTTTTTTTTTTGTTTCTCTTCATTACTTTTTTTATTTTTCTTCAGATTTACTACTTCAGTTGCGTCCCTTAGTGTAACAGTAGACATCTGCACGTAAAGATACGTGTAGATTGCTGAACTAATAAATACTTTACAGGAATACTTTGAATAGCTTTGATTAGTGAAGGTTTTGATGTAATACGGTTAGGGTATTGCCGCACGAACTAATGTAACCGAGTATAAGCTAAAATAAAACATATTAAACTATAATTATCATAATAAAACCTTCAACAGTGCAGTTTTGAACAGCATGGAAAATTTTGGAACAAATCAACAGCTCTAATCAAGATATACCTTTCCAACTTGATTGATTTAACCATAACATATACAGATATATACTGTTGTATGTTAATAATGTAATCAGCCAACTAAATAATGGTCATTACAAGTGATAAAAATAATTATGAAAGAATTATGCTGGGCCTCACATGGAGAGACCACAAGACAGCACAGTACATCCAAGAAAAGACAAGAGTCAGGGAAATCATAGAATCCATTAAAAATCTCAATTAGCAGTGGGCTGGCCATGTTGCAAGAATGGCGGACAACTGATGGACGTCATGACTCACAACATGGATCCCCCGAGATCACATGCACAACCGAGGCCGACAGAATATTAGATGGAGAGACGAGCTAGACAAGTTTAGGAAGTACTGGCTCCGCGACACCCATGATGGAGAAGTGTGGCAAATCCTGAGGAAGGTGTATGTCCAACGACGTACATTAAAAGACTGATGATGATGATGTGTCGATAGGACAATGAGATATTTATAATTTTGTCTGTTTAGATAGGCATAATATGGGGAAACATTACCTTCAGTTGTCATCACTTACCGCCTGTAAAAAGTCAGTGAGAATACCTACTTACTACAAAGCAATATTTTGCTATTTTTCTATTTCAAAAGAATTTTAAACATCTGTTTACATAAATTAAAACATGATAAAATCCAACTAAACCTTATCATAGAATTTACAAAAAACAAATTATGTTAGTTTGAATATTATTACTAATCAATATGAATTATCATTATTATAGCACCATGAAATGTGAAAAGTATTTTTTTTTTCTTGAGGTAGAAATGGATAAGGTCCTATTTCACATCTAGGCCCTTAACCAGGACCAGATGGAGTCCTGGGTCACTCCAGGAACTGAACTGCAAAACTGCACAAGTATATAGGGTATGAAATTTTGTTGTCCTGAGATAAAGTCAATCCCATCTCTAACACGTGCAACTTTCGACCAATCAGAACCCCCATACTAACAAAGTATTGGATTACTTCCAGGATTTTTGCATACCTGCCCAGTAGGTCAACATTTAGGACACAGACATACGTGACAATTCCCTTATTCTAAGACCATATATGGATATATCTCATCCCAGTTGTAATTACAAGGGTGGATAGGTTCTTAGTAATATATTCAAACCAAAAGCACTTGGGAAGGAAGGTCTTCAAAAATCTTATCTTGAGATTGGTCCATTCAATTTCAATCAAACTGGTCCTCAAAAAACATAATTGAGATCTAAAACAAAATTGGCTGATAAAAGGTAAATCCAAGTGTTATTGTAAACCTTACCTGCTATATGAGGAGTTGTTGGGTACTGTTCAAGTAGAATTTTGGGCTTTTCAAATACATCAACATCCTGCAGCCATTCTTCAAGCTGTTTTCGTTTTATAGTTTTCGGCATGACTGATATAGAACTGAAATCATGATAGAGAGCAATTATTTAAAAACAAAAATATGGGATTCAATCAACGACCCTCAAGTTTTATCATGAACTAACAGGATTGTCTGGAGTTGCCCAATCAATGTTAAACTCTCACCTAAAAAATATTCAAATCAGAATAAGGGATCTGCACATATCTCCATAAATTGATTACTGTTTAGCATGATAAGTCTAATGTTTATGATATTAATAATCACTTTTACAGCTATGATGTCAACAAACATTTTTTTCCATTCTAAGGATAAAGCAACTAAATACATCATATAGTGCATGTAATAATATAGAGTCTAGAGTGATGCACACACTGTAAAGACCCCATCGGACCCGATCACGAAATGTAGACCACTAACAATGAATTCTGTGCTCCAACAAAACATAAAAATCTATGTACTTACCTTCAAGCTTTATTCATATTTAGTGGACTTATTCATTTTCTTTGGAATCAAACAAAATATATACTTTCTATGCTTTTTAACCATTTTACTTACACTAACAATGAATAAATCTTAAATCATCTTTGATTTTTATCAATATTCATCCAACTTTTTACTTCTATTCTGTAATTTAGCATTTATATTGGAAATTTTGGAATCACTTTAGGTACCTCATCAGTGACAGATCAGGAATATTCAATCAACTGAAGAATGTGTGATGTTAATAAGAGAATTCTCGCAATAAATTTAAAAAATAGATGAAATTTGTTTTTTTAGACAATCTTTGCAACAACGCACTTTGTAGAACAGCCATTTTGAGCCCATTGCCATTTGAGTTTTTCTAATAGATTTTATGATGTCTTGGACCCGTTTTCTTCTTGATATATTATGCTGTCTTGTGATCTCTCCATGTGAGGTTGAGCATGATTCTCTCAGGTGCGCATTGTATGCTTCTCAGTTTAAGGGTTTGTTTCTTGGTTAGGTTCCATGTTTCAGCTCCATAAGTGACAACAGGGAGGATGCATTGTTTGTATACTTTTCTTTTTAGGATTATTGCGATCATCTTGTTTCTATAATGAATAAATACACAAATACACAAGACTTGTCATTTTGCCTCAGTTGAGACGTTTAGCAATCGTTTGGTCATAGTTTCAGATCACAGTAAGGAAATGTTGATTTAATATTTTTGTTTGGTTCAACATGATTGGATAGACAAACACTGAAGAGTTTACTCTCCTAAATGTGCTGAGGATTATTATTGTTCTCCTTGTTACAGAGGGAAAAACAAAGTCAACTCCAACTTGGATTGGAGTTTGACAATAAATATTTCTATTTTGATAAAGAGAACGTTGCCTTTAGATTGAGAATAACATTATTTGAACGTTAATATCTGATCAATATATTGTATATTTAGTTTTGGGAGCCTTTGCATGAATTTTTGGAGCATATACAATTATCTGGGAAAGAAATCTACCCAATTTTAGCCATTCTTTGAAAAAGCTAGCTATTCAGAATGACCGATTCTAAATAGCTATTCTCCACACTTTCAGGTGAACTATCCTCATCTTTTTCTTCCTCCTCCTCATGCTACAACTAGCATAACTAGTACAATGTTGAATATCAGTTTTCTAAGCCATATTATGTTGGATTGACATGAAACTCGGTCCATAACTTCGGGTGAACCATCCTCATCTTTCTCTTCGTCCTACAACTATTACCACAACTTAAAATGCTAGCAGTACTTCGTTTAGAATCCCTTTGGAATACGGATGAAAGAATGGTGGACTTATAATAGAACTTATGATTATTTTGTTTCTTCATCAACTAAAAAGTAGATAAAGAAACAAAATATTTTTTCACAGAGATAATTCTAATTTTATCGCTTTTTATGCCATCCACACACAATTTGTTTGTTTGTTTTTCTTTCAATTTGTCTATGTGTATAATCGTACCTTGAAACTTATCTGCCCTCGTAATTTTATAACGTAGAAGTGTATACTTATATTTACATCGGTATTTTTTTTAGAAAATCAAAATAAGGGGAAGCTACTCTTATTTGGTGCGTATTTTATTTCATAAGCGTGAACTACATTACGAAAGTAAATTCTATTGCTAACAAAAATTGGGTCGCGACCCATGAGTTGAGATACATTGATCTTTCATTTTATTTATGCTCCTTACATAGTATACAACACTTTGGCTGGTCGATTCTCCAGCCTTTCTCTGGCTTGCACCCAATAATATCCGGCTACTTGGTAGTTGTAGAGCAAGTCAAGTTAGTAAGTAAGTTGCATCTTATGGGGTTTCTCGTGTCGTGTTGTTATAATATGGAATAATTGTTTGTTATAAATATTAATAAATGTAAAGAAATGTGTATACGTAAATTTTCAAGGTTTGTTTTTATGACAAGTTTTTGTAGTGTCCACTTCACTTATTGACATGTTGGGTTTTGTTTGTTTTGAGTACGGGAATGGTTTAAAAACTGAACTTGCCATTCCATTCATTCATTGAAACACTAATGCTACTTAGTGTTACAAGATTTTTAGAATTTAGCAAATTACAATGAGCATAAGATTGTCAAGTTTTAATTTAATTCGGAAATTTACAATGCATCCAGCCTATAAAAAGTTGAACAATATTGTAACAGTTTGGGTTTTTTCTAAGGTCCAACAGATTTAGATACAAACGTTAGTGATTTTAACACGGTTTAGGTGATGAATATTAAATAAACCTTCTTTTTTTTCAAGAAGAAAAAAGTTATTTTCCTACCGTCGTCCAATGTTTTTTCATCGCCATGTGACAATTTTCAGATAAAGCGGTAGTTGGCATTAATGATTACGAGTTTCGTAAAATTTAAATGCCAGAAGGAACATGTGCATCTTCTTGCCTGTAAACATACATATATAAATAGCACTTTAAAATAAATTCCTATGTGTACATTTTTATTGTGGAGTCACACTGTTGTTTATATTCTATTTTATTAGTACGAAACTATTTACTCTGGTCTTCCCAACCAAATACACAAATATGGCGACTGCCTTGAAGAGTCCGGCGAAAAGAAAATCAACGAAAGGCAAAAGTACAGCTTCTACGAGTCATGGTATTGCACAAACCTCGTCAAAAAAGAAAAAAGTAAACCCAGTAAGTATATATCAAAATATGTATTTATAATCTCCAAAATGTATCCATTAAGTGGGCTTGAAAGAAAGTTTACCAATTCAGAACATAACAACTGACAGGGGGTTCTCAGGGGACTTAATTTGCTTTGGATCGATTATTTAGTTTATGATAATCTACCAGTAACATTGATACGCGTATATTTATTGACTAAGTTAACATTTTATTTATTTTTAATGTGAAAGAAGTATACGATTTGTATATAAAAGCGCACATCGAATGATCATACTTTCTCAATATCCGAGTCATTAAACCTCAGCGGTAGTGGAATAAATAAAGTTCATAATTCTTTCAAAACTCATTTACATGATACTTATTCCAGTAATCCTACCTTAATTGTTTGAATTTTATTTTTGATATCTGATCACTGAGTTCTTCAAAATCTAACGTTAAATTGCCCACACTGACGAGCTCATCGATTTTACTTGTAGATTTATTTGCACTTCACTTTACAAGGCGAAGCCCTCTCTGTTACTAATATCTTCTCGGTAGTAATTCTTGATTATTCCGTGCTTGAATAGACTCGCAAAAAGTTATCCTCTTCATTTCCTGCTAACTTTATTACTAAAAATGTCAAATACGCTCGAAAATTCACTCACAGGCTCCAAAAAATGGAAAGTATCCTATTGATAAATCAATTAAAATAAAATTCGATGCTTTAATTGTACAGTGTTCAATACAATATTTTCTTATCCTAAAAACGAAATATTTATCGAATATTCGTACTTCAAACTTATAAACATGATAAATGACTGTTTAAGTTCTATTTTTAATATCTAATCAATACTTTCTTATAAATAAAGTTTTAAAAAATCGATTGCTTTTTTTTCATTATTGTGTTAATATCTGATCAATACGTAAATACGATTATACTTTTTTGAGTCTTTATGAATTAACTTAATATTTCTAGCTATTTATTTTACCAACATAATTATAGTTTTGGGGGCTTTATAGGAATTTTTGGTGCGTACTAAACATTTTTAGAGCTTTTTGTCGGAATTCTCGAGTGTACTCTACTCAATACTGTCAAATAAAAATAAACCAAGTAATATGCTCAGTCGGATATATCAGATATACATTTAAACACATCGACCCAGATAGTTTTATTTTACTTTACAAGTCATTTGTCCGCCTACATTTTATAATTATATCATAGATGCAATGAAATGTATGCAACACAGAGCAACAAAATTAATCCCCCAAAGCCAACATCTGAATTACACTGCATTGGCTGACTCCCAAGCCAATGCAGTGAACCTGGAAACACTGAAGTACAGACGAACCCGGGCTAATATTCTTGAGACATTCTGCATCATCTCAGGACATCACATTCTGAACAAATCCACAAGTTGTACAGTATGCCCAAGCAAATCAATGCTACAACTAATACTTGGTAAAAAAAAATTTTAAAAAAAACGTGGGGAACTGCAAACTACAAATGCAGGAAACGAAAGGACCAAGGGGGTATTTTATGTGATCATTTGGCTAAACAACCAATTCATCAGAAAACATAACCTCTTTGAAATGTAACATTGAAAAGAAAATTGGCCAAGAAAAATTTAACTATTGTTTCTCAAACTGAAAGAAAAATAAAATTTTATACCTAACAAAATCCACAGATGGTCATGAATACTCTTTCTGCTGGAGTACCTACTTGGCCAAGATTGTGATAGTCGATATTTTTAGCTATAAAGTTAGCTTGAAATGAAAAAAATCTAGCCATTTTTAGTCTTGAAGGGGATAAACACCTTTTCTTATGGTTTCATTTCGGTATATGTGATAGTTTTAAACCTTAACTTTTTTGCCCAAGAAGAAAAAAAAATCGTACAAGAAAAAAAAAAAGGCTACTAAAAATTAGCAGGTTCGATCCTAGTGTGAGACAGTATAACAATACTACTAACGCTAAAAGAGGGGAGTACGGTCAATATACCCCCGTCGGATAAATAAAGGGTTCGGTTCGTTACTTCCCAAAAATCTCCCAGATGATACCTGACGAAACATTGTATGAAAAACAACAAAGATGAGGATGGTCCGAATATTAATGGAAATAATAATAATACCTCATCTCAAAAATTCCGAGATATACTAAGAAAGATGTTCATTCTTCACTTCTGATTCACATGGCTTACTTAAGGGTCATTCCATATCAAATTACTTAATATTTTCCAAGTCCCCATTCCATATTCAAGATTTTGTGTTTTTTTTCTGTAATGGTTTGATCAACAGGAAAGTATTTAATGCTTTCAAGCTCTAACTCTGAATTAATGATTTACACAAGGCAATAAATCAAATGAAAATAATCCAGTGGAATTCTCATTTTAATGCCCCTAGTTTAGTTTGTGTTGCTGACCAAAAAATAAGCAGCCCCCTTCCCTCTCTAAAAAGTCCCCCCACCCATTTCAAAGGACCCATAACTTCCAAACCCTTTTGAATAGAAGTGAAATAAACTACAAGAGTACCAAAATTCAGCTAGGTACCCTCTTAAATACCAATGTTATGAAGTGCCAAAGTTGGCAACACAATGTTTCTGAAAAATTTAGGAAATTACAATTTGTCATAACTTCTGAACCATTTATCCAATCAAATAGCAATTTTCCAAGTTGATTTGTCTCTGGTGAAAGTGCCACCTGCCAGGGTTATACTGTTTCCAATTGTTGTTACTCAATTGGGATTCATCTGGAAAGATTTCTCTGAAATGTAACACTTTCTGTGGCAGTTTAGCCAAGTTAGATATGAGTAGAACTTTTTGAATTTTCTGATCTAACAGAAGATAGATTGAACTATAATTCAGCAAAATTTGAACTATTTTTTAAACTGACTACGTTACATAACATGCTTCCAAAAAACACATAAAATTTTGCGTTTTACTGTGATAGTCCTATGTTTTGATCAACAGAAACGTTCAATGTTTTTAAATTCTGTTTCAATGTTTTACACCAAGCAATAATCAAATGAATTTAATCCAATGGAGTTTTCTTGCTACTGCATGTCAAGTTTCTACCGTTGGCCCCAAATGTAGCAACCCACTCTAAAAGAAGATCTATACCTTCCAGATCACATCAAATGGAAACAGAATAAACCCAGAAATGGCTTATTTGAGTGGGAAGCTACAGCTAGATATCATCTTAAATAGCATGGTTATGAAGTGCCAAATATGATAAAATCATGTTTGTGAGCCCGTGACTGTAAATTTAAGCGAATTTCAGTTTGTCCAATCAAGTTGAAATTTTCAGGCTTGAATTTTTTTAGATAAGGTATTACCCATAGAAATTTCATTGGAATCCAAGCAGGTGCCCATGGGACCATTAGGTAATTTGATATGGAATGACCCTCAATGGTTGTAGAATAACAGCCTGTGAGTTGCAATACAGAACAATAGAAATAAGGAGAAAGAAAGACGAATAATGATGATACTGCTTCATCCAAGAAATTCATAGACTATAAAGATCTGAAGATGATTTTTACAAAATTCAACTCCCACTACAATCGCACTTATTTGTTAACAAATGAAAATTGTTATCCAGTTAGTTAAGGGCATCTTGCAGTGATTTATCTAAGATTCAAACTATAAAGGAACCATAACTAACCCTAGGTCTCGGCAATGAATTTACCATACCCTTTACTCTTCAAATTAAACTAGACTCAAACTATGGATTGAAATATGAATACTGTCAGAAATTTTAAGATGAGTTATTCATTACCATTATTATACAATAAGTTATTTGAACTGGTATTCTCATTTGACATTTAATGCTCATATGAAACTCATTAATATTATTGAAACATCAATCAAATAACAATACAATATCAGGTTGAAATTTTCTGAAATAGTCTTAAACATACAAAGTCATGATGGTTTGAAGTGGTTATTTTTTTATTATAGTTGTTTATTTTTCTTACGTAGGAAAAGTTCAATATTTACCACAAATATTGAAATGTTTATGTTAAACCTTTTGAATAGAAAGCAAATGATTAAAAGAAAAAATTTTTTTTACAAGATAGCAAGCAAAAGTAATGCATTATTTTTTTCCAACCTGATAATTTATTGTACATTAAGACTAAACCAGTTCTGATAGTAGCAGGAATTTCACCCAAAATTGTCAATAAAAATGCCTGAAATTAGTAACAATGTAAATTTTATTGTAATAATCTTTGTGTTATTAATAAGAGAAAAAAATTTAGATTTTCAACAAAAAATTAGTGGGTAAACAATATAAACTCTTAGGTGAAGTTGTGTGAATGTGATACTTCAAATTCGAAAAATTCAGCCTTTGCTTTTTTTTTTTTTTTTTTTAACAATGTATTTATATTGAAAGCATACAAAAAATATTAGGTTCTGTTTTTGACATGTGTAATGAGATTTCCATTTCTGAAGAATTTTTCTGAACCTTGTTCTGGTCTCTTCCAAGAAGGATTTTCCTCTTGACTATAATAAGTAGTATTGACAAATTACTAAGATTCAGTTATCAATAAATATTCATTTATTTTTTAAATATTTATTTTCTATTATAGCCTCCACCATCACCACCCCAACAAACTGAAGATGATGAAAGTTCTTTGATTGCCACAACGGAAATTGTAGAAAGAATTCCTATATTCAAAGACCCTAATTTTGTAGTAAGTACCATTTTTTTTTATATAAGATCATTTCAATAAAAAAATTTTCAACTAATTCTTCTATGATGACCAATAGCTTCTAAGATTCAACTCAAGTCAACTTGCTTTTGGGCATGAAAGTTTCTTGGCTCCCTCGACCATCAATCAAGTTAAAAAAAATGAGATCATTTCTCATATTTTTCTTTATTCAACTGAATCATTATCAAGGCAGACTAAGTGGAAATAAACATCCCAAAAGATTTCTCATCATGTGCGTTTCAAAGACGACAATGTTGATACATCCTGCTTCATAATCAAAATCGTCTTCAGTTTTTATGTTGATCTGGTTGGCTACCTATCACAAATGAAGACCACACTAATGGATCTTAAGGGCTGAAAATGCAAACATTTACTCATTATTATGACTTTTTTTTTTTCAAGCCCCCTCCCATAGTTTTTTTAGGATGGGGGGTCAATTTGTAATATAAATTTATGCTAAATTGGTTCATTAATTTCTTTTCAGCAACATTCATGCTTGGGTTTTTTTTTTTGTTTTGTTTTTTTTTTTTTGAAAATTCCAACTTTTTCGTTGTAATCACTGCCTAACGGAAGGAAAGACAAGTATCTTTTTTATTGATCAGCTTTTTTCCAATTTTTTTTTTTTTTTTTTTAAACAATCACTTCCAACATTGCATGATGCCAAAATATATTGGTCACGTGACAGTTTCTATTGAGTGACTAACCAGATTTGTCCTTTGTAAACTTTTTTTTTTCTTTTCTTTTTTTTCTTTAGCACTCAACAAAAGGTGCTTCAGGTGCAAAAAGGAGAGGATGGAAAAATTTGAAACAAATAATTGCTTCAGAACGCTCGTTAACTTGGGCACCTGATGCAGTCACATGTAAGTAGACAGACTAATATATATCTATCATCATCATCATGATCAGTCATTTAACATCCATCGTTGGACACAGAACTTCCCCAGAATTTGCCACACTTCTCTATCATAGGCGTCACAGAGCCAGTATTTTCTAAATTTGTCTAGTCCATCTTGTATTCTGTTGGCCTCGGTTCCACATGTGATCTCTAGGGATCCATGTTGTGTGTCATGATGTCCATCAGTTGTCTGTCATTCTTACAACATGGCCTGCCCATTGCCATTTAAGTTTTCTGATAATATATATAAAAAATTAGCAGGTTACCCGCTCTTGCCCACTGTTTTGTGAAGAATACACTCGAAACATTTTGCAGTTTTGAAAATAACTGAACAACTTTTAGAAATGCTGATAAAAAAAATCTGTTAGTAATGAAAAGCGAAGGTTTAATAGAACCCATTATGATAATTCCTATTACTGATGATGTAAATTTCAATAAGTATTTATATCAAGTAGGCAAGTGTGTGAAAAATTCATGGAAGACTAACAGAAGCTGATGCATAAATTCTATTGTTATTGCTTTGAACATCACCCAGTTTAATAGAATAATTTTTGCCCATTTGCACATCCATTGTCAATTTCGACTGCCGTTAAACATTTTGCGTTTTTCCTGCTTATCTATGAGAATATTTATACGTGTTTATTTTCATTGAATAACTTCATCGGAATGTTTTTTTCTCTTAATCATCTTTTAAATTACTTATTTCAAGTATACTTATCTATAATAAACTTCAAGTTGACTCTGGCATTAATTCTTTTATAAATGTGTCTTTGGTGCTGGACTGTCATTCGCAGCTATAGATTATTTCCCAAATTTTGGAATTGCAAGTTCAATGATTTATTGTAGGGTATTCTGCAGTGAAATCTTTAAGAAGAAACCCAATCACAGATTGTCTTTCTCTGTAGATGTGAGTTCTGAAAACTCACAAATTTCAGGGAGGAAGCAAAGATATCACATGCGAAAATAATTTCTTTGATTAATAAATATATATATATATATATATATATATATATATATATATATATATAATCTCTTATCCCTAAGACAAGCAGAATGGACCATTCCATGGGTCATGGGCCTGATCAAGTGTTTTGTGATCCATTTGTTCCATCTGTATCTTTACTGGACCTGCTGCTTGTTGGACCGCTGTGTTAATCAGAAGTTGTGTGTTTACTTCTGTATATCATACCAGTCTTTGGTTAGTCTCGTTTTAAATGCTGTAATGTTAGGTGTTGTGACAATAAACCGCTAAGGTATTTCAGTTTTTTACCGCTCTGGCTGAGAAGAAATTCATCTGGTGACCAAGAGCAAGCTGAGTGAGACTTTTTTGTAACATTTCTTTGTTGGGACAGATGCTGCAGTGACACCTGAATTTAAATAGGTGGATTCCTGATAACATTCTTCTGCCAAATTTTAGGGTTTCTAGACCAGGCTCAAGTAGTCTCTCACTGTAACTCAGATGATATAGACTTAGTAAACACTTTGTAGCTGAACTCTTTCCACAGCATCTGTTATGTTGCAGTGACCAAATACATGTGGCAAATTTTAGATGTAGTCTCACCAGAGCTGTGTACTGTGCAGTGAAGATTTCTCTGTCTCAGTGTTAAAATGAGAAACTTATTAAGCACGTGGTCTCATTTGCATTGTTGACCTTAGTTTGAGCTGATTGCAAGTCTTCACTCCTAAGTCTTTCTTCTCAGTGGCTTATTCTGGAACATGAGTGTTACCTTTCTTATCATTGATTATGTAGCTTTTCTTGGGATTTCATGACCTTGCATTCTGCTGGGTGAGAACACATTTGTATCTTTTCAGCCCATTCCTCTAGTTGATACTGCGGTTCTTTGAGTTTTCCAGATGAAGCTGTTGATAACACTTTGTATAGCAGAGTAAAAAGTATGGGAGCACCTTAACAGGAGTAGTAGACAATTGCACCTATTAACTTGAAACTCAGTTATCACAAAGCGCAGAATTTTCTCTATACACCTATCTACATATGCTCTATCCCCAAGTACTCTTCTTTCATGAATAACTCAACCCTAGAGAAATAAGAATATATATATGGGATAGAAATAATTTAACACGTGTTTTTTTTTTTTGCTTCAACCAATTGTCAAGAGTGGTGAATTATTTTTAGTTTCAATCTAATTACCTTTAAAGTTACTGATAGAAGAAATTATTTGTAATTAAAGGAAATAGAATTTACTACTTGGATTTTTCCTCTATGTTGTATAATTAATATACTGAGCACTTTTTATTTTAATTTTATCTATTTATAATTTAATCTTATTCAAAAATTCAACTGTTCTGGTTTGATTATCGAAATTATTTCTAAAGAAAGTATTTTTGATATTAATTACATATATAGATACATGGGACACTGAACTCCTTGTAAATGCTATTTTGTGTAAGAACATTGAACACCCTCAAATAAAGAAATTTTTAAATATATAGTCTTCTATTAATATTTATCACTACTTATACATGACATATACATATATACAAAATGTAATTCCAAAATAAACTTGTTTTCCATGGGCATCGTGATGAAGAGACCGCAACTTAAGAGTTGTGATTGGACCATGCTAAGAAAGTTGGATTCATGCTTTTTCCAAAAGCACTGTTATATGAGATGAGCAGTCATAACCAAAATTCAAATTTGGTTTACATTGATTCTGCCTTTCTAACAGCTAAATATGAATTCACTTGAAATGTAGACTTTTTGGGATTTTTTTTTTCGTTTATTCAAGATCTTTCAATAAAGAGAAATCAAACTTTTAGAATGTTTGACAGCAGATACAGTTCAAGGTTTGGAAACAAGTTCATTTTGGATTTATATTTTATTTGTTACATTTTATATATGAAGTGGTGATACATACATATAGAAGACTGTATATTTCAAAATTTCTCTATTCAAGAGTGATCAATGTTCTTATACTGAATAGCTTTTAAATGAGTTCAGTGTTCCATACATCTAGACTTTAAAGAATTGAAGATTATCATTATCTCAACAACCCTTATAGAATTACCCTGCTTGTTTGTATGTGCACCCATTGCACTTTCTGATAATTATTCATTCTCTTTATATCTTTCATTTTTTTTTCTCTTCTCCCTCCTCACCCACCTTACAATGTTAATCAAAATGGAAGAGGATGCTTTTGCTAGAATGGGAGGAAAAAGTACCCCTCCCCACCTACCTTTGCAATGTAATGAACAAGGGTAAGAATGGAAAAGGGTGCTTGAATGGGAGCAAAAAGGACTCTATATTCACTATAGCTGTCATTCATTCATTAATCCTCTCTTTCAAGTCTAAAGCCTTGAGATTAAATTATAGTAGTAGTAGACCATAGGAATATAGATAGATAGCAAAAGTAATCAATAATGTACCCATACCTCACATGAATGAATCACTGTTGTCGGTACCCATGGAATTTCCACTGGTCCCGCTAATAGAAATCATTAGATGTGCTAGCATCTATAGCGGTGATTGCCATCCCTGACTGACAATCTGACAAATTGACAGAGCAAATGCCTCATACCATCTCCACAAAGTATTCCCTCCCAATCCTTCTATGAAAGAATACTCTTATCTGATGTTACCCAAGTGATATTTCATTCTTACATCATCAGAACATGGGATTTTATTTTACGACACCAAAAGGCAATCATATAATTTAGCTCTTTGGTAACTAAATCTTACTCCTTTTTTGTCCATTTAGCTCTTTTAAGTCACTGACAAACTGACTGATTGATATACCGAAACAAAATTTTAGGAAAAGGGCCTTTTAAAAGGAGGAGCTGTTAAATGAAGATGCTTTCAGAGGAAAAGGTTCCAAAAGGAGGGAGCTTTGAGAAGAGGCTTCTGAAAGGATAGGCTTCTAAAGACACTAAATATTCTAGTGTATATATTATCATCAATTTTTATGTGCTTAAACATCAACAAGTGTCAAATATCAGTTTCAGGGAGTAAGGTTTAAGATATAAAATCAGTTCTTATTTAACTTTAAAGTCCCTGTGGCCAAATGGTTAAAAGCAGACAGGCGTATAATGGACTCCCTCTGGCTAGAGGGTGTGAGGTCAATTCTCACCGTGGGCTTTCTCTTTATTTCCAATAATGCTGTTCAATCGTTGCCATCTAATTACTGTCTGATTCAAAGTTGTGCTCTTAAAGCAACCAAAAGTTAGGATAAAGGTAAAAAAAACTAGTCAAAATTAATAATAATCTCAAAATACTTCATCCAGTAATAAGAATAAATTTGAAAATATTATTGTAGTGCATTTATGGTCTGACTTTGGAAGCCTGTATCTTTTTGTATATAACTGTACTTGTTAAGAATATACCGACCAATGAATATAAGAACTAAAGGTGGAGGTCAAGATAAATCCTATTATCTTCTCTATTGTAAATATATTGAAAAGTGTCAAGCATTCATAATTGCCATTGAAATCAGAAATTCACTCTTTTAAACTGATAAGAGATTGAAGATGACAGACAATATCAATTCATTATGGTCTTCTGTTTTTCTGTGTCCTCATTTGATCAAATATTAAAACTGTTATCAAACTCCAGTGTAAGTCGGAGTTTATTATGTTTTCTACCATAACAATAACAAGAATAATCCTCACCGACTAGTTACCTAGTTACCTTTCCCTACTGCAGTGGTTCTCATTTTGAAATTGGGCTGAATCAACAAGTCTTACATATCTACAAAGATTTATGTCAGAAATGCACACGTGTTTAATCTGATAAATAAACACAACTCTAAAAGCAACATTTCTCTACCTTGATTTGTAATCACTTACAAGCGATTGATAGACAGCTCTTTTACTGACTGAGCCAAACTGACAAGTCTTGCATATCTACAAAATTTATTTTACAGATACACAAGGGATTATTTCATTTTAATAAATGAATAAATTTATTGGAGTGGAGTTTGACCCTCCAGTAGCCAGGCCTGTTTATCTATGGTGATATATCCAAGTTTTGTTCTTAAATACTTATGATGTAGATTTTTTTTTTTTTTTTTTTTTTTTTTTAATACCATGTTTTAATTTTTTTCCAGACAGTAGCATGGAAGGGCCACCATCTTTTAAACCAGCAAAAAGATATTCTGACATATCAGGGCTTGAGGTAAGCCTTTTATAAATTATTACTACTACCAATAGATATACCTAACTGATAAAAATTTCACAAAAATAAGATTGATTAACCAATAAAAAAAAAATTTAAAAAACAGTTATAAGTCACAGTAAGTCGCCATGAGGTGCCGTATTTTTAGATATTAACGGAAAGATTGATTCATGAATTTTTTAATGTTTCTAAATGAACAAAGTAATTTGCTAAAGCTGCAAAGAATATCATGAATTTTTTTGTTCATTAGTTTTCACAAATTAATAGATTTGCTAAAAATCAATAAAATCTGTCTGATTTGTAATAATTTTATTGCATAGAGTAAAGTAAGAAATTTAAAAAAGGAAAAAATGCATTTTATGGTGACTTGAGGTAAATTGTCTTCTCCCCCTAAATAATTTTTTGTTGAATATTTTAACTCCAGTTCTAAGAAACATGGCAAAATGTTTTTTTGTAAAATATTATATAAACTGACCTTTTAAAAATAACTTTCCATGTAGAAGATATTACTTTTTTTCTGTTGAAGAAATCCGAATTTGGCTTCATATGTTATATTCCATATTGATAGTTTATTGCTTATCATTTTATATTATCATATCTTGATCATAATTGGAAGCCCAATAGCTAGTGATCTGTGGATACAATGGAAGTATTTTGACACTTTTTTTGTATTCATGCCAACATTTCCTTCGACAATTTTGTCTATTTTTTTCATCTTTGATGTAGTCACAACATTTCATCTGATTCATGTCTACAACCCTCTTCAGGTATAAAAACTAATATCAGTCAGGGAAGAGAGTTTGAAACATTGTGACTCAATCGAAGATGAAAAGATCAAATTTTCTGAAAAAAAAAAGTTGGTATGTTGAGGGCTCTTCTCAAAGTTATAGACGATAAATTTTGTGTTCCAACTACAAAATGTTATATTGAAAATCTTAGTAATTTTCTCTCTCTCACACAGACCTGTAGAGAAATATTTAGTTCATAAACTTTTCGTCCTATGGATAATCGTGATGTCAAAGTTTTGATCAAAATAAAGATAATTAAGAGAAAAACTTCTAATGATTCAAGTTTATTAAAGAGAACTGATAGTAAGATAGAACTAACTCCATTTTTGAAGTTTCAGCCTGGAAAAATGTGCCTCTTGAAAAGAATTTTGAAACCCATTTCCTTTTATCTTCTCTGAAAGGAACCAATCCAGACATTCCTACTTTACTCCTAACCATCTTACTTGATTAGTGCATCAGTTGGAAATCTGACATTGTGCCTTTAGTCAGCTAGAATAATCTTTATTATTAATTTATAGTTGCTTTTCATTGCAACTAAACTCAGGCCGGTTCCCCCTTCAGCAGTAAGTAAATGAATTAACCATATGGATCAGTATAAAGAATTCCAGGTGAGAATTGAACTCACAACCATCTATGCCAAAAGGTGGCTTGCTTAATGTGCGACTGTTCTTACCACTAAACTACTGGAACATAGTGGTAAGCATAAGTCCAAATCGAACCCTTAAATTCACTCCCAATCCATAAACTTCTCTGTACCATGTTGGTTATTAACTGGTGATTTAGTTCAATCAAATCTTATTTTGATTTATTTTAGTTGATGAAGGACTATAAATCATCATTATTTATTTTTGCCACTATTTACCTTTTATCTTGATTGTTGTTGCTTTTTGTCAGCTTGAATACTCAACAACAGCACAGATCAGAATGAATAATAAGTTCCTAGTGAGAATAGAACTCATGACCACCAGAGGGTGGCATGTTTGAGGTGTGGACGTTTTACCACTAAACCACTGGAACTTGGTGGCAAACATCATTCAAAATCAAACCTTTTAACTTATTCCCTATCCTGATCTCTTCTGCATCATGTATGCAATCAACTGATAGTTCTTATTCTTTATTCCTCACTTTTAATTTATTTTCTCATTGATGGGGGGAAACTGACCTGAATTTAACTAAGATGAAGGTAAATAGTCACAAAAAAATCATAATAATGATTTACAATACTTCATCTAAACAAAATGGGAAAAAAATAATCTTCTTCAAATTCTGGCTATTTCCTAGTTAAACTGATAACCTATCATTTAATTCTGTCCTACTTGCCAAAATGCAAAGTGCCCAGCATAGTTTGTAACACTATTTCAACTTTTTCTTATTTGGAATAAATTCCCAAATCCTTTCTATTTTCAAGGCATAACCAAAACTATTCAATGAATTTTGTTGATTTAGTCATTCTGTCAAATTTTGACCTATAAAACAAGATAAAAGTATCAGTCTGTGGGAAATGGAGTATAAGTATGTTTAATGTTAGAACAACTATTTATAGCCATTTTTGGAGGATGTTAGTCTCACATGAACATCTAAAATCTGTTTTTCTTTTTATCATTGCAGTCCAAATACAGAGATCCACAGAGTAAGCTCCATTATCATGATTCCCAGGAATTTGCTCAGGTGCGCATGCTTCCGAGTGATTTAGTTGCCTCATATCTTGCTTTGCGAAAAGCAAATGCTCCAGTCCCCTGAGCTTGAAGTCGATTGTATGGTCTTCACTACAATTTACACTCTGTATTTTCATCACCAAAACTATGACTGCAGTTGGAAAATGTTATCAAATTATATTTTTGTGAAGCCAATTAAGATCCTGATAGTGGAGCAATCCACTTATCTTCATTATGTTGATATAATCATGCTGCCAATGTGATTATTCATCAGCAAAACTTCAGAGTAATTCCAGTTAGTTGAAAAAAATCAGAAATAAGTTCTCAAAGCATTATGCTTTGAGATATTGAAAAATGATTGAACTTGTTTGACAAAAGAACAAAATATTGCTTGACTCTTGACTTTGTTTTTGTAAAATCCAGAAATTCCTATTCCTATTTAAACAAATGCTCATACATACATACTCCCACCCATCATCTGTTGTCATGAAAAAAAAAGTTTCACTCAGAAAAACAGACTTCATTACAAAATTTCAAGAACATTGCAGCTTTTACCAAATTAAGTATGTTTGTAATTAGATAACTTCCAATAAGATACACAACTTAAAATAATATATATGTGATCACCTCATCACAACTTGATTTTAGTCCAACCTGTGAAAAGACGTTGAATAATTTCTGTATTTCTTTCTTGCATAAGTAGTTAATAATATATATTCAAAGAGAAGTACTCACATATTAAATTTTATTCATTCCTTGCTATGTGTACTTCTATACGTGTATTTCTATTTGTACTGATTCCAAATGACAACCCAAAATATATATCATACAGCTGCAATATATGGCACCTTCAATCATGGTCTTTTCTCTATTGACTTGCTTTAATACAAGTAACTGCTAAAATTCTTTAGATAAAAATATTTATCATCATCACTTAATACAAAATTATGAAGGACCAAAACCATATAACTTTTTCAAGTTTATAGTTTCCAGGTTGAGCCCCCAAATCTCATCAAATTACATTGTAAAGGTACTTTAATGACAAACAATCATTGAAAACAAAAAGTCAGTTTCAGATATTTTCAAACTATTTTCTTTGCTTGACTTCAAAATAATTCCTTTCTATATGTATTTTGATTATTACTTGAATGTAGCAAATAAAATTCTTCCTCTAAATTTTCCTTGTTTTTCTTTTACCATAATTTTTACAACTTTATTATCACTTCTTTATTTTGGCTTCATATATATCAAGCAAATATGAGATACAAAATATTAACCTCTGAAATCATTCTGTTTTTGGAACTGCTGTTTTCTCTGTTTTAAATACAATCTTTTCACCCTACCTCAGATACTTTGGCCAAAATGATGTGTTAATTATGACAAAGATGAAGACAATAGTACAACAATACATGGAATAATGAAAATGCTTAATCTTAGACTTTCAGAAAATAACTCTTTTGAAATTGAATCACCTAACCTCGCAAATGGCCTATGATGTATGGAGTAGCCTGCCATAATTTTCCATCCATCATACAAAACTATAGCTTCAAAATATTTTGGTTACTTCTATTCAGTGTGGCCAATTGAGATATTTATATCTAAATTTTGATGATTCTAAATGTTTTATTTATTTTTATTAGATTTCATCGGAAATGTTGATCCAAACAACTTCAAACTCAACACTACAATGCTTAGTATGCTGCCTGATATATAACATGATCCTAGGCAGAATGCAAAGATACTTGCTAATGAAAATTTAAAACTAATATTTTCTATCCAATGAGAAATGTAGCAGAAAACTTTTTTTTTTTTTTTTTTTTTTTTTTTTTCCCCTCTCTGAAGCCCATCCAAATCCTTAAGTACTGCATAGTTGAGGGTAAGCAAGATAGTTATGCAGACCATTTGCTAATATAGTGAATTCATTTCTCACTGGGTGTCCCAGTATGATGGTCTCATGTCAGACCAAGCTAAACTAAGTAAATAAGGACCTGCTTCAAAACTGAGGAAGTTTCCCATTGATGTCAGTGATTGGTGTGTTGCAACCATCTACTCTCTTCAAGGCCTGGAAATCAAAAATTCAAATGACTGAAGTGGTTTTTATTAACTGATAGGTCTGGAACAGCTGGGAAAATAAAATGTGTGTTATAGAATTATTCCTTTGTGAAATTTATTCATAAATATGGAACTTAGCATACAATACAGGGGATCTCATTAGATCATTGGCTGAAAAGACCAGTGACCGAAAACAAAATATTTTCTGTCCAATGCTGTAGAAGTCATTTTTTATTCCTCTCTGGAGCCCATCTGAATCCATGTTCAGCTGAATTAATCAATAGTGATAATGGTGACTGAGGTTAACTGTATATTCCTTGTCTCATTCACACTCTCACTACTCCTGAACCTCTCAACATACATCAATGCAGTGATTCAATTATTCAACATGTAACTAATACACCAGATAATTGTGCCTCAACATTGTTACAAATATTTAAACTTTCCAAGTTAAGTTTAATGAGAATATATCCAAACTACAATGGACTTCTTCACCATCATACTTTTCTTCAAAACACTGTGAAGTAAAAATAAATCTTTTGTCAAACTGCAGTTGTATTTTTACCATAAAAAGAACAACAATCCTCACCAAATTTAGGGGAGTAAAAATGAACATTCCCATTCTGTGATTTGAAATCCAAACTAATTTGTAGGCTGGTTTCTCACATACTGAGCTAAGTCTTACATATCTACAAAATTTATCTCAGATACACAAGGACTTATTTCATTCTAATAAATAAATACATTTATATTAGAAAGATATTTTTCTATGATTTTCCATCATTTATATATACAATACAAAAGTTGCTGTAACTTTCTCTAGTTAGAATGAAAATAGGAAAGGAGTTTGACCCTGCATCAGCCAGGCTTGTCATCATTCTTATTGTTACTACTTCATAATTTCATCTCCTATTTAACGTCATTAAGTATATTCGAATTTTCCGACTCTTGTCCAGTGGCCTATTCCATACTTAACCTGCTACTACAGATCCAAGGAGTATCCAGGCACATAATACCAAGTATCATACCATATTGTGACCAAATTTGAGTTCACAAATTAGTTATCTTGATGAAACCCGCATAAGTTGGTGACCCAATTCCAGACATACCTTCAATGGTGTTCAAGCCTAGTTAAAAGCTGGTAATTTGAATGCTGATTTCCAAGGTAACTAGACCTTCACTACTTGGAGGATTGGCACAACACCATCTTCCTTGCCCCATTTCTGCACAATTGGACTTTTGTCATTCTGAGCTAAACTTTTTGTAAATATAAAAAAATTTCCCAATTACACTGCATCTAGTGTGCCAGTATTATGGATAGGTGATTGATCACACAAGGTTTTATCTGTATACTGAAAACCCTCTTATTAATGGATGTCTTATCACTTAATTTCAGAAATAACGGACAAAATCTGTTCATTGTCTGTCAAGATTCATTTGAGTGAAAATATGTACGAAGAAGCATGAAAATTCTATCCTTATATAACAAAGTAGTATGAACTCTTTTGACTGAATCTGACCTTCATTTCTTTGAGCAAAAGTAAATTTTATAGTCGCAAATTATGTGTGTATGTGTGTGTGTGCTTGCATGTATGACCATACTAAATCTTTGGAATTGTGCTTAAACAAAAAAATTTTGTAAATTCTAGTTATAGTAATAGCAGCATCCCCCACATTGTAAACTTTTACTGAAAATTAAATCATCCATAATTAATCATTCTACATAATCGCACGGTATTGTAAATCCGAGGGCCAACCGTGGCCTTTTAATAAGATCACATTCTTGCACAAATCATGCATCTGATTAGTTAATTGTCAATCTTACTCTTCTTCAATCATAATTGTAAACTTTTTTTTACAGAATCATCCTTTTTTTTTTCTTAAAAATAGGCAGTATATCTTTTAGAAATTGAAAAACTAAAATTAAGTTTAATGCAGCAATTATTTTTTGCAACTTGAACAATGACGGCACTTTCCAGGAAAATTCCAGCTATATTGATCCGAATGTGCTCCAGAAACGAGATTGTAGTTTATATTGTAATTCAAATGTATTAACCTTTCTATTTTGTGATGAAATGAAAATTAATCTAAATATATTATGAGCTTATTTGCTAATTTTCCTGTATATTTATTTGTTTGTTTGCGCTCAAATGGGAAGATATCATTGGCTGATTCACCTTACTACGGCATAACAATGGATGATATATGACAGAAACTCTTAAGACTTCATATCTCATCATCATACATTAAAACAGCTTGAAATGAATTGAGACTTTGAAAAGACTCAAGATACTTGGGTAATTAAAGGTAAATTATCTAAAAAGATAGCTTTAGACTCCTAAGTGCTGATCCATGCATAAATAAGCCTGTCATTTTGGATGGGCATATTCTAGTAATTAAATAATAAACCTAAATACCTAAATCATAGTTTTCTGAATAATATTTTGTATACAGAGCTGTTTCAATCTTGGAAATATCTATCCATTTTATGTGGAACATTAAATTAGACAAAATTTGAACAATTTTGGATGTCCAACCAATTTAAATTTTTACCAGACATTCACGTTTAAAAATGGATACAATTTTCGAAAACACACAATGTGTCAGTAAATAAAATCAGTCTAGTTACTCTTATTTTTTATTATTATATCCTCTTACAATGTTATCTATATCTATGTATTAAGTCACATATACATTTGGGTTATTTCATTTTTTTTATACATGATCCGGTAATACTGGACAATCGGCATTAATGGACACCTGTACAGTATTTGGAATGAGCTATGATGGGTAACAGTTGAAACAAAATGATGTCTCTATAAAACTTACATCTTTTAGGTTTGCAAATATGCTAGTTCAGTGTTTTATTAATGTGTTTCCAATTTTTGAACCCTCTTTTGGAACTATTGGGTTACTTTCCAAGAGGATTCTATTGTTACACTTTATTTATAAGGAGTGTGAGAGTATAAGCACTAACACAGTTTTTAATTTTTACAGTTTTCTTGTTTAGGTGGTTGTTTTTTTTTTGTTTTTAGAAACTGTCAACCAAGACTGTCAATGCAGATTCCTCCCATTTTTTAAGCTGGTCCGTCAGGCTACATATGTATGCATCACGCAGACAGGCTGCACCGATGTAACTAGAGGGCTGAAAATTGAAACATTCTCTCCTTATCATGTTTAGGAAGAACCTTTTTCTTTCATTTTTTTTTTTCCAAGTAGGTTTTAAGTGGGGGGTTCACTTTGTAATGTAGGTCTATGCTAAATTGATCCCTTATTTTATGCCCACTTGTTTTTTGAAAATACAAACTTTTTTTCAGTTATTAAGTAACATTCATTTTACAATTTTCTAATTGATCAGCCCCAATAAAGCTTGCTGCCAAAAGATATTGGTCTCATGACAGTTTCTATTGAATGACTAACCTGACTTGTTTCTTATTTGGTTGGTTGTTTTTTTTTTCTTTTTTATTAGTTGTGTTGAAAATTAACAAAACTTCTCAACAAACAATTTACACTGCATTATTGTGACAAAATTTATGTTCACTCAAGCAGCACTGCAACAACATACAATGGCCTAGGAAAACAGTCTTCAATATCCTTCTCTTCCCTGCTCCTATTTCCCTCTAAGTTAGTGATAAGCTGTTAACCAAACTAAATTTCCAGGTTGTACCATTTTCTTGAAAACTTGTTTCTATACCCAAGTCAATGATGAGGTAGTAGCAGGGTGATGTTTAATGTACACAAAGTATGTAGGACCTGGGAATTCTTATCTTCCCCACTAAAAATGTATTCTAATCTATAAACTGCCTTCAAATTTCAACTCAATTTAAGAATGTAAGAGGAAGAGTAGGCTAGAAGAGTGAAGATTTTACATTGGCTATTAAATGTTTGGTTTGGGAAGGAAGTCTGGACTTATACTAAGTTAAAACTATAATGGACCTTTTTTTTTCTGGGGTGTGAGTTGCACCTGGGTCCAAAGCTGCTATACTGTCAGGTCACTAGGTGAGTAGCTGACTTCAATAGTTAGTGCCAGACATCCACACTGACCATAGGATCTGTGCTTAAAGCTGCTGGCAGCCATACCTTCTTGATTCTCTTTCAAAAGGATAGTAGAATCTGACAGCTAGCTCAGGCATGTACTCACTCTGGAATATTTACATCCAAAAGTTTAACCACAGATCTACCTCAGTGTCGGAATGTTCCAACAAAGGGGTGGGAGACTCTCACAGATGACTTGCAACTGCCTGGAGAAAGAAACTCTCCACCAACAAAAAACCTAAGAAAAAAGACTCGATGGATCATAGGCCATAAATTCTTGTTTAAATGATGGGGTAGGCCCTGGACAAGTTGCATTTCACCTTAAAACTCCATTACTCGGGCAGGAGGGTTATTCCACACACAGACCCCACTGTCCACAGCCCAGCAGCTGCAGAAAATCTTCCAAAAAATCTTCACTTGCAAAGCCAAGCCATTCATTATTAGATTCATTTTTACTGTATTTAGCTCAGTCTGACACAAACTACATGTGTGAGGCAAAGAATCAAACTCTCTACAAGATTATCGTAGTCTGGTGAAAGACCACAGCAGTAGGGTTCTGAGTGAAGATCAAACTAGCAAATGGCCTATGAGATGAACTGGCAAAAGACTGGCTATAAGAGACATCTTATTTAATTGTGTGTGTCCTACCAAATATCAGACTCACAGAATGAGAACTTCAGCATCCTCATAAGTTAATAATTCACTTATGGACATATTTTTGCAGCTCCTAAGGAAAAATATTATTGTATTTTACTATTGTATTTTAAATAGATATAAGCTTCATTTCTTCAGGAATGTTTCATTTTTGGAAATCTTCTGAGTTAAGCAATGGTCTAGGCACCATTTTTGGACTGTGCTTAGCGCCTTTAATCCAACCCTGACCATATGACATTAAACCCCACACCAATCAAACCCACATAATTCAAGGTATTCCTGTAACATGCATCAGCTTACTTTCTATGTCAGTCCAAGCAGGAAATCAGTAACAACAGAATAAGTGAATATATATTTCACGTCAGTTTTGTAAAAGCACTTATCTTCGTATCTAATGTTGTTAAAATGGATTGATCTGGTTGGCATATTTACAACCATTTTTTGGCCGCCACTCTCTGAAGGAATATCGTTTTTCTCCTCTTTTTAAAAAATTATAAACCTGGCAAAGGCTGAAGAATAGATCAACCAAAATCCTGTATTAACAACATCGGAGAAGGAGTCCAATTGTCTAAACAAAATTAAGAATCATTATCATTTATTTTTGCAACTATTTACTTTCATCTTGAATTTTGTTGCTTTTTATTGCAACTAAACTCAGGCCTGGTACTCTTTAGCAGTGAGTAAATAAGAATGCCAAACCTGAGTTTAGTTGCTATAAAGAGCAACTATAATTAAGATGAAAGTAAATAATAACAAAAATAAATAACAATGATTTATTATACTTCATCAAAAAAAAATCAATGAAAATAAAATTTAAAATGTTACTGACTCTTTTCAAAGTTATTGGCAATACTTATCTTGATATTCTTCTCTATTGTTCTCTCTCTCTCTCTCACTGCCTTGGCAAACACATGTACACACACACAAATTTGTTAAATCAACATGATGTGTATGAGAAGATGGTCCATGCAATTTTTTGTTTCTTTTTTTAGTTTAACAGGGCAGTGCCATGATAAACTTTGTCCTTATCTGTTTTTGAGTCATACAATCTATAGCTCCAAGTGTAATTAAAAACATCTGAGACTTGTCCACTTTTATGACAAAGAGATAATGAGGAGGAACTAGATCAGACATATATACCATTACCATTACTTCTTTTTTTTTTTTTTTGATATCTAGAAACAAATATTCACACTAGTATATAAAAACTACAAACAAGCATTAGTATTAGGTTGCACCACATAAAATGTTAGATTTTGATAAAGAATGATAAAACACTATATTTTGTATTTTTTTCAGTCATGATATATGTTTACTTATGTTTATATATAAAAGATTCATTTTTTCATCACCGTTAATTATCATGTTGTTTTGTTTTAAGGGTTACTAGGAAAGGATAGCAATGGATTTAAGTTTTCTCATTTTACAAGAAAGCCTGGGAAGTTATATATCATTTTAATGGTTATAAGATGTAGATTTCATTTATTGTAAAATTATGCAAATATAATGGTTATATGACTTCATTATGTATTCAAAATGACTGACATTTTCATAATGGCTATAAAATTGAAAGTGCACCTATGTGTACTGCCAGCCTGAATAAGTTGATGCAAGTTCTAGCATGTTTTTGACAAAATTTCTCATTCATATAAATTCATAGCATCATTATTCAGTCACTAAAGTATTCTATTTGGCTTTTTATCACCTTATGCTACCTTTCGGGTAGATTATCCATTTCATCATGGAAAAAAAAATTCTAGTTTTGATTCATTGAAATTTTCAAGAAATATTTTGATATCTGTACAAGTTGAAACTGCTTATCAGACAAGGAATGTTCCATGGAGTGAAACAAATGATAGTCTGAAGGCTAGGGTATGGGTTACATCACGTGTAGAACTTCCCATCCTAGCTCCATGATTATTTGCTGCACCACATTTGCAACATTAGGATAGGCAATGTCATGCAGCAAAATCTACAGCAGTCTACTTCCTTACCTAGAAAAAGTTTTCTTCTTCCAATACATCATTCAAACTAGGAAGAACTCAGAAAAAGCATACATCTGCAAACACCATTTTCAGGAAGAGTAATTGAGCATGGATCTATCTCCAAAATATAGTCAGTTATTCAATAGCCTATTGTCAATCCTTCATCAAAATATCATTGATAATCATTCAGAACTTGTAGAGATATTGTGTGGACAGACATGAAATCTTGGCGATATCATATGGTTTGGACATATAACTATGATGTAGCATTGATAGACATAAACAAATAAACACACATATAAAAAAAGATAGAACCCTTTGCTATTCTTGTCTTGATAGTGCTGGCGTCGGAGTTGTAGCGGAGTTGTCAGAACGCGTGGATTCCGTATGGTTGGATTGCTCCCAGATACGTGGAAACTGGGTTCAGTGTGTGAGCCTTACTGCCAAGTAAGTGAGTTAACTTGGGGGCTATTCTCAGACGCTGTTAGACTCTCGACAAACAAACTATAAAAGAAGTAGAACATGAAGAAGGAAAGAGAGTGGAAGAGTAGCCGGCCGCGAGGGCCGAGGCCAAAAACTTGACCAGCTAGGAATACTGGCGCCAAGGAGCATTGGGCCAGGGAGAAGGAAAGAGAGAATGGCCGGCGACAGAGGCCGGGGCTAGAAGCGTACCCAGCTAGGGGTGCTGGAGCTAGTGAGCATTGGACCATGTGCGTCCAGGGGTTTTATAGGGGTCATCAGAGGAAGTGACGTTTTGGATTTTAAGCTAAAAAGAGAGTTTCGTACTAAATTCCTAACTAAAAGTATACGGGGCACTACACTATCATTGGTGGCTATGGTGGTTCAATGCTTAAATGACTGATGTTTCTTTCCAATAAACTCATCTTGAACCCATTTTTCAAGCCTCTGAATTTCTCCTTAGGTTTGTAAATAACTTGTTACAGCTGACTCAAAGCACAAGCAATTCAGAAGCGAGTGAACTTCAAAGACACTTTGAAGACTTTACCAAGATTATGCAAAAAGTAGCCCAGGGAATTTTTATATCAACCTATTAAGGATGATCCAGCAAAAGGTTATTATTGTGGCACAAAATCAGTGATAAGCCCACATCAAGACCCCGCAGTTTCAGATGTTCTGTGGATTCACGTGCAATCCATTTACCCTATTTTTCCTTGTTGCTTTCCAAAGCCAACGTGTACAATAATCATGTTGAGAATAAAAACATAACTGTCAAGATAGAAAATGCAAAACTCGGCAAGGTAGACCACTACATCTACCAAGAACAACGAATCTCCATGAGACCCTCAAAAGAGGAGGAAATCAAGCAAAGAATCACTTTGGAATGGCAAGCCTTCGGCAGAGCAAGCTCAACTTTCAAGAACCAGATGATCCCAATAATCCAAAGAAGAAGAGTATACCACCAATGCATTCTCCTGATAGTCACTTATGGAGCTGATACATGGAACCTAACCAAGAGACAGGCCTGCAAACTGAGAAGTATGCAATGTGCGCATGAGAGAATCATGCTCAACCTTACATGGAGAGATCACAAGACAGCACAGTATATAAGAAAGAAAACAGGTGTTTGTGACATCATAGAAACTATTAAAAAGCTCAAATGGCAATGGGCAGGCCATGTTGCAAGAATGGAAGACAACCGATGGACATCACGTCTCACAACATGGATCCCCAGAGATCACATAAGAAACTGAGGCCGACAGAATACAAGATAGAGAGATGAACTTGACAGATTCAGGAAATACTGGCTCCGCGATGCCCATGATAGGGAATTGTGGCAAATCCTGGGGATGGTCTATGTCCAATGACGTATGTTAAAAGACTGATGATGATGAATAGGAGAAACTCCAAGATTTACCGAAAGAGCTCAAATTGTCCTTTTCAGATTATCTTCGACAATTCTTCTTAAGTGGTTGTTGATAATGTTTATGGGCCTACCTTGGGGCTCATTTTCATTAATCTTGTTTCCTGAGCAAAAGGTCATGTACAATAAACATGTTGAGGACAACAACACAATGATAAAAATCAAAAATGCAGAACAGAAGGAAATAGACTGCTACATCTACCTAGAAGAACAAATCTTCATGAAGTCCCCAAAAGAAGAAGACATCAAGCAAAGAATCACTCTATTGGTAGAGCAACCTCAACCTTCTAGAACAAGAAAATCCCATTAATCCTAAAAACAAGGGTATACAACCAATGCGTCCTCCCAATAGTCACCTTTGGAACTGAAACATGGAACCTGATCCCAAAATTGCCCCTCAAACTGAGAACCATGCAATGTGCAGAGGAGAGAATTATGCTTAACATCACATAGAGAGATTATAAGGCAGCACAGTATATTAAAAAAAAAAGAAGAGATATCATAGAATCGATTAGAAAACTCATATGGTAATGGGCTAGCCATGTTGCAAGAATGGCAGACAACTGCTGGACCTCACAACACACAGAGATCATGTGTGGAACTGTGGCTGACAGAAAATAAGATAGCATGTCAAAGTTGTTCAGAAATTATTGGCTCCATGATGCCTACAATAGAGAGGTCTGGCGAATCTTGAGGAAAGTCTATGTCCATCGAAGGATGCTAAAAGGCTGCTGCTGCTGCTGATGATGATCGTTTCTCCTCCAAAGGCCAAATTGACGATTGTTTTTGCTTCAGCTGCATCATGTTACGATGATGCTTGTTTCGCAGATAATACATTTTCCAAAGTGAAATGAACAGACTACCTAAAAAATAAGGTGCAACAGTAAAATACCAAGATTTACAATACCTAATGATGCAATATTAGACTGGATACCCTACCTGTTAGGGTGAGGTAAATAGCTGACAAAGAAAAGAATCGATACTACTATAGATAGACGGACGGAAATCAGATAGTATTCAATTTAATTTGCTTTCAAATAGTGATATTTGTTACTTTTAGAGTTAAATGTACAATGTACATACACAGCACTTAAGAGAAAATAAATGGTCATTACTCCTCTTACTCTCCTCTCTGCTCTACGAACAATACAAAATCCACAGTGCTTACTTTCATCAACACCCAGGTCATTCAGCTGAAAAAGCGGACATTATAGCCACCCCCCTCCAAAAAAAAAAACAAAAAAAATGTGGATGTACAGGCAGACTGACAGACTTTGGCGAATCATAATTAGATAATACATACCTACCTCAAACATTATTGACAGAAACAAGTCTTTAATCATCATGAATGTCATATGGTATATAGATTTATGTATATCTCTACGATGCTAATTCTGATAAGTCTAGTTATGCCTCTCCTAATCTCTGGACTGCTTTTTCTCCTTTCCTGGCTTCTTGCTCCCAGCCTCATAAGTGAATTCCATGCAATCTGTGTGAGAAATCTCCGGCAGTCAAATTCCAATGGGAAAAATCAAGTGTGCTATCCTTTTTCTCCACAATCATTGATGTCCGCCTTTGTCCACTGCTTGAAGTAGGATGTCTGGAGGCCTTGTCCTCCAATGCCAGGTATCTAGATGATGGTTCTTGTTCTGAGTGAGCACTCAGCCTGTTTTATGATACTACTGGTTTCCAATTTCCGTCCAGGCCTAGTTATAATGCCAGCTTTCTCAGCATTTTCATCCTTTGAATCCTGGTAGGTCATGGTAAGCCTGCACTTAGCTACTTTGAACTCCGCTACCAACAAGGATGAGGGGAGTTATAGCCAGATCTTATGTACAGGCCGACTGGTGTGAAGCTGGGAGAGATTCCCAGCCATTTGCAGAGGTATTTATCTTCCTCTTCATTTCCTCCACCACTGTTAATGGTATGCCATACACTGTCAACAGCCGCATTAACCTTGGTAAGAGGCCATGCTGGTAAAGCCGTGCCGTGAACTTTCCTGGCAAACTGCATTTGTTGATTTTAACCAACCAATCCTCTAGTTGTTTTCCCTGGTGCTGACAATGTTTCTATCAGAAAGTTTTTCATTGAACCATTTCTCCAGACACTTGATTGGCTTTTCTTCAATTGATAGAATTATTCTGCCTTTAACCTGCATTTTGAACTTATTGGACAATTTCCCTTGTCTGATCCCTAGACTCCTGGATTCACTGGCTTTGAAAGTCATGTCATGTCCATGTGACCATTCTGTCTAGTCCCATCTTGTTTGAACATGTGTTTGAGTGGTGATGATTAAGTTGTCCATAAAGCCCCTGATAGCTGGTTGTTGGGCCCCTGGGTTGGTATTTGGCCCTTTAGTTCTGTTTCCAGTTGCTGTGATTATCAGGTCCATCCCCATGAGCAATCTAATTCTTATAAATAAAGCTCAGTGGTTACAGAAAGAATAAGCTGTCGGAGGGTATTATGTTCAGAAAAAACATTTTTTTGGTTTTTTTAATTCCCCCCAAGAAGGTTTTTAGTGGAGTCTTCAATTTGCAATCTAAGTTTATGCTAAATTGATCCCTTAGAGTTTGTCCGGTAGCATTCAATCAATTTTTTTTCCAATTCAACTTTTTGAGTGATCACTGCCTGGCCACTTATTTATTGATCGCCCTTTTTTTTTCAATGTGTCAATTGATCGCTACCAACATGGCATGCAGCCAAAAGACGTCGGTCACATGGCTGTTCCTATTGAGTGACTAACCAGACTTGTTTGTAATTTATCTTCAGTAAATATGTTTCCTCAAAAACACATCTTTAAAGAGTCTCCATAGAATTGTAGTTGAAGCATTTTTTAATCCTCTTTCGGAAGGAAGACAGCAATATGGTATACCCAGAGGATCATAAAAGTTCTTATTCCTGCTATGCCAAGTGAGTGAGTAGGAGAGGAAATAACCTCTAAAGGATTCATAGACTGAAAATGAAACAGTACACCAGCTCTTATGAAAAGCTGCATCCAAGGTTTTGACCTTTTTCTACACTCTCAAACCAGTTTGTATCAAGTTGTTGAGAGAGCTAAATCAGACACCCAGTATCTTGCTGAGCCTATCCCTCAAGGCAACAGCACTTATGCTACCATTATGGCTACAATCTAATCATAATTAATTTGAACCCTATAATAACTTCAGATCTTTTCATTCCTCTGTTAGCTGCCTTTGATTTGTTTAAAAGCATGCAAACTTCATTATCATCTAATCAAGCTGTTCAGCATGAGCAACTGCTGGGGGGGGGTCATTTTCCCTCATCCCTAGATCAGGCATTCTCACCAAGAGTCAGGGGGTTTGAAAGTTGGAACTTTGTTGTCAATAAAGGAAACTGGTGCAGTTTAATCGTTTCATATGAGCCAAACTTAATATTCCCATATGAAAATATTGTATAATTATTCCCTGGTGCTATTGTGTAAAAGGGTTGTCTCTAAGGTATATTATGAATATATCCTTTTGCCATTATGGGAATTATATGCTTGTCTTCTTCCTGTATGGAAAGTTTTGTATTATGAACAGAGATCACCTAGGTTTAGTGTTAGGGTTGATATCCATACTTTACATTAATGAATCACTGTAGTCCAAGCGTGAGCCAGGATCAATTATCAGAAAAAATAGATTTTTTATCTCAAAAATTATCTGAAAAAATAGATCTTTAATCTCAAAAATTACCTAAAAAATAGATCTTTTATCTCAAAAATTATCTAAAAAATAACACCAAAATATAGACATTGTTGATTCAAAATAATCATAGGGAGCCCAAAAAGTACTCTTCTGAAAAAAAAGAAAAGAAAAAAAGCTTTTAGATGGTGTACTCATGCAAATTGTCATGGCTATAACCCTAACCCTCATGCAAATTGTCAAGGCTTTGGCCCAAAAGATTTGACTCAGAGCAACCAGAGCACACACACTCACTCACACATAGACACAGATGAGCAAAGAGAGAAGAATCTGTAGCCCACATAGCTGGTTGGTCAAGCAGGCTAGTTGTAGAGCTATGATGATCCAATAAATAGATGTGTCATCAGTCACAATGAATTTTAATGATATATCTTTTCAGATTTTATGCCTTCAGTGAGAGGCATTATTAGAAATGTTTCATCACTTCCTGTGATGGCTTATATAATAGAATACTCATTTTGATCATAGAGTAATGGTTAGCATGCTTGTCTTATAGTTGTGAATTCAATCCTCCCTAAGTCTCACTGATATAAGGTTCTGCCAGAGTAGATAGAGCTTCGTAAATTCCTGCAATGAGTTAGTACTGTATTGATAAATAAGCTCACTTGAATCAGATTTTCATACTTCAGTCACTTACTTGATCACTGATGATCTAAAATTGAATCACACCATAGCATTTATGCAGATTCAATTGGCATAGTCTATAACAGCACAAATAATGGAATTGGTGTCCCAAGTTCAAACTCCAGTCAAGGTTGTTTATGTTCATTTCAAACTAATGCCCTTGAGAAATGCATGAATTCATCTTTTCTCCTGCCCCAAGCTGTGGATAAAATAATAGAGCAGATTGTGCTCTCTAGCCTTGGGAAGGCAACTAGTCTAGAAGAAGGACTCTGATTCCAAACCAGGGAATGGAGCCCCCTTCAAAGTGGTTTGGGGCCCAATTTGAAATCCTTCTCACACTTCCTGCAGCTAAGCTGATGCCAAACGTATCACTCTCTGCTTTCCTCTGGACTGCAACAGAAAGGCCAAGAGGTGGATTTTGATGACTTCACCCTTTGGAGGGGAACATTCCATTGTCTATAGATACAGAACAGAATTACATTATTACTTAAAAGAATCATATCAAGCTTACTTGATCACTTTATATTCATCCTCTCCCAACATTTTTTGATAATAATAATGATAAGAAGACTTTAAAGTTTGAAACTTTCAAGAACAATCATCTATTTCCATTTTGTTCATTAACACAAAAAGATCCATCAGCAGAGTGAGTCAGAAAATCAGAGTTTATTTGTAAGACTTTTGTGTAGAGAATCTATCAAAACAGTGGTTTTTAGTAGGGTATTTTTGCTATTCTATGAATATATATCCACATAGAGACATACATATGTCTGTCTCTATATCTGTCTAAACCAGAACAAGTATTCTGTCACATAAGCAATACCAGGAAGTGCTGAAACATTTGTAATAATGCTTCACGCTGATGGCTTAAAATCTGAAAAGACATCATCAAATTGTTGTGTCCCATACTTTTTCTCAGGCTTCAAGCCAACAAACCGGCAACAAAGGGACTGTATATTCTAGCTCTATGTAATTCAGAATCAAGTGACATAAATATTTTAGATACTAACCATTTTTCAACCAATGAAAATGCATCTAAAACCTCATGCTACCTGGAGCCTACCTATTTCAGATATAAACGAATGATAGATTTTACTCAGACACAACCTTTGCTGTCTAAAGGCATATCGCTCAACTCACATAGATACACATACATTCACATGCACGCGCAAGACAATCGTACATTCACAAACAGCAAGTAAATTACTTTATATATAATTTATGTACATACATGCATACACAATAACTTCTTCAGAACTTTAATTCTATTGACTCTTTCATTTCCAACCCAACTGATGAACACTTCACAATGCAAGAAGCATTGCCTATCAATGATTTAGTGTTATATTCTCTGAATAAATTAATATATGTGTTACAAATGTATTTCGTTCATTCAGTTATTTTGTTTCCTCATTCATTTCATCGAACCTTGAATAAGGCCAAATTAAATAATTATTCTATGCACAGATAACTGTGTCCCTATGGGACCAACGGTTGGCTTTCTCCAATGCTCTGGACAGAGCCATGTCCCAATACTGTTCCAGCATCATCATCTTCCATCATAATCAATCATGAATTATTTTGAAGAGGTTTCTCATTCTTAGTACACATTTGCTGAAAGATATCTAGCATAGAATGTGTTTGTAAAAAAACTCTCTTTAAAATCTGTAAATCTAAAATCACCAAATCTGCACCTAGAAAGATAAGATATATTGTGAGTAGAAAAATATTTTTTCCACATATTTGTGCCTGTACCTCTCTTTCTGCTTGAGAGTTTTGTTATTTGTCTGTGTCAGAAGCTTTCATTTTGTTGGGGGTTTTTTGTAGGTTATGTAATAGACATATTCTTTTATAAAGCAGTTCACTGTTTTAGCTTCTATTCTCCCTGAGTCTTGATCTATTCATTTGTTCCAATTGTCAATAACTCTTGGTGAGAAGAAACCCCTTCTTGTATTTTTCTGCAATGTTCTTTATGTATAGATTTTTTTTTCCTTTTATTCATTTTAAAGAATTTTTTGGCTGGGACGTTATCAATGCCTTTTATTATTTTATATATTTATCATATCTCCTCTTATTCTCCTTCCTTTTTTGTTAATTTCAGTCTTTAATCCTTTTTTGTAGAGGAGGCTTTTTAGTTCTGGAACAGATTTTGTTGCTCTTCTCAGGATATTTTCCAATTCTTTCATATCTTTTTTTGCAATGAGGGAAAAAATCTTGCACTTCCCATTCTAATTCAAGTCTTATATATGTTGTGAATGTTTAAATCTTCTTAGAAAATTGAATCATCTTCTTATTATTCCAATTACTTCTGCAGCTTTTTTAGTCATTTTTTATGTATGGTTATAGATTTGGAGTTTTGATATTATGGTCATCTCATATATGTAGTAGATTCTTTTGCTATTTTTTTCCTATAAGTATTACTTTGCATTTGTCTGTATTGAAGTGTAGTTACCATGTTTTGAACCAATTGTCTAATTATTTATCTCTTTATCTACTTTTGTTGTATTGTGTTGGTCTTTTACTGGGTTGTGAATATTTGTGTCACTTGTAAATGTGCTACATTTGGATTGTAGTGTTTTTTGTAAATCGTTAATGCATAATATGAAGAGTATTGGGCCTTATACTGAACCTTGCAGCACACTCTTGTTTATTACTTTCCATTTTGACTTCATACCATTAACTGTTACGCATTGTTTCCTTCCTGTTAAGAAGTCTTCTAGCCATGTTAAGATACTTCCTTTGATGTTGTACGATTTTAGTATGTATAGTAGCCTTCTGTGAAATACAGAGTCAAAAGCTTTACTGGAGTCAAGATATATTGTATCAATTAGGTTACTTTAGTTGTTTTGTTTTATCCTTTCCTCCAGTGTTAACAGAAGGTTAGTTAGGCATGATTTACCAGGCATGAAACCATGTTATGTATCTGAAATGATGTGCTTCTCTATGTGTTTCATAATTCATTTTTTTTCAAATTATTTTTCTATTATTTTTACTAGATGTGATATAAGTGAAATCAGTCCTTAGAAGCTAATTTTTCATTTCTTTTTTTGTGTATTAAAGTGACTATAGTGTTTTTCTAGTTCTGATGTAATTTTTTTCAGATAAAGATTTGCTCAACATTATTGTGATTAGTTTGGATAGTTCATCTGCAGTTATGGGTAATATTTCAGGGTGTATGTTATCTGGTTCCATTGCTTTATATATGTTAATGTCTTTCAGTTCTTTATGAACTTCTTTGTTAGTGTATATTTTGTCGATTTCTTAATGTCCATGCTGGGTCAGTCCAAATAAATGGGTTTGAGGTCCTTTTCCATATACTTTTTCTTCTTCAAAATCGTTGCATTCAATACATCTTGTAAGCTGATAGCAAATGATCATTTAATTTAACCCTTTAAGATAGTAAAAAAAAATGCGAAAAGAACAAGACTGGCTGCTTCAGGGTCAAACTCCACACTGACAGAAGATTGGCACAATTGTGCTGTTCCCTAGGCTGACAGTATGAAATATAAGTAAATGGATGATTTATATCTGACAGAATGTGATAATTAGAAAGACTTTTTTTAGGAACTAATTGCTCGGCACCAAATTTACTTGGTAGCAAATCGAATGGTCTTAGATTGTGTAAATAAATAATTATTCATTTATCTATGTGATCCAAGGCTGCTTGATTAGCTATCAAGAAAAATTGCTGCTGGACAATTGGTTCCTAATAAATGACAGAAGCTTATTTGTTTTTAAAATATTTCGACTTTAGTAAAAAATATTTTTTCTTGAACTAAAAAAGATCTTTAAATTTGACCATGGAAGAGGACTTAATAAAATAGCATCTAGATATTTATCTAGATAATAGGCATGGAAATCTAGATAGTTCTAGATTTAATTTGCGGAAATGTAGATATTAACTGAAAACTGGTGTCCATTTCCTTTTCCTCTCTTTATTTCTCACCCACTTTTTCTCTTCCTTTCTCTCTTTCCATCTTTTTTCTTTCTTTCTTTCATTGATTGATGACATGGGAATAGAATCTGCGTTTTCTCTCTTTTCCTTCTTCACTCTATCCATCATTTCAAACTTTTCACGCTTTAGTCTTAACCAGGAGTCCAAAATTGTCATTGTTGTTTGATGATAAAAGTAGAGTCAAAACTCAGTATGCTTGAACAATAGCAAAGATCCATAAAAAGATTCACAGATACTCAGTATAAGAGAACATTGGTAAATAGGCTTTCAAAACTGGACTTCTTGCCAGAAGATATCTCATAGGTCATGTGACATTAACTTGTCAGAGTCAGGATCTAGCCACGCTGTATGCAATCCAATGGTCATGTTTATGTTATTAGCAGATATTTTCTTAAACAAGCCCTCTAAGCTGCTAGATACTGATCCCCATCATTAAGGAAGGAATCCAGTTCTACTCTAGATATATCTACCCATTTGAGGCAGACAGCACCCTCTAATCTAAATTCAAGTGGCCTTTGCATCACTCTTTCAGATGAGTCACTGGCCAAGGACTTGATCCAGTCCATAGGATGGCCCCACTTGCTAATTCAGATTATTTCTTGATTATTAGTTCTACCTGGACACATAATTTGTGGTTGCACAGTGAGAGTTTGTTTAATTTCCAATGGCTAACTATTCTAATCTTAGTTTTAATTGCACATGAATCCAAACAAGCTTGTGCAGTAACATGTTTGAGTAGTTCAGCTCTCATAACAGTAAATGTAACTGAAGTGTTGTATTCGAGTTAATATTTTGCCACTGGCCTAAATTCCAATCTCTCTGCATTGAAAATTTCTGGCTAAGAAAACTAGCTTATTAATCATCACTATACTGCAAACACTCTGGTGTATGCTTTTATACATATATATATATATATGTATATATATATATATATATATATATATATATATATATATATATATACTTATTAAAATCCCCGAAACAGTTACATGGTAAATAACTGATGATCCCAACAAGAGACAATTTATACATTGTACAATAAAAGTGAAGTATAGGGGAAACTGGGAAAAAAACACTTTGGTAGATTACAGAAGTTGCATTGACAGATATTGGGAAATGGGTGACTGAAGTGACACAAAAAATCTATTGAAAAAATTTTTTAATGTTTAGTGCTTAAAGCTGTAAAGCTTTCTATACTATATATATATATATATATATATATATATATATACATACATATATATATATATATATATATATATATATATATATATATATATATATATATGTATATATATATCATTATTTTTTTATAATGCATATCACTCTGGCATATTGCTTTGTTGATGTTTTCAACTTTTCAATCGACTGAATGTTTTTAACATTTACTTTTTTTAAGAAATAAAGTTCTTTTGTCTCACAGCTCCACCACGTCATGCGACTTGTTCAATTTTCATATTGTGCATGTTTTATTACTTGATTTCTTGAATAAATCATTAATAGATATTCTATAGTATTTGTTTTGTTTTTATATGTTGTTGTCTTTTTTTTGTTTATCATATAAGTGTAAAATCATCAGTAATTTTAAGTATATATTGCATCATATAAATTTTTAGTCTTTAAAATTGTTGTCTTTATTTGCATACCTCAATTTATGTTTGTTTTCATGTCTGCTTTTTAGAAAAAAATTTATGTATTGAAGATCTATTTAGGGAATTCTATCAAAAATATAGAGCACTCTTTATGGTTAATAAATACACAAAAACATTATGTATATATATGTTTTTATGCCAAATTCTCATCTCGTTTATTCTCCATCTATATCTGCTCTATTCCTTTCCTTCAATGCAACAGTTATATATTAGGAGATGGATAAATGATCCGACAGAATGATTATAAGTTTTGTTGTATTATATAGAAACTCTTATCTAAAATGATCTTCTGTCATTACAAGGTTAATGTATCACTTGGCCAAGACAATATAAATAGAATAAATAAAGAAAATGGGACTGCTGAAGGAATTGAATCTGTGACTGTTAGAATAGCTGCCACAATATAATGTTGCTCTTACCGTTGAGGTATATATATATATATATATATATATATATATATATATATATATATATAAATATATATATGCAAGTTTTATTGGACAGCATTAACATTTTTGTTGGTTCAATTTCTTGTAAGTTTCTCTTTTCATTAATCTTTTCATTTTCCAAGTCTACAGTATGAGAAAAAACAATGAAAAGAAAGCACAACAGAACTATTTCAGTATAAAGATTTATACATGACATATTGAAATCACCACAGTGAAAAAAAAAAGAAAAAATGATGGAACCTAAATAATATATACCTTGTCCATAACGGCATGATGCAGTGTGTGAGCTGAATGCTATTTTTTAAAACTTTTACTTATCAACATCATTTCTGATGAAGCTGCATTGATAAAACATGTAAAATAAATTTTCTGAAATGTCATAATACTTCAATATATATATATATATATATATATATATATATATATATATATATATATATGCACATATATATATATATATATACACATAGAGAGAGAGAGATTGATAGATATAGATATATGATTTTTATATGAATAGATATCAATATCCAACAGCATGATAGTTTTTGCTTGGACCAATTTACTTTTGTTAGCGAGCAAACGGTGTTAAACAGAAAATGAAGAAAGAGCCTTAGTTGGGATTTGAACTCATTCTCTAACGGGAGCGCTATTTAGCGATATTATGTATTTTCATTGCCAACACAGGAACAGCAATGCGTAGAAATACATAAAAATACAGCCTGTATGTGTTTCCATTATGGTCATAAAAAGGAATTTTGGTAATACAAGCTAGTAATATATATATATATATATATATATATATATATATATATATATATATATATATATTATATATATATATATATATATATATATATATATATATATATATATATATGCAAGAGGTAATCCGAAAGTTCCCAGACGAGGCCAAAAGAATTTAGAATTCTCAAAAAATGAATATGCTAAAACATGCTCTGTAGTCCCATTAGTAATTCCAGAAACATTGGTGGCTAAAGATATGACCATCCTTGAGGTATGCGATGACAGACAGATGGACAAGAAAGTCATTTGATGAATTAGAGTAATCGTGGACTGACACTTGACTTGCCTGGAAATGTTTGACCTAAGGGATGTCTGCCTAACGCCTGATGAAGCATTTAGCATAATACAAGAACATGAGTAGATCGCACAAAGCCTATTGGCACACTGACTCATTAACCAGAGTAACAATGAGTGTCAGCTGCACATGCATTTCCATTGAACTGTACAATCACAGCAGATAGAGTCTGGATACTTTCCAATATCCCCTTGTATATGATACACTAAATCAGTGAAATTGCCTAATTTGCAAAATTTACTTTTTTAAAAAAAGTTTGATTTCACTTTAATCACATGAACTTTTGATTGTAAAAAATAGTTGTTTTAAATCCTTGTTTTGAGTAAATAAACTTTTGATCAAATAAAATCAACATATTTACTTTTTTCAAAAAAGTTTGATTTCACAAAGTTTCGACTGTAAAAAATTGTTTAATATTTTTGTTTTGATTAAATGTACTTTTGATCAAATTAAAACTACATGTCTATTTAATTTTTGTAAAATTTGGCATAACATATACATATATGTATATAACATGTAATAAGTGAGATTCATCGAAGTATTAGTCTATTTTGTGAATATGGTGTAATGGTTATCTGCATTAAAAAAAAAGAACTTGGAACAGCGTTTAAAATCTGGCTGTAATTCTCTTGGGAAAGGCATGAATACACATCTCACTGCTCTGTATACCATTATCAAATATCTATTAAATGTCTCATCTATGGCATGTTGTGATGATTAATAGAAAAGAGAGCACATGATTGACCATTAGAACAAACTAGTTACAATATGACGGCTGATAGGGACCGTTTAATTGAATACTTCATTTCTATTCTTAAATATTTGATTTTATTTTTAGATAACACTTTTGTTTAAGATACTTTTTTTGTGTGGGTATCTATGAATTATACTCGGTCAAAGAGTAACCCATTTCCGCTGCTAAAAGGATAATAGAAAGATCTTAAGTTGATTTATAAGGTAAGGGGTGCTTGCATCACCCAATCCCCCGCTGATAGATAGCCAGTCTCAGCCACTTGATCAAAAAGACATTAAGAGAAAGAAAAGTGAAAAGGGACTTGATAAAAAAAGGGCTGTTGTATAAAGATTCTAATGGTGGAAGTAAGAAAGATAGACAGTGAGCAATGAAAGGAGGAAAATAGAAGAGAAAAGGGTAGATGATCATTCAGTTCTAAAATCTGGTAAAAGAAAACTGTAAATAAATTTAACTAAAGAGATAGCGGTAGAAAAAAGATCCTTGCCTATAAGTTAGAGGACCGGAGTTTGGTCACCAGAAGAAAGGAGAGTGGTAGGGTTGAGTGACAGATATGCTGGTGGCTGCTGGCAGAAGAGCAACTGATTAATCAGTCTCTCTCTCCCTCTCTCTCTCTCTCATTATGTGAGTAAGGATTTTGTTTGGTCTTACCGAATTGAAAAAATAATGGTTTAATTTTGAATCCCGAAATGAGTCTTGCGCCTTTTGGTCTTCCCTTGCTGCAACTGAGGAGTGCATACATGCAATGAAATGTGGAATGGCACATGGTTGAAATGCCCCCATCGACATTATCCAACAAAATCACTCTACCATAACTACTTTACATGATTAAACAATAGCAGCAAAAAACTGTTGCTCTCTTAGTCAACCTTGTATTTTAATTTGTATTGTATTGCAATCAGGATAATATTAGGTTATTTAAGTCAACCTATGGAGCTCTACTATGGTTTATTATTTAGTTAAAAAATCCATAATCAAACGTTCAGTCCGGGATCTTCTCTGAAATTTGATTTGAATACATTTATGTTTGGAGAAGAGATTGTGGCATCTGATAGCTTGTTTCATGTTGAAGTGGATCTGACTAGAAAAAAATACTTTCTAACCCGGTGGATGTTTGGATTTGTACCTTCTTGCTGTAACCTCTGTTTGCACCGCTTAAAGATAGCTGTAGCATGATTTCTTGTGGACGGATGCTGCACTCACAGTCTTGGTCAGTAGCGTGTAGATTTGAGGTTATCCTGTATATTTCAAGTTCATCAGCATGGGTTCTTCTGTAGGATAGTGTCTCCACATCAAGCTCTTTTAGCCTTTCCGAATATGGCAGGTGTTTGACTGGGTCCAATCAATACATTTGCACCTGTGAAGGGCATTCATAATTTACTTCTCAATTTCTCAGTTGCTTTTTTTATCACAACTTTGTCTTGGGCCATAATCTCACGACTACAATTATGCTGTTTAATCATTGCCATAAGATTGCAGTCTAAGTCGAAGCTGTGATAAAAATCAACTAAAAAATTGAAATGAAAGTAGAAACTAGTCAAAATCTATAATAATGCTACAATACTTCATCCAATAACAAGAAAAAATGGAAATGAAAAAAAAAAATCAAGTTACCCTGATGAAATTACAACTATGGTTTAAACCATGAATTAATGATTTGAAAGAAACAAAACAAAAAAACATGCATATAAACTAAGGGACCAATTTGTCAAAAACTTTCATTGTAAATTGAACCCTTCAATAAAAACTGATTTAGGAGGGGAATTTTCAAAAAACAAAGAACCTTCCTACTCATTGGTGGGTATGTGTGCAAAATTTCACGTTTCTATTATGAGTGGTTAGGACTGGGCAAAGTCCGCATCAACAGATACATATAAATATCTGAACATACAAATTACCTAAACTCGGCAGCAGTGATTAAACCAGCCTGTTGTGGGTAGTGGTGATTTATTAGATATTGCCGTATTAAAGACTTCTAGGTATACATAAATGTAAACCACAACTAACGTCAAATATTGGTTGTAAGGGGTCAAATCATCATCACCATCATCATCAGTCTTTTAACGCCCGTCGTTTGACATAGACCTTCCCCAGGATTTGCCACAATTCCCTATCATGGGCATCGCGGAGCCAGTATTTCCTGAATCTGTCAAGTTCATCTCTCCATCTTATGTTCTGTCGGCCTCGGTTTCTTATGTGATCTCTGGGGATCCATGATGTCCATCGGTTGTCTTTCATTCTTGCAACATGGCCTACCCATTGCCATTTGAGCTTAAAAAGCTCAGTTTCTATGATGTCACAAACACCTGTTTTCTTTCTTATATACTGTGCTGTCTTGCGGTCTCTCCATGTAAGGTTGAGCATGATTCTCTCATGCACACATTGCATACTTCTCAGTTTGCAGGCCTATCTCTTGGTTAGGTTCCATGTTTCAGCTCCACAGGTGACTATCGGGAGAATGCATTGATTGTATACTCTTCTTTTTAGGATTATTGGGATCATCTGGTTCTTGAAAGTTGAGCTTGCTCTGCCGAAGGCTTGCCATCCCAAAGTGATTCTTTGCTTGATTTCCTCCTCTTTTGAGGGTCTCATGGAGATTCGTTGTCCAAGGTAGATGTAGTGGTCTACCTTGCCAAGTTTTGCATTTTCTATCTTCACAGTTATGTTTTTATTCTCAACATGATTATTGCACATGATTTTTGTTTTACTGAAGTTCATGTGTAGGCCAACTTTTTCCAAGTCTATAGGAGTAAATCAGCTTCTGTATAATCATGGAGCCGCATAGTCATATGGCTAAAATGGACCTTCCCCTGGCAAGGGGCCATGAGTTTGATTCTCACTGCAGGCTTACTCTTTATTTCCAATTACGCTATTTCTGTTTAATCATCACCATAGGATTACAGTTTGAGTCAAAGTTGTGATAAAAAAGCAACTAAAAAAATTAAGATGAAGGTAAAAATTAGTCAAAATTATTAATAATAATATTACAATACTTCATCAAATAATAAGAAAACATTGAAATTGAAAAAAAATATCACAGCATTCATAATTACTTTGAATTTATGATTTAGAATAATATATCAATTGTTTTGAAGACTTGTTTGATTGATGAGATGATTACATATTTGTCCTCAGTATCAGCGGTGCACAGTTTGGGCTCCGTTAAAAACTTGGATTTCAGATTGGCTAACCCTCTCTGAGTTGAATATTCACTTTGCTCTAATATCCTTGGGGAAAATATGAATCCATTTCTCCCTGCATTTTATTCCATCACAAAATAGCTTAACAAAATGGCATGATATTAATGGAGAAGATAGTAGGTGAGTGAACACCAGGGAAAACCACATGCCCTTAACTACCTTGTATCCCCAGGCAGTTGCGGAAAAGGCAGTTAGTTAACCCATAGTCAACTTTGATAGGGATCAATAAAAAGAAAAAATACAGCGTATTTATCCTATTCAAAATAGATAACTGATTTGATCCTTACTGTTCAGTAGAACTTAAGCAGCGCCTATACCAAAGGTGCATGTTTTGTAGGGACCAGACTTTTAGAGCTTCCTGCCATAATATTCACGTAAAAAAGATATCCACCCATCCTACAAAATGAAAGCTTTGTATTATTTCAGTTACTTCCCTTCAGTGTAGCCAATTGAGATATTTTATATCCAAATTTGAATCTATTGCCAATTTGGATATTTTATATTTAAATTTAGATCTATTGCCAATTTAGATATTTTATATCTAAATATATATCTATAATTTTAGATAAGAGATCTATAATCTGGAGTTTTTTTTATTTACTACTAGATTTCTCAAGAACTGGTGATCAAAACAACTTCGAATTGGACACTGCAAAACTTGGTGTACTGACTAATATACATGGTGAATATCAACTTCGTACATGGGAGGCTGGGAGCTTTATTCCCAATGAAGACAAACACAATTCATTTTTGATGTATGAATGTTTAAAAGATGTACAGATAGATAAAGCCTTGTTAAGTTATTGTTCACATAAAACCTTTGAGCTGTAAATGAATTTTTGAAATCTGATAATTCAAATTGCGGATAGTTGGTTTTGAAATCTCATTTTCAGGACAGTGATTGTAATTGAAATTAAACTCTAATCAACTATGTCTCACAAATAGAGAAATAAATTTGATTCAAAGGCTCATGGTGCCCTAAATCTTAGGTGAGCCATGTTCCATGGATGCACAAAAATGCAAAGATGTCTTAATGTCTGTAAAAAGCAATGGGCAGTAAAATCCTTTTTGGTACAATGTATGGGAGGTGGTTTTGAATGAATATTGTGAAGTTTCACACCCTTGCTCAATTGATGTTATAAGTGGCCAACAAATGAAGAGAAATAAGAAATTAATGAAAGCAAAACAAAATTTGAATTGGACACTATTATCCACTGATAAAATAGTCTAACTAAATTCTATTTTCCATTAATCTTTTAATTTCTATTATTGAGACCACCTTTATGCCCAAAAGACTTTGACTGTCCATTGCTTTCTATAGACACTAAAATATTTTTCATGTTTTTGTGCATCTGTAGCACACAGCACACCCAAGATGCAAAGCACTATATGTTACAGGCTTTATGTCACGGCTATTATTACTATCATAGTACCTATCAAAAAAATATTTTTATATAAGTGTATTTATTGCAAACAAAAAATTTCATACCAATAACAAAATTTATTTTCTGTCTTATTTTTAAAACTTTTCATATTTTCTGATTTTTAGTCAATTTAAAATGAAAAGGCAACAGAATTGGGTTATAAACAAATTTCTTTTTTAGTAACAGAAAAACATCAGTTTTTTTTTCTATGAAAAATCAAAGATCCCTATATTCATTGAAATTTCATCCCATGCTACTACTAAGACATCAGCAGCAGCAGCTGCAATAGTAGCAAGATAGACATGAACACAAAGACACAGTTGGGTCTTATTTTACCCCCTTCCTCGCTTTCTGTTCGCTTTAGCTTGACTGAAACCAACTAACAGGCAAACAGACAAAAAAAGTGACATGGGCTTTCATATCATAAGATGAGCTGTTTATGTGACCTGTGATATCTCAGCTAAGATTTATTAAACAAGAAATGCCAAAACTTCCATTCACACTATTGAATGATTGAATGTATTAGAACTGGCACTGTAATAGAGTTCAGTGGGAGTTTTTTAGTTGAGTACTGAACCAATTGGACATGCTAGAGGGACTCTAAGGGAGTCAAAATAATTTGGGCAGACATTCCAGATCAGTTGTGAAAGAATTTCAGGGCCATTTTTCATAATGACAGATTTTCACTGTGGTGCCCTGTTCAGAAAAAAGAAACCGCTGTACAACATGACTATGTATAGGGAATATAAAAAATGGTTACCTTTATGTGGAAGTGTCCAATGTTATAGCCAGAGAAATGTCACACAGTTAATTATATAGATATATCTTGTCTTTCATAAGAGCGAAAAATCCTAAAATGAGTATCTAATATAAGGAAAGAAATTATAACTAACATTCCAAGGGAAATTATGAATCTCAACCACTTATATATGATGCATTTTACCTCATAAATTCAGTAGTAATGGGGGTAAAATCAAGTTAGTGTGAGGAAAATTTTACCAGTGTGGTTTGAATTATTCATTTTTTATTCAAAATAAAAGTAAAACCTGGACACAAACTAAAGAACCAATTTGGCATAAACTTTCATCGTAAATCGAAACCCCTGACAAAAACCCATTTAGGAGTTGGAAAATTGAAAAAAAGACAACATTTCCCTACTTGTTGAGAGATGTGTATGCGTAAAATTCCAAATTTCTACAATAAACAGATAGGGTTGGCAAAGTCGGTTAGATAAACAGATACTTTGATATATATAAAAGTCAGAACATATGAATAACCCAGCAGCAGTGATTAAACCAGTCTGTTGTGGGTAGAAGTGATTAAAAATAATGTGAATAATTTATAAACGAATGGATTGAGCCCAGATGTCCTAGAAAATAGAAAGAGACCCTATTCAAGTAATAAAACTGAATCTGGTTGTTGTGAGCAAAGAAAAAATCTCCAGTGGGAGATATGACTTTGATTGTACCGGGAGTCCACAGGGTAAAGATAAAAAGAACCAAAAATAACAAGCATTCTGAGGGAAATTATGAATCACCACCACCCGTATATGCTGCTATTACCTTGTGGTGGTGGTGGTGATGGTAAAATTAAGTTGCATTGATGAAAAAAATACCAGTATGCTTTGAATCATAAATTTAGGATTAAAAAAATAATAAACAGGTCTGGGTAGTCACTCGAGAGAGGGATCAATCAAAATTTGAAAAAAAAGGGGTGATCAATGAATAAGTTACTTTTTTTACCTTCTTTGGGCTATGATCACTAAAAAAATACAAATTTCAAAAAAACAAGCATAAATGATGCTGAATACAAACTAAGGAACCAATTTGGCATAAATTTGGATTGTATATCCCCCCCCCCACACACACACACCAAATTGTGGTGAGTGGGTATTTTTGAAAAAAAACAAAACATTTTCCCAACTCATTGAGGGGAATGTGTGTGTAAAATTTAAAGTTTCTACTATGAACGATTAGGGCTGGGCAAAGTTCAGATACATAGATACATATAAGTTTCAGAACACATGAATTACCAAAACTCAACAACAGTGATTAAACTGGCCTCTTGTGAGTAGTGGTGATTATTAAAGTAAATACCAGGACCTCACTCAGGAAATAAAGAAGGTATAGAACATGAGGGTTATGATACAAATATTTTGCCCAACAAGAACAGTGCTAAAAACACTTGAGGTTAGATTAGAGGAATTAGAGATTCAAATAAGGCTTGAGACTGTCCTGACCATGGCAATCCTTTTGGCTTAGAATCTGTAGCCCACTTAGCTAGTTGGTTGAGCCATGTATTGGGCTAGAGTGATTCAATATCTTTGGCACTGTTCCCATATATTCCACTATTTTTACAGCTCTTGAACAAAGTTCTGATATCTATTTGTTTCATGACCCTCTTTTCGTTTTCTTTTCTTATCTGTAAAAACTAGATCAGATCTTCTTGCTTACCTGTCCTTGTCTGCGTTTCAAAGTCTCAGGGTATCCTACTTCTCTGATTCTCAGAGTTTGTGCTTATACTATTTGTTTGTATAGTCAAATTATGGTTATCATCATTCATTGATCATAAAGACAAGATGGGGCTGGATTGAGTACACCCTACAAAAGCCAACAACCAACACAAGACAAGTCCTCACATGGAGCCCCTAAAAGCAAGGATAGATGAAAAACATCTGCTAGCAAGACCTTTGTAGCAAACATCGAATAGCTTGGATACACTTTATGAGAAAAGCCAGATCAAATGTAGAATTCAGACCACAAAATTGATTTGAGTGAAACTCGCAAATTTTGCAGATAGCACAAATCTAATGTAAACTGTCATATGCCACGTCAAGATGTCAATGGACATTTTTTCTTCTTCTGTTTAATTTTCACCTACATTCAGTGTTTATACACTGAATTCACCAGAATTCTTCTTTTATTAATTGGGAACCATCAACCAAAACTGCCAGGAAAACTATAGCAATAAGTTTCCTCAGTTTCCAAGTTGGTCTGGCTGGTTGGCCATGTATGTATGTATCATGCGTGCAGGTCGCACCAATCGAACTTTAGGGCTCAGATTTTCAATATTTACTCCTTATTATGTCTATAAAAATGTTAATCTTCCTCAAATAGGTTTTAAGTGGAGGGTTCGATTTACAGTATAAGTTTTTCTTGAATTGGCTTCTAGTTTGTCCTCACGTCTTTTTTTAAAAAAATTCAATTTTTTCACTGATCCAACAAAAAGCTAGTTAAGTTTCTTATTAATTGATCACCCCTTATTCCAGTTTTTCTATTCAATCATTCCCCCACCTCATACACACACAGTATGCTACCAAAAGACATTGATGATGGAATGGTTTCTATCAAGTGACTAACCAGACCTGTTCTCTTATTCCTTTCTATCTATGCCCAGTTTTTGACATTGTGTGTGCATGGGTGTGATTATGAAGATTTGAGAATTACTCATGAGACTGTGACTCACTTGCTTTGTTTTGTAGACAAATATACTTATATACAAAGATGGTAATTCAAAGCTATTGGAAAAAGTTTTATCAAATCAATGCTTGGATGGAGGAGATCCTTGTTTTGATTAAATTAGATTAAATTGAAACCCCGTATTTATTTACCCAGCCTAAAAAAAAATCCATAAACTATCTATCAATATCAACATGTTGACACAACATGTGATACATGACAACACGTATATGGTGGGGGCTGAAAAATTGCGAATTTGGCTCAAATCAATTTTTTCGGATCTGGATTCTACAGCTGATCTTGAAAGCCTAAAGCTAAGCTCATGTCACCCTACGATTGGATCAAATTATAACCAATTGAACCGTAAGTTGAACTCAGGTCACCAAATTGTATTTTCAGTTGCGGATCCAGACGTTTAAATCCGTGTTGCTATGACATGACTCAATTGCTGCAGAAAACTTGGCTGCCTATTTTTCTACAGTAAATCGACCCTTATATTTAATCAGTTATCATAGATTTTTATCAGCAAAATCAGAAAAATGGCTATTTTGACAATTCTGCCTCACATGGTTTATGTGCAGTTTGTCAAATTCCAGATTGTTTAAACGTTGTGGGATCAGGATTCGATCTACTTTGAATTGATTAGGAGTTTAAATTGTGGTACTGAATATATATGACATTTTATTTAGAATAAGAAAGTACAAGTTATTAATCTTTTCATTTAATTATCAAAAATCATCTCCAAAAAAGAAAAAAATGCCCAAAGAAAGTTATGCTTACGATATATGCTATAAGTAAATTTTGAATACCCTGTCTTTCAAGCTGAAAAGCAATCTCTTCAATTGATTTCTGCTTCAGGTCCGTCTCTGTTTGAATATTCTTTCGACTTACCCCAGAAGCTTCTCATCATCATCTTGCATCCAAGATTTCTCGTGATGATACAAAATGGTCACCATTTTTATTCTATTTATTTAATTAGATGAAAAGGAAGTGACATTAAATTGATTCTCACTTTTGATTGGCTACATCATCTGATTAGATCATAAAAAATGAAAGCAGTTCTAATCCTAAAATTCAGACACGGATATGATTCCAGAAATTTTTCAAGGTTGTAAGAATGCTTACATTGACTCAAAGAATCAGAGATTTGACTAAATTCAATGAATGACTGATTGTAAGTGCAACAACACAACTGTCTGGAGATCTCTTATTGCTGAAGAATGGTTATAAGTGACCTGGAAGGCACTGAAAAAGTATACAGTCTTGAGATAGTAATGAATGTGACGTGGGTGTGTGCTGCCACTTTCCAGGGATGGAGACAAAAGCATATATTTGGAATATATCTTAGCATCAAAACCCTATTAGGATTGACTAATAATACAGTCTTTTAAATGGAAACATGCAACACTATACATTGGCACATACAACGTCAGAACAGTCTCCACAAGCACCTAATCAATCTTGAAAATGAAAACAAAAATATCAAAAGGGACATTATTGGTATTAGCAAAATGAGAAGACCTGGATAGGATTTAATTGAACTGAAGAGCAAACATCTTCTTTACAACTATGGAAAAGACGAAGCAAAACAAAGTGGAGTAAGTTTTCTCGTCAATAAGGAACTCAAAGATAATGTAGTTGGGTTCAAAGCTGTCTCTGATCACATAGCCAGTGTTGTCGTGCAACTCTCAAAGAAGTACAAACCGAGCATCATCCAAGTCTATGCTCCCAATTAACAATCAGCTAGAGAGGAAATAGATAACTTCTACAAGGACTTGAACTCCCAACTCCAAGATACCTGAAAATACTTCAATGTCATTATGGGAGTCTTCAATGCACAGGTAGGGCAAGGAAATGAACACTGCATCGACAAGTTCGGATGTAAAGTATGGAACGAGAAGTGAAGACCTTGTAAACTTTACACACAGTGTACTCAAAAAAAAATGGAGACTTATAACAGACAGGGACCACATCGTAGAATGTGCCCAAGAATTCTACCAAAAATTCTACTCCTCTGAACGAGGAACGCAAAACATTGAACAGGATACACAAGACATGAGCAATCAGTTTGAGGACTTCCCAGAAGTTATGCCATGGGGAGTGAAACAAGCTATTAAACAAACGAAAAAAAAGAAAGGCCCCTGGACCCTATAATATTACCATTGACCTACTCAAAAAGCTGGAAAGGTCATCACTTGGAAACTAGCCATTTTATTTAACTTATGCCTGAAACAAATTAAAGATTTGAACACTGCAATCATAATGCTGTTAGATAAAAAAGGGAAACCCGAATGACTTCAACAACTACAGACCAATAAGTCATCTCGACTATATCCACAAACTTTTCACCAAAATTATCACTGAAACCCTTGACGAAAAACAACCCTAGGAACAAGCTGGCTAAATCAACTAGGGAAGAAAGCAGCAAAGTATAAAATGCCACTTGCGGTAACATTTATAGACTTCAAGAAGGCCTTTGACTCAGTAGCAATTCACAATGTTATTGATGCTATCACAGCAGCTCCTTTATCAGGCTACATAAAGAGTCAGGACCCTTTCAGCTCCAAAATGGGATAAGACAAGGTGATACCAGCTTATCCAAACAGCCTGCCTTGAGATGATCTAAAGAAACCTAGACTTGGAAAACAAAGGAATCAGAATAGATGACAAATACCTGAGTAACCTAAGATTTGCAGATGACTATGTTTTTTTGCAGAGAACTTTCAGGACCTCCAGTTGATGCTAGATGACCTAAATGGAGAAAGCAAGGGAGCTGGCCTCCACATGAACTTCAGCAAAACAAAGGTCATGTACAACAAACATGTTGGAAATAAACGCACTATGATCAAAATCAAAAACGCAAAGCTGGACAAAGTAGACCATTGCATCTACCTAAGACGATAAATCTCCATGGAATCCTTAAAGGGAGAAGAAATCAAGCAAAGAATAGCTGTAGAATGATAAGCCTTTTGTAGTTCAACTGTCAGGAACAAGAAGATCCTATGAGTCCTAAAAAGAAGGGTATACAACCAATGCATCCTCCCTATAGTCATCTATGGAGCTGAAACATAGAACTTAACCAAGAGACTGACCTGCAAACTGAGAACCATACAATGTGTACATGAGAGAATCATGCTCAACATCACACGGAGAGATCACAAGACAGTACAGTATATTGAGGAAAAAACAGGAGTCCGAGAAATCATAGAAACCATCATGAAACTCAAATGGCAATGGGCTAATCATCTTGCAAGAATAACAGACAACCAATGGACATTGCAACTCACAGCATGGATTCCGAGAGATCAAATATATAAGTGAAGCCGGCAGAATATGAGATGGCAAGATCAACTTGACAGTTCCAGAAAATATTGGCTCTGTGATGCCCACAAAAGAGAGGTGTAGTAAATCCTAAGGAAACTCTATGTCCAACGACGGGTGATAAAAGACTACTGATGATGATGATGATGATGATGATGATGATGATGATTAATAATAATAATAATAATAATAATAATAATAATAATAATAATTGGGAACTGCACGGATACTGAGGAAGGTGCAAGAGATATAAGAACTACAACGAATTGTAGCTCTGACATGATAGGTGGAAGAGAGAGGAGACGTTAGCTGAAGACCTGAGGAGACTTATTGTCACTCACCCTTCAGCGATAACCACTGGGCAACCGGGGTGAAACTGTAAATCGTAGAATTACTGCGACCTATGAGTACTAGGAGAGGAGGGCTGGAGACTTGAGGAGACTTGCTGTCACTCAAACTCCAGCGGTTACCACCAGGCAACTGGTGTGAAATTCCCAAAAAAAAAAAAAAAAAATAAAAAAATAATAATAATGATAATAATAATAATAATAAGAAGAAGAAGAAGAAGAAGGGAAAAATACCAGGACCTAGCAAGGGAGTTGTTGTTGTTGTTGTTGTTGTTGTTGTTGGTATTATTATTATTATTATTATTTGAAGTTTGGGTTACATAAAACAACTGTAATACACTATTATACTTTGTTGACTACAAAGTTCCAACTTTCAAATCTCCTTATCCTTCATGATAATACCTGATCCAGCTCAGTTATTTGTTCATGTCAATAAGATGATGAAAAGAGATACCTATACCTCACATAAATGAATCTCTGTAGCCTGTTCATGTAGCAGAACTAATTATCAATTTTTTTCCAAATAAATAGATCTTTTATCTAAAATTATCAACAACAAAAAAATACCAGCACAAGATTTGAGCATTGTTGATCCAAAATGACCATAGAGACCCCAAAAAGTACTTTTTTTTGTAAAAACAAAAGAAAATCATTCTTAGATGATAGTCAGAGGTGTACTCATGCAGATTTTCATTGCAGTAGTCCCTAAAATGTGACCAGGAAAACCTGGAGACATGCACACTCACAGACAGTCAAACAAACAAAGAGAGAATAATCTGTAACCCACTTGGCTGGTTGGTTGGTTGGGCCATTTGTGGAGCTATGGTGATTCAATAATGACCATTAGTATTGAATTTATATCTCTGAGTATAAACTTGATCGTTTTGGCCCTATGTTTACATTTCTTTTGTTAATCAATTTTGCCTATAACAGACTGGTTAAAATGCTGTTGCTGGGCATAGGTTATTCATGTATTCTGACCTTTATATGTATCTCTATATCTATGTACCCAGAATTGGCCAAGTCCCAACTGTTTATAGTAGAAACTTGAAATTTTGCACACACACTCTCCTCGATGAGTATGAAAAAACGTTTTTTTTTGTTTTTGAAAATTCCCCTAAAAAAAAGGCCTTCCCAAGAGAAATAATTCCATGTTAATTAACTGTTGATTACAATTTTTTTTAATAAGAAAATAAGAGGAGTAAGCAAGTAATGATAATGAATTATATAAATAGGATAGGACATCAAGCTTAAAGGCCATTGAAAGGTGGCTTTTAAGCGAGTAAACAAAAAGATATGAGTGAGTCAATTACATCATTTTTTATTTCTCCTAAACTGTAATCCAGTAAAAACCTACCACTTCTTTTTTGTTTTATATATTTTATTGGTCTAGGAAGCATCCACAATATAATAATCATGAATGTGCTGATGTCTTCTATCATGCTAAGAGATGTAACTGACATAGTAAAAGAGAATTTCATTCATGCAACTGATGTAATAAAATAAAATTTCATTCATGTCATAATGACATAATTAAAATGTTGAATTTAAAGAAATTTTTTTTAAATAGCAATAAAAACAAAAAAAAAAATGATAGAAATTTGTTAAGAAATCTGGTTAAGAGAACCCTATTCTCCAAGCTCATTGCAAAGCAAATCAGCATTATCCACATATATACAATGCAATGGGTATCCATACACTTCATAGATATTGTCATTTTTGACGGCATGGGTATACTAGTGAATAATAATGCTCATTTAGGATGGAAAATGAAGAGCTGACCACTCATGGTTAACAATCTAATCTTTCAAACCATTGTGAGTTTCCCTTTCTTGTGGCTTTGTGCCAGACTAATGTAAGCTTGATAAATATCTTCTTGGAATAGACAATTTATTTATAGAAATCATGATTTATTTCTTTTGTGTAAGTTGTTTTTTCAGAATGAACATCGTCCATATTTCACGTGTACTCAAGGGCGTAGCTGGAGATTTGGGGACAGGAATGGGTTGGCTCCTAGAGGGCCTCGAACATCTAGTGAGATTTGTTACTGTATCAAGTTATTAGAAATGCAGTTGGTGAACTACTATTCATAAAGCTTTTGGCGGCACCTCTCCATTGGGGAGTGATTTAAAAGCAAGCGGACACAAACTAAAGGATCAATTTAGCATAAACTTACATCGCAAACTAAACCCCCCCTCTAAAAATGTATTTGGATGGGGAGTTTTGAAAAAACAAAAGAACGTTTTCTGTCAACATAATAAGGGGTAACTGTTTAAATTTTCAGCTGTCTAGCTCTATTGGTGCAACCTGTATGCATAATAAATACATATATAGCCAGCCAGACAAACTTGAAAACTGGAAAAACCTATGTTGATTGTTTTGGTGACAGTTTTGTTAGATGGTTTCTAATTATTTGTACTATTCTTTCATAATGATGAAGTCACAGTGATGATGTCATTTTTGTATAACATCTGAAAAGCCCCAAGAATTGTTCTATATTGCAATGTTAAAATTGAAAATGAATTTTTTGATCCATCCCAAAGTTTAATCAATTATTTCTTGATGCATGGCCCACATTTCCACAAAATATCATTGAAATTCATTGAGAACTTTTGGAGATATTGTGTGGACAAACAAAAATGCATTTATATAGTTGGATATATAACCTCAGTCCATAGGTATATGAGAATTTTTTTATCTGGGGGCAAAATTTTAATTTGCCAAACATTTTCCATAGTTTTGCCCAAATTACACCACATTTCCCCAAATTCAACGTTTTGCCTGAATTTATTGGAGGTGGCACTTGTCCCCCTGACTCGTGTGCCTATGCCTGTGAATACACAATTTCTGTCTAACTTTGTTGGTGGAGGTTGTGATTGAATCTTTTGATTTATGCTTTATTTACTGTGAAATTTTCTATGAACTATTCATGAGAAAATTTGCTTTATATCCTGAAATACATGTCTAGTCAAAACTTGTTGGTTCATCTTTCTCCGTCATCTCTTAACTATGTGAGGCAAGGACTAGTTATATAAACTTATTTTATCATCTTAAAGCTGTACAACGTGAGAAATATCTTTTGAATGCTATGACAACATGTATAATACTAACCCTGGCAAAAAATATGGAACACTTAGAAGATGTTCACCCAGCTCTTTTACTTTGCTGTAAATGAAACAAATCATAGATATGACACAAAATATTTTCTGTTTAACAGCTTGCTATAATTGCATAAAATATAATTCAAACAATTAGATTAAAATATTCAAATTGTTGGGATATTTTTTTCCAGATCAAGTAGAGGAAAGAATAATGAAATCAGCTTTATAGGATGAAGTCTGATCATGGACGATTCAAAAAAAGTTTCCATTGTGAATTTCCAATTGGATTGAGATCCAGATTGTTTGCTGGCCACATCAATCAGTTGATTTTATTTTGTGAATTTGGTGTAATGGTTATCTGCATTAAAAAAAAAAGAACTTGGAACAGCGTTTAAAATCTGGTTGTAATTCTCTTGGGAAAGGCATGAATACACATCTCACTGCTCTGTATACCATTATCAAATATCTACTAAATGTCTCATCTATGGCATGCTGTGATGATTAATAGAAAAGAGAGCACATGATTGACCATTAGAACAAACTAGTTACAATATGACGGCTGATAGGGACCGTTTAATTGAATACTTCATTTCTATTCTTAAATATTTGATTTTATCTTTAGATAACACTTTTTGTTTAAGATACTTTTTTTGCGTGGGTATCTATGAATTATACTCGGTCAAAGAGTAACCCATTTCCGCTGCCAAAAGGATGATAGAAACATCTTAAGTTGATTTATAAGGTAAGGGGTGCTTGCATCACCCAATCCCCCGCTGATAGATAGCCAGTCTCAGCCACTTGATCAAAAAGACATTAAGAGAAAGAAAAGTGAAAAGGGGCTTGATAAAAAAAGGGCTGTTGTATAAAGATTCTAACGGTGGAAGTAAGAAAGATAGACAGTGAGCAATGAAAGGAGGAAAATAGAAGAGAAAAGGGTAGATGATCATTCAGTTCTAAAATCTGGTAAAAGAAAACAGTAAATAAATTTAACTAAAGAGATAGCGGTAGAAAAAAGATCCTTGCCTATAAGTTAGAGGACCGGAGTTTGGTCACCAGAAGAATGGAGAGTAGTAGGGTTGAGTGACAGATATGCTGGTGGCTGCTGGCAGAAGAGCAACTGATTAATCAGTCTCTCTCTCCCTCTCTCTCTCTATAATAATGAAATCAACTTTATAGGATGAAGTCTGGTCATGGACGATTCAAAAAAAGTTTCCATTGTGAATTTCCAATTGGATTGAGATCCAGATTGTTTGCTGGCCACATCAATCAGTTGATCCGCTTTTCATGAAGAAAAGCTTTGATACTCTTTGCTTTGTGGCATCAACATCCTGAAAAATGGTTTAATCATCACAAAACCTATTTTCCATCAATAGAATGATTAAAGTAACAAATTGTCAACGTGCACCACTGCATTGACTGTTGAGAAAATGATTGCCATCTCTCCTGATCATCTACCTGATATGCAACCCCATATCATAAATGAGTCAGGAGATTTGCTTGTTTTTTTTTCAGCCTGTCATCTTTATATGTTTCATTTGGACAGCACCAGACAAACAAAGCAGCATCATCACCTTGGCCAATGCTGATTCATGATTCATCACTGAATATCACTTCCAGTCAATCATCCATACTTCATGATTTCTTTTTTTTTAGCCAATTGTAACCATATCTGTTCATTTGTTTATTATCTCTTAAATAAAGATAAAAAAGAAGCTGGGTGAACATCCTCTAAGTGTGCTGATTCCATGATTTTTGCCAGGAGTAGTAGCCCTATTTTGTTAGTAATGCTTGTCTTTATTCCAGATCACTAATGATCTAATTCTTTCCGATTTTCAACGCAGGTCTTTCTTAAGTAAACTTCAGATCGAAAAATCAGTGTTTAATCACCAATTCACAACCAGTCCAAAGATACTCTCTGAATCTTCTAATAATGGTGAACAAAATTTATATCCATACCATTTCATGTTTTAAAAATCTTGATACATTTCTCTCTCCACATTTCTCATAGATTTGTTAGTACAGAAAAAGACTAAAGCTATACAGTGAAGTGGTGAAGTAGAAGTAAATTCAGTGGGCAGTAATAAAGAAAGCCAAGAGCTCACAGACACGTAATAGGTTCAAATGCAGTTGGCAGAGAAATACAATCATGGTTATTTTTAATTTTTCCCCCTTCTACTAGAATTTCCTGTATTATTATGTGTATAATCATTCGAGTGAATGAAAGCTCTGATGTATTTGTTCTATGAATCTTTCTCATGACATAATGGGTTACATAAACAACTAGCGAATAAAAAAGCAATTGGGAGCCAGGATGGGTTGGTGGGGGCAAGTGCCTCGCCAAATTCGGGCAAAACATCTTAAATTTCGGGCAAAACTGTGGAAAAATTCAGGCAAATCCAGCTTTTTGCCCCCCATTATAGAAAGAATTCCCATACGCCTATGCTAATGAGAAAAGATGACTGGATCAGTCTAGAGATACTTTTTGAATCTTTTTAAACAAAGTGAACAAAATCTATATCCATAACATTTTACATTTTTAAAATTCTGATACACTTTTCTCATTACATTTTTACATTTCTCAAAATTTGATATGATTCTGATAGTGAAATATTGTCAAAAAGTTCCTTAAAAAATCTAATTGCAAATTCATAAATGGTTAAGGATTGAAAACATCAAATAATAACCATGGAATTTAAAAATTTAGAAAAAAAAAAAAATCCTTATTTAATAATAAGCATTTAATTGAACATAAAGTTTCAACATAATTGATTTTTGATTTTTTAATCTTGACTAGATTTTTGGAGCCATTCAGCTTTTTCTTAATTGGTTACAAATAACGATTCTTATTTTTTAATTGTATCAGAGATGATGCTAATTAATCTTTTACTTTGCTTCTTTTCTATACGACCGAATACCTTTCTACTCATTCTACATTTCAATTACTTTTTGTGGCGCTTTTCCAGATACAGCTTGTTATTGCATCATACTTTTCCAGTTGAAGAATAAGAATAAAATTATAATTGAAATTCCTGAATGATATTAGAATTTACATAACCAGAATGAAAAAAAAAGAAAGAAAAGATTAAAAAAAAGAAAAGAAGTTCAATGATTGAATCCAAATTAAATTTTTTTTTTTTTAAACATTTTTCCGAAGGAGACGGTATGTTGGATAATTTCTCCATTCAAATCGCATTCCTAAAATATTTATGTCTATATTCCGATTAAAAAAAATATGTATCTATAGCCGTGTTAACAATAGGAAATGCATGTGTTTAATAATAATCATTATTACCCTTCTGCACTACCGTAGTTGGTGAACATGAGTCGTCAGCTAGTTCACGTGATGCCGCGGTCGCCGCTGCTGCTGCTGTTGTTTCAATCAATTTCTGCTGCTCGCCATTTTGGAGTTAGTAGAGCAGCTGAGGGTTTGGTAGTAGCAACATCATCCACCCCCTTTTCTTAGGCCTACTTTCTCCAGTTTTTCTCAAGCAGCTTCCAGTTGGTACGACCACCTGGTTGGCTGCGGACGGCTACTTGCGTCCATTTTTACCCCTTTTTTAAATTAACCCCGGTGTTTGATTGTTTAATTGGCAAACACTTGCAAACACCCCAAATCAGCCTCATCATGTCTGGACAGAGTATCATGGACCGCGTAAATGCGGCCAGGCATAGCATCTCTGGTCAGGGACTAGCCAAGTCGGTGTGTAAAGCAACCACCGAGGAAATTATGGGACCCAAAAAGAAACATCTCGATTGTGAGTACAATTAAATTATTATCATTTTTATTATTATTATTATTATTAAAATGATGATGATAATACAATATTTCAGTTTTGATAGCCATTATTGTCAGTGTAGTTAGTTATTAGTTATATAATCTGATAAAAGGTTCTGTTTATTTTATTTTACTTTCATGTTAATGTGTCGGTTACCAGTGTGTCTAGTGTCACTTTTCTTACTATGGTGGGGTGTGGCTGGTCACTAAATTCACGTCAGGTCTTGGGTTTACTGTTTGAAAAATGAAATACTATCTTCATCTATCGGTTTTGATCGATACCTATGTTCGGGAATGCGTGTCGTGTTGTAGATCTGTTTTGTGTTCAACTGTGCAATGTAACATCATAGTACTACTTGAAAATGTAAAGTACTTGAACTTGGATGTCTGTGCCGGGTGTCCATAAAGTCTCTATTTTGTTATCCTGTTTGAACATAAATAGATAGGGATTTTATGAACACCATACTACACTGCTGTATATAAATGGTTGTAACTGGTCAACTAAACAGGGGGAATACTAACTCGATTTTAATTTACAAGGTTAGCTAACGAACACGTCCGCCGGATCGGCTGTATGTTGATTTTTTTTTGAAAAATTATTATTATTATTGTTTCAAAATTGTATATAGAAATTTATGAATAAATCTACCGCCTGAAATTCTTTCCTCTCTCTTTCTGTTTACCCCCTCCCGTTTATCCATACACCACGTCTTCTCAGTAGCCCGTCTCTTTCTCTTCCTCGTTCCCCCTGTCGTCCCATTTACCCACCCACTTCTCTTTCTATCTACCTTTCTCTCTCTTTCTCAAGTGTTCCTTTCCCGATCATGCCCCAAACACACCCTTGCAAATACCCCCTCAGAAATGTCGAGAGCTCCTTTCAAGTTTCCGATCCTTTTTTTTTCTTCTCGGAGTCCCTTCCTTCATATTTTGACGCTTCCTCTGCCCCCCCCCCCCATTCTTTAGCATTCTTTCTCGCAGCCCCCGTCCGTCCCCCAATAACATCTCTAGTACAAGTGCTCTTACTCGCCGACCTCACAACCTTGTCCTGAGACTAACGGTCCTTCCTATTCCCCCCTTTCAATTCCATATCCTTTCTAACGCTCCTTCTTGACGCCCCCTCATAATCTAGAATCCAACGCTCCTTCCCACGCCCCCTTGATTTAATATGATTTCTTCCCGCTGCTCTCATTACCATCTTTTCTTCCGCCCACCTTCCCACCTCCTCTACGAATATCACCTTTTGTGCTCCATCCCGACGGACCCCCTCTTTAATCATTAGTCACCCCCGTAATCGCTTCTCGTCTACCCCCTTGTCACATCCTAAATTGAACGCTCTTTTTTTGGACGCCCCCTATTAATTCACAATTTTTCTTTTTTTTCCGTTTCGTGCTCCTCCCTCCACTTTCCCTATTTCATTTCTTACGCCCCCTCGTATTTTTTTTTCACGTCCACTTTTTCTGCAATGGTTCTTCTTTGACCCTTATCTCCATCTATCTCTTTTGAAAAATATTTCAGTACCCTGCCTACCATCCTGTTTTCTTTTTCATTTTATTTTTTTGGTGGGAAGATAAGGAAATCCATGACGTAATGTCATTCATTCCACCTTCGTCTTCGATTTTCTCCTCTATATCATTCTTTTTTTATCTTAGAACATCGGATTCTGTCTTTTAAAAAACATCATTGAAATGGTTTTCAACCTTAAATGCTGAAACATGAATAACATCGTCCCACCCCCTCAAATTGAAAGAAAACAAGGAAACGAGCTCAGAGAAAAGGACCCTCTGGCTAGGAGTGACTGATTTTTTTTTGACCCCCACGGGCTGCAGTACACGCCAGATCTTCCAAACAAAAATGCATTCATTTTATTTATATATTATAACGACAAATTTCAATGCCATTAAAAATTAAGGAAATAAATTCTCCAAACTATGATCCATTGCATTTATTTCCTTGAAAGTGTCTCTTTGACTGTTTTATGATATAGGAAAAATGTATAATATTTGCAGGTTGTTTTATTTTTACTGCTCATGAGACTGGGTGGATCTTTGGCAAGAGTGTCATTTGAATTCGTCATAAAATGGGGGATCAGAATAAAATACATTTGCTCTAGTAAATTGTTCCCCCATTTATTGAATCTATCTTGTTTCTTCTCCTTTCAACCTGACAACTTCCCATTTCTTGTCTCGTTTAACTTATTTCCTCGATTATGTTGTATACCTGGGCTGACATATTTTCCTTGTTCGTTTTAACATCAACCAGCAGTATAGTTTATCGATTTTAACGGCTTGTTTTCACCGGTTTCACTTTTTCTTAATGATTAATGTGTATGTGTGTGTGTGTCTACACAGCTGCATTATTTTCTGTCGTCTCCTTTGGATTATCATCTTTAAAGATTACTCTAACAAAAAGATGTTAACATTATCGTCGTTCGTTTCTTAGTAACGTCTACAGTAGTTCATTTTTTTTCTGCAAGGTTTCTTCGGGGGAATGTCGGAAATCAAAAATGATTTTTTTTTAAAAATTATAATGCTATGGATGGACTGTAGCGATATAATTTGTTCTGGAGGCATTCCGACGCTCTGATTATTATTCATTTTATTTCAAAAAATTGAATTATAAGAATGTTAAGAGTAAATGTAATAAGGATTTTAACGTACCATGACATTATTTCTCGACAAGTCCACCATATCAAGAGAACTACTGATCCTGTTTTTCAATGAGGAGAGAACCTGTTTACTTTTGCTTGTTCGTTGAATTTGTCATGCTTAATTTTTGTAAGAAAAAGTGCCTTTTGATGTTTAAATTATGAACTGTTTTTTCGTTTGTTGAAACTGAATGATACCAGCATAATGTGGCTTTATCTTATATTGTATCGATGGACGAATGATTTCGTTTTGGTGAAAAATGAAGTTAGCAAATAAAATAGATATTATTATAATATGTGATGTGAGCTATCTAGAGGAAGTTAGCCCCACCCACACGTTGATCTAACCGTAATGACGATGGCAACATTGTAACTGATCACGATGATATTGATGCTTGATTTCAATCAAATTAAATAACTGATAGGAAACGACAACATTGTGACACTGAATGTGTGAGGTCAAAATTGAAAAATGAGACACTTTTTTTTTTTTACCTTTTTGTAAATCCTTATTTTATCGATTGATTACAGATTTTTAGTTACACTTGAATCATTTAAACACTTTCGAAATTAGAAAATGAATGACATGTCTTTTTCTGAGGAAAAAAAAGAATTTAATTTTGATTAGGTTTTAAGAATGGAATTAAGCAAAATGTTTCGGTTGTTTGAAAGAATAGAAAAAACAAGTTTTTATTTAAACAAGAAAAAGGTGATAATTGCGGAGTAAAACCCTGTATTGTGAGGTTAATACAAACACCCACACCGTGATCACTTGCTTATTTCAAGTCCACTGCAACTGTTTGCGATAGGTAGTAAAAGAGAGCTCATTATCAGTTGAATATCGAAAGATGTATTTAGTTTTGAAATTTTATTTCCATTCCGAAGAAGAATTTATGGTCTAGATTTAATGAAAATTCTGAAATATTTGCATAATAAAATGAAAATGGTTAAAAAAAAAAAGAAGGAAAATTGAATCTGAAGTACTTTCCAAGCTGTATCTGTAAACATTTTCAACTGTCCTTCACACATTAGCCGGCTAGTTGAGCTCTGTTTTCTTTAGGGTAGGCCAAGGATTGAGATAATTATCATTTTTCATTAACTTATCTGCTTCGAATATATTCTAATCTTTTTTTAAATCTCATAACCTACCTACTAATTTCCATTTTTGATTTTCATTCATTTCCTCTACACACTTCGAGTGATTAGTTGATAATCCTTATTACTCTGCTAATTCAATCATTTTAATTCATTTTATTTATTTCTCATTTCTTCCTCTCTCCCTTCTGTCTTCTGAAGAAAAGAAAATGTTTTATTGTTCTTTTCTGCTTGGATGTCATTTATCCCTTGTTGGCAACCATTTCCAAGGTCATGCAATAATAATTTTGAACAGGGGACGAACTGGTCATCAGCGATCCATAGTCCGTTCATTTCTTTCACCTTTACAAGTTACAACAGATGATGAGCTGCAATGGTTGAATATCTTCATGTCATACTTCTTAGATTAGCTCTTCCACATTCTCGCGCATCAACTCAGTACTAATGTCTAGGTTAGATTCCTTTTCACTGCTTCTTAATTTTTAAAAAACCTTCTTGGTTTATTGTTTGGACAGATAAACCTGAGATTGTAAATAAGATTTGTTGAACTGGATTATTACAGTTAATGAAGAGTTAACAATAATTGTATTTTCACCTATAAATAAAATCGCCATTTCAATAACCACCTTGATGCCCTCCATAACCAGTTACACATAGACTCAATAGCATTTTCAGAAGTCAAAACTCCCACAATTATCTTCCATTTTAGTGTATGTCATTTATTGAAAGTTTTCATTGAACAAATTTAAATAATATCTAATTGAACAGAAAAATAGCCTGCCACATTTTCTTTAAAGGCATAAAAAAAAAACTTTACCGAATTTGATTGATTTGAAAGAATCTGTTGGTAGACAATATTTTGTGTGTATAGCTGTGTTCGCTAGTATTTAAAATAATTGCCCATTGATAAAGAATTTTTGATTTTAAAATAGTTGAATCTTGATGGTGCCACACACATCTGGTTCAATGTCTTGTCTGTTAGTGATGCAAATGAATTATTTCTTTTCAGTTGAAAAACTTGCATTTCTTATGCCTGTTGCAAGGATTATAATAACCTAGACATGCTGGGATCTGCTTCATAGGGCTTGGTGAAAATGAAATTTCAAACAAATAATTGATGCTTTTGGGAAGGAGAGGGATGGTAGTAATTAATGTAGATAAATTACTTTCTTACTGAATTAAAGGAAAATGTTACATATTTCAAAATCGGACTTTGTAGAATACTGATTTGATATTCAGGAACTTGTAAAGATCACAAAACCACTTGTTGAAAGATGGTGGAACTAATTGTTGAATGTGTATCTTTGAACACTTGTCAATTATTTAATTCAACTGCAATTTCCTCATTTCAACTTGAAAAGACCCTTCTTGTGTCAACAAATTTTAGGTGGCTCATCCTTACAATCTTTATTTTTTTTTTCACTTGTAGTTTTTAAGTTATAACAATTTGAATTGTGACTCTCACAAGTCAGTAATTGAACAATTGTAGCATCAGAATTTGAAGTTCTGAAAAAAAAAAGAAATTCCATCGAAGAATAAATATGGTCAGAATAAATTCTTTGACATCACTGGTATTTTCCACTGCAAAACATCTAAAATAGGGTAAAAAAAAATACCTAGAAACATGTACATTCTGGAGAATCTATATGTTATTGATAAACCTGTCAAAATGAGTCACCAAAAGAATAAAAACATTTTTAGAAGTGGTCTAGTAGAGTATGGATGCCAATTTTCAAGTCTGTAGACAGAATGGTATGGCCAGGAGTGCTGGAATGTACAAGCATATAAAAAGGGATAGAACCCTTCACCATCTTTGGTGGCTATGGTTGTTCGATGAATTGAATAATCTTTAGGGCGATATGAGATTTAGCAAATTCCGGTCAATATTCTAGAAATTTCATTCATTGAATTGGCTGGAGTGTTCAAAATGAGGCCTGCAACTAATATACCTGCTTTTTATGATATGCCTTCTCCAATTTGATTGAAAACTGCTTTTCTCTTCTTACAGTATTGTTGGATAATGGGATGATTAATCTTTTAACAGTAATTTGTTTATTAATAATAGAAAGGTTCTGTTTGATGAAAGTTTGTTGCATTCCTCAGTCAATTAAGATTCTATATTTTTAATATGCATCAAATTATTTATCTGAAGTACAGGGGACATTGTATTTTTCAACAAGGACAATTGTAAATAATTTACCAGATTATTTAGAAAGTAAGGTGCAAAATTGATTTACCAAGCCAATCATTTTAGATTAAGATAATTAAGAGTCCAATTCTATGCATTTGTAATGAAAATAAATCTCTGAAGTAATCATCTATCATTTAGAGATGTATCATAGATTAGATTGTTAAATGAAATCATTTCTCACATTTGAATGAATATGCTGCATTGCCATGAATATGAAATTCAATAAGTATATCATTGAAAATATCACATGTACTAATTAGTATGACTGCTAACCAGTTCAACATAGGACAATACAAACTTTGATTTTCTAGATCTGGTAAAACCATCTATAATATTCACCAGTGATTACTATCAATATGAGATTATTGCTTTCCAGTCAGCCTCCTCTGAAGACTATACCCAACAAAAAAGTATTACATCGTCATCAGTCTTCCCCAGGATTCACCACACCTTTATCGTGGGTATCATGGAGCCAATATTTTCTGAACCTATCCAGTTTGTCTTACCATCTCATTTTCTACCAGCCATGGTTCCACAAGTGATCTCTGGTGATTCATTATGTGTGACATGATGTCCATTGGTTGTCAGCCATTCTTGCAACATGACCAGTTCATTGTCATTTGAGTTTCATGATGGTTTCTATGATGTCTTGGACTCCTGTTTCTTCCCTAATATACTGGGCTGTCTTGTAGTCTCTCCATGTAATGTTAAGCATGATTCTCTCATGTGCACATTGTATGGTTGTCAGTTTGCAGGTCAGTCTCTTAGTTAGGTTCCACTCATGAACATCACCTTCAAGAAAAGAAATAAAAATGGACTGGGAAGAGCCCTAACCATGAAACCAAGAACAAAATAGATTACATTCTAGCATGTAATTCAATGAACTTTAATAACTTCTCCTCAAAACTATCTTTAGTGTTTTTATTTCAAAATCTCATTCAATTCGCAATGTTTATCTGCAAATCATAGTTGTTGTTTAGTATTAAAAAGTGGGCAAATTTGTTCTAAGTTGATGATTATAATTACCTGAAAAGAATCCTGGGTCTTGCTTGGAGGCAGAAGGAACAACTTGTTCTGAATCATACTTGATGGTTCGGGAGTGATGATTTTTAAATTCATTATTTACATTTTAAGTATATTAGCAGTAAAGTTATAAATGTAAAAATACTCCCTTTTTGTGTGTGTGTGTGTTTGATTAAAGTATTGGCCATATCATAATAAATTCATATAAAAGAGAATTTCATTCAAAGGGATTTTTTAAAATTCAAAATAATCACTGAAGAAATTTAGAAACAAAAAATTCAATCTCACTGCAGATAGAATTGGTACACTATAAATAAATCTGGGAGCAAGTCAACCAGACTGGATGATATTTTGTACAGGGTCTAGACTTTATATACTTCCCACCAGTCATGCTGATCTATTCAGAAGTTTTGAAATGATGTGATCTTTCTTTGAGGTGGGGGGGAGTTTTGGATTAGTCTTATTCAAGTTTGTGTGCTCTGAATTGTATATTTGAATCCATTTTGATTCTTTGGCAAGCTAAATGGTCTCCTTCTATTATCTGAACATAAACCTCGGACATGCTATGGGTCTTCTGTCTTTGACTTTATATAGTCAAGGAATTCCGCAAAGTGGTCTTTGAACTGGTGAGAAGTTTAGCCTATGTATTGGTCTTTGCATTTTTGACGTTATGACTTGTATAACACCTCGTGTTACAGTCGAGCACTTCTGTCAAGTGGATGACCCCGATGGTTTGTGTGGCTTTTGCTACAAATGGATATATTTGTTACATTTCTTTTCATTGTGTTGTTGGTTCACTCTGATCTTCTGACTCCTTCAGGAACTTTTGCTTGGCATTACCCTTTTTCTTTTTAAATTTTGGAGGCTATCTGGAGCACACCATTGGAGATTCAGGGAAGATCTTCATGTGAACATCCATATCTATTGTCCTCCAGTGTTAGTTTATGATGCTTGAAATATTGGAGGCATGGAGAAAATGTAAGGGTGAACATTACCCTTTTCCATGCCCCCAACCCTTCGAAGTGCTTCCAATCTTGAGATTTCTTGTACTTTTTGGATACTATGTTTAGTATACCTCTTTCTGTAGCCTCAACTGAGTTACAAATTCCCAAGTTCTGAAAGTCTTGACTCTATAGTCTCTTTTGTGGAGCATATCCTAACTATCCAGAGTGCAGGGGAAAAAAGGATATTATTAGAAATATGATTAAGGTGGCGCAAAGTGGTTAGGAGGTACTGTGCTGTCTGTTGGTTCATTATAGAGGTCATTAGCGTTGTTTCCTATTAACATTTGCTTTGTAGCTGATCTCTGTCATGAATTTGATGGTTGAGTGTAGCTTGTTGATCATTTTCAAGAATTAGAAACTTTCTTTTGTACCACACTATATTCTGAAGATGTCATCAATGAATAGCAGGTAGAGTTCAAGGGTGCAGTTTGGAACACTGTTTTTCTGATATACTTGACAGTTGTCTATGCTAGCTGTGTAAATATGTGCATAGGTTGGAGTTATGCAAGTTCCCATTGCAGTTCTAAATTACTCCTATTTGGGAGTTTCAAAATTATCCTGACAGTCTTATCAATTTCATTGATGGCTGACAAATATTAATATATCTTCATTTACTAAATTAAGTATTAGTCATTGATATTTCCCTATTTCATTTGTTCTGATATCAAAATTATGCATGGGAGTCATATTTCACTATTACATTTTTGGTGTTGGAATTGCCTTTCAGAATGAATTTGTTTTCAAAAGTACTCAAGTGAACTATTTAAGGAGTGGAATCTGGCTATTGTCAAACATTTGCAAACAAACGTAGGACACTTCCTCTAAGAATGAAACAAATTTATATCTTGTATTTCATTCATAAATCACAGTTTATTCATGATTTTATGACTGGGAATGTGTGGTTTTAAACTGGCAGAGAACGGGAGATAAACTTCTTAATTTGGTCAGATTGTTCTAACCAACCTCTTGTCATACTTACATCACGTTTATTATACTGGGCCATTTTGAATTTTGGATAACTATTTTGGGGGGTGGGGGAGTACCTTAATTCAATATCCTTGGCTATTTAAGTCACATACAGATAAATGGGATCAGACTTATAGCACTATATAGATAGATGAAAGTTTGATCATTATCATAGGGGTGAGTGCGGATACGGACTTCACAATATTATTATTCAGTTGCAAATCAACCAAGCTTTTTTTCCATTCTTCAGATTAGCACATTTTTGGAAAGATTTTCAAAAACTAACTTGTGCAAAACATGCCTAGAGGTTCAATAAGAACACAGAGAAAATTTCATGGGGTTGGTTGTCTGGTTCCTGCGCTGTGCTGTGCTGCTACAAACGGACATTTGGTGAATTATAGCAAGATAGATAGATGCAAATCTGATCTTTACTGTAAACGCTAACTTCATACTGTTGTTGGAATTTTTAAAATCCAACCTACCTGTGGGCCCCATTAAAACACACAGAAAATTTCATAGGAATATGTTGTGCAGTTTTATTTGTTCTGACATAGTAAAATAGAATTCCATGTTCTGTTGACAAAATAATAAGATATCAATTCAGATATGAATGCTTCTGATTCATATAAGTAGTGGGAGGGAATGGTTTAAGGGGATGGTGTGAGGCATTTGTAATGTTGATTAGTTAGTCTGTGACAGCTATTGCTGTAATGGATGCATGCATCTAAAATAATTATTTTCATCAGCATCAGTCTCTTAACGTCCATTGGTGGGCATAAACCTTGCCCAGGATTTGCTATACATCTCTATCATGGGCGTTGTGGAGCCAGTACTTGCTGAATTTATCTAGTTCATCTCTCCATCTAGTACTCTCCCAGCCTCGGTTGCGCATATAATCTCTGGGGATCCATGTTGTGAGTTGTGATGTCCATCGATTGTCTGCCATTCATGCAACATGGCCAGCCCTTTACCATTTGAGTTTTTCCATGGATTCTATGATGTCTTGGACTCTTGTTTTATCTTGGGTTTATTGTGCTATATTGTGGTCTCCTCATGTGAGGTTGAGCATAATTCTTTCATTTGCTCATTGCATGGTTTTCAGTTTGCAGGTCTGTCTCTTGGTTTGGTTCCACGTTTTAGCTCCACAAGGGATTATCAGGAGGAAGTATTGGTTGTATACCCTTCTTTTTAGGACTAATAAGATCTTCTTGTTTTTGAAGGTTGAGCTTGCTCTGCCACAGGCTTGCCATCCTAGAGTGATTCTTTGCTTGATTTATTCTTTTGATGGTTCCATGTAGATTCGTTGTCTTAGTTAGATGTAGTGGTCTACTTTCTTCAGTTCTGTGCCGTTGATTTTGATCTTAGTGTTCTTATTTCTGACATGATTGTTGCACATGATCTTTGTTTTACTGAAGTTCATATTTAGGCAGGATTTATTTCATCTAGCATTAGTTGGAACTTGTGCAGGTTTTCTGTGAAAAAAGATGTCTGCAAATCTGAGGTTGCTCAGATATTTGCCATCTTTTGATTCCTTTAATTTCCCAGTCTAGGTTTCTGAAAATCATGTTGCGGCAGGCAGTGAAGAGTTTGGGTGAGCTGGAATCACCTTGTCTTACTTGTTTTTGGAGCTAAAAGGGCCCTGAGTCTTTATGTAGCCTGATAAAGGAGCTGCTATAACTGTATATATGTTGCAGTATACAGGGTCTACACCTTTTAGAGTGATGGCCTTCATGATCAGAGGAGTTGAAGACCGTTTTGAAGTTGATAGATGCTACAGCGAGCAGCATCTTGTATTTTGCTGGGTTTTTTTTGTTTCTTTTTCTGCTGATTTATTGAATGTTGATAGTCCATGGTAGAGTAGTTTCTTCTAAAGCCATTTTGCTCCCATGTTTGGTTTTCATCTAGTGTTTTTGTGAATCGGTTGGTGATGATTTTTGTGAAAAGTTTGTGTATGCAGTTGAGTAGGCTTATAGATTTTTAGTTGTTGAAGTCTTTTGGGTTTCCTTTTTTAATTCAAAAGCATTCTGATTGCAGTATTCCAATCTTAGGGGATTTACTTAGTCTTAGGCATAAGTTGAATAAAATCCTTCCACAATACATTTTTAGTGGTGGAGGGGAGTTCAATGTAAGTTCATGCTAAATTGCTTCCTTAGTTTGTGTCCGGCAGTGATAATGCTTGTTTTTTGAAGATTCAGACTTTCTTATTCATCACTATCCAGCAAGAGGTGAGAGAGATTACTCATTCATTAATCACCCCTTTTTATAATTTTTCAATTGATCACCCCCAACTCAGCATGCTACTAAAGACATTGGTCACGTGACGGTTTCTATTGAGTGACTTACCAGACCTGCCTCTTTCTCTTCTGAAATGCAGAATAAAAGTTAACACTTACAAATTCAATTCAACTCATTTATTTTTATATAAATATTACTGGATTTTAGGTATCTAGAGGGGAGGTGTGAATTGGTTTATGGTTTACTGGTTTGAGTTTCAGCCTAGGTTGTTTTTTGGAAAAGCATGAGTCTACTTTTCTTCTTGGGAGGCTTTAATCCCTGTTACGCAGTTCTACTAGAAGAAGCTTACTGTGACTGAAAGACCTATAGTTTGGCTGTTGGTACCACAGATCCTGAACACAATTGAGATTGTCTGGCCAGTACCTCGGCTCCTTGAAAACCCCTATAACTGCTACAGAAGCAATGAATGAATATCCAATGAACAAACTCCTATTGTATGTTCAAAATGGAGACAAACATTGTCCAATGTGACTAATTGCTTGTTAGGACCTATGCATGTATGAATTAACATGAAAGAATGCTGAAATGATATAGATTATGGGCATTCTAAGTATATTCAATTCTCTATAAGATTATTATTGCAAGTGGTGGCAAATGATTATAACATGACATAAAGATCTATATATTTTCTAATTTTTCAAACTTTTTGGAATTATTCCTTGTAACGCAGATGTTAACATGGAAATTTCAATTGCTATAGCTCCAAAATTACCTTCCCTTCTCTATTGGTCCTCCTGTTTATCATTCACTTTTGCTCCTGCCCACTCTCCGGGACCCCCAAACCTGAGTATGATGTGCCCCCCTGCATGCCGTCTCATAGGTCTTGGAAGATTAGAATACAGTGAAACCCTTGTTAGAACAGACATTTGTTAATCCGGATATTGGATAAAAAAGGACAAAATCTGCGTTGAGAGAGTGACTGTCCGTGTCGGCTTTTTGATTCAAATCTAACATTATTCTTTAATGTTAGTTATTTAAACAATTTAGCAATATCATTTTTTCTTCAGTTATTTACATTCATGTTTGATTTTGTTATATCTAAGAAATATTGTTATACTTGAATTTAAAAGGGGACAAATGATTTACATTGTATATATTGTTTTTTGTGGGAGAAGTTATTGATTGATAGTATAAAAAGATCTCAATACATTAATACATCCAATAGTGTTCTTGTCTATAATATTTAATTTAATACTTTTTATAAAATATGTTGAGTGTATATAAAGATTAAGTTCATTCCCAACTGATTTGTTTGAGCTCTGAGATAAAAATGCATCGAATATAAGTTTTAGATCTCCTTCAAAATGGCATATGAGCTTTCTAGATGGAAAATTAACTGAGATATTGATTTTTAAGCTTTGTCATTACCTTCAAAAATTCATATTATTTGTAAGTTCAGAAGGCTGTACCTCTTTGAGCTGGTGATGTCTTATGAAGATCTATAATTATACCAAATTTGAACGGTATCTGTGATGGCCATGGTATTTTTGCCTCGAAAATTTGTTGATTTTATATGGAGTGGCTCAATACTTGTCTGAAAAACATTTTAATGACAGTAAATTGCATTATGCATTTTATGTACTTGGTGCCATCAAAAGTTTTGGAACTAAATGTACAAAATGGCTTTCTTCAAGAAAGGAAAAGTTGACAAAAATGAGGTCCTTTCTTTTCCTGGTGGAGTGATTTCAGGAGATGTCTGGTGTGGCACAGGGAAATATTGGGTAACTTCACTGATTGATCAGTTTGTTCAAGATCTCTTTTGGATGGAGGTTAATAATGATTGAATTACGATATTACTCTATGAAAAAAATATAAATGAATGAGATTTTTGATATTTGAGTCTTTATCAAGGTAAAAACCCTTTTTTTTCTTTTTTCTCACTTAATTTCTGTAACTTTAGGTTGAAGGCACTCTACAAATCTTGATACTATATCTATCATTGAACAAAAATATGGTCTTAAGCCAGAAAGTAAAAGCTTTCACATTTTGGTCTGTGGACTTGAAGATGGAAACAATTTCTCTCCAGTATACTTTTGAAGCCATTATATTTTGTCATGAGGATGTAAAATAGGAGATAAGATTGTAGGACCATGATAATTCCATATTACTGAAGTTTGACTTTTTGGTAGTAGTTTTGTCAATGAACATAAGTGCTCAGTTCTATCTAATATTTGATTATGGGAAAAGGTCAACCTATGATATTAAAATGATGATATGATGTGTTTTTTCACCTTCTTTTTAAGATGGGACTGTTTCCAAGATTAAAAATTCTTTGATGGAAATGTTAAATTTGGGTCAGATAAAGACGCTTTAGGCTTAATATAAACACATATCACCTCTTACGGTATTTTCCAATCGGCCAGATTTGGAGCATATTGTTGGAAATATTCAGAAATCAATATACTCAATCTTTTTCTCTTATCATTTGTTAGGTCTTCTCTGTAGCTTCTATTATCCTAGTTCACTGAAGACCACAAAGAATATAGTAATCTATGTTTACATTCAATTCATGTTGTAAAGAATCAAAGTTTCATCCTTATTCTTTATTTAAGGAGCTTTTTCTGTTTTTTTTTTATGTGTTGTGACTCGTGTATATGTTGATGTCTTAAAATTCTTGCTCATAGTCACTAATAAATGTTGTATGATATCTATCATATAACTGCCAAATGAATATTTAGGTAATTTCAGGTGATGGTCATGTATGTCAAATCTCTGTCTTCTGACGGAAATCTGTCTCTGATTGATGAAATGAGTTCTTCGCCTTGGCAATGTGAAGATCAACAAATTAGTGCAGAGGTACTAAAATATTTTGACAATTTTCAGCCCTTTTCTGGTTGTTTTTTGGCTATTTTTCTATTTAGCACTTTTTGGCAGCCAAACTAGCATGAAAATATCTTTGAGTTGGCCACACTGAATTTCAGTTTTGGCAATTTTTTTCTGCTAATACTCATGGATTGTTGGAGGCTGAGGAAGTACAATTACAATAAGGAACCAATCTTTTTAAAAGACCGATTCAAGTGTTTTTCTTCTAAATTCTTTGTCAATTAGTATCTGTATTTATGATTAATACCATGCTATCCAGTTACCTTTAATATAATGCAGTTATTGTAATAATATTGTATCATATGTGATATTTATTGTATCACATATCTAATATTGGATTAAATCTGGATTTCAGTTTGTAGCAAGAGAAATAGCTAGGTTTGAAGTTCAAGCGCAAAATATTCTAATTTAATGAAATGATTGCAAAGCTCATTAATGCTAATATTGACACTTGAGACAATATCTTGGATGCCCTCTAATAAAATCATTGCCCGAAAGTTTCTATAAAACTTCTCTAATATCTGCTATATACATAGACAAGAAGAGTGTAGCTAAAGGTGTTTGTAGGCTTTCAGTGTGCACAGTAAATTCATAAGATTCGTATTTTTACCTTTTATAAAAGAACATTTCCTTGAAGTGTGTATACAGCATATTATGCAGTTGCAGTAATTTGTAGTGAAAAATCTAAAACATTAGGATGCTGGAAGAAAATTGAAAATACATTGCTAAAGGAGATGAGATCAGGTGTTGAATCAAATGGAAAGAAAAAAAAAGTACATTTTTCCTGCTGGGTTTGAAACCATAATAATCAGATTTATGTTGGAAAATATGAAAAATGAAGGAGTTAGCATACATGATACTATTGACTCCTTTTGTATTGCATGGAAAGGCTATGAAATAAAATGTATATAATCAGAGGAGGCATCAAGCAAAGTAGTTTCAAGACTCTTCAAATTTAGTGGGGAAGTATTCTATTAAGTGATTAAAACGTTAATTATGCTATTGGTTTCATTTGATCCCTGGAGTCATGACTCCACTTGGTAGTTTGTTGGTACATCAATCCATTCATTTGTGTAGAACATTATTATATAAACATCATAGAGAAATGATTAGAGTTCTGTACAGATAAATGCACCATTAAGAGTGCATTGATGCGGAGGAGGAACAACAAATAAGTAATTAAAAAAACCTTTGAAATAAGAGAATCTCTGAAGATTATAAGATATGATAATAACCAGACAATATCACTGACTGAGATGGCTTTAAAAAAAGACATATGCTGGTCCCAAACAGCCATTGAATGATGCGTGAGAAATGAAGATGTGGATGGTGAGAGATTTGAAATGAAGGTATATTAAATAAGGGGAAGAAATGGCTGACAAAGTCGATGCCAGGTGGAATTTTTGAAAGGAGGGGGGGGCGCAATCAGCTGAGCTTCTGTATGAATGTGTTCAAACAGAACAATTAGTTTTTGGACTATTAAGCAATCTATTATACTACGTTAGGATATTTTTCTATACGCTCATATTGAATTACTGTTGCTCCATAAATTGCCCATCGGACCTACCAGCCTAGTGGGTTGCAGAGTCTTATTTTTTCGCTTGTCTGTGTCTCTCCTGGTAACATTCTTCAGGCTACAACCTTGAATTTTTTTTTTTTATTTATTTTTTTTTTTAGGCGCTTTTTTGAGTCTCTAAGGTCATTGGGGACTAACAATGCACAAATCTTGTGCTTGTATTTAAAAAGAAAAAAAACAAATTTTCTTTTAGATAATTAGTTTTAGTACACATGCAGGCTATGATGATTCATTTATGCGCGGTACCAATATTAATACTGGGTTTGTTATAATTCTATACTTTCGTCATATTGACAATAGAATTAATATTACAAATTCAGTCACTTTCTATTGAGAAAGGAGTTGCAATTTTACTCACTTCAACTTATTTTACCTACAAAATATTTTAATGAATAAATATTTTGGAGGGAAGGTACCACCTATTGTTTTTCTATATTTCATAGAACTGTGCATAACATCAGTGTGAAGAGGTAAGATTGAATATTTAGTTAGGTAGAAGAAAAAAATTTCATATCATCCAGAATCTTCTAGATTCCCTTTATAATTATCTGGATTTAAATCTCGTATTTAGATACTTATTTTCAGAGAAATGGACAGATATTGGTGGATTATAAGATTATTCATATGTTTATTACATTATTTACATGTTTCTTGGTATTTAAACATTATTCAGGGGGTAATTAGTGCATTATACATTATTCATGAGGTTATCATTGAGGTTTCAGAGGTCTGATATTTTTATTCAGTTGCTGAAATCCCATGGATTTGATCTTTGCTTAATGAATTTTTATCTAATGAAACCTGTGGAATAGTTTGGCCTCATTAAGAGATGTACCACTGTATTTGTCCTTCCTTGCTCATCTTGAGAGGATTCTTGGAAGTGGTGCTGTAGATATACTTTTCTCTTTTCATTGATGATCTGTAAGTAAATCCTGTACATGAACTTTGCATTGTTTACATGTAAGTATATATTATTTACGCTATGTATGTGTAACATGAATGTTCCCTCTGATTGTTGGAGAAAATTTGTTCTGGCATGATGGTAGGAGCGCTAATGGACAGCTCTAGGCTTGAAATGATGCCAAGGCTGGTAGAGGAAGTGAATGCCACAAAGAAATTAGTGTCCTGACGAAAAAGGTTCTCGCTTCCTTTTCACACTAGTTGAAATTGGCTGAAAATCCTGAGTTGCATTCCTTCTGCTATTGTTGCTTTAGTAACTCCAGCCATAAGATTTGCATCATTTCATTGTTTCTTTAGACTTCCACCACCCGTATTTTGATGATACTGAGGATGATGTCAGCAGCATCAATGCCAGTAGCCAGGGAGGGGCCAGGTGCTTCTTCTTCATCTTCTACTTCTCCAGATCTCTGCAATGCAAAGAACTCCTCTGTAATTTCTTCTTTGGTCTGGCGGTGATGACCAGGTACCACAGCATCCTCATTCAGCCAGTCTTCTAGCTCATCCTGAAGGTTGCCTTTTCCAGCTGCAGCCAACATATTTACCATCTCGCTGATACCCCCCCCCCCAATAACTATTGGTGACCTTAGGGATGTCCATCAGATTTGGCTAGGCATTTTTGAGGGTGTTCAAAGTCACTTAGGGGTCTTTTTCCCTCTGTTATCAACATAGTTGGGCTTGACCATATATTCTTTGACTCTAAGACACTGCTGCTTATACAGGTTTCTGTAGTAGTACCTCTTGCAGCTCCTTACAACCCCCTGGTCAATTGGTTGGACAAGAGATGTGTTGGGAGATAAAAATGCAAACGAGTATCCAAGGAGACTACTCTATAACCATGCACTCCCATACCAAAATTCCTTCTCCCTAATGTATCCCATCAGTCATGGCATGTGTGTTCGTTAAGGTCTGAGTGTACGCTGCATTCACATAGTCCATGTTTTCGCCACATTTATCGAACTTTGAAATGTCTCCTGGGACAAAGCTGTTCCAGATGTTGAAATGAAACATTATTTTAGGTTTTTTATCTCTTTTTTTTTCTTTCTTACATTTACATAACAATCATGAATTGATAATTCATAAAAAGTATTAGTTGGAAATGCAGAATCAACAGAACGCTTTGCCTTCACGTCTTTCCTATTCAGTTATATAATGCAAACTAATTTCTGCGTAGGTTTCATACTGTGACAATGTTGTCATTGTCATGTAACTTTAACAGATACTATATAATGAAGTGTATGATTAAGTTACTTCATTGTGTCATTCATATGACCATTTCACACCAGATGGACGCAAATTTGGTGCCATGGTCGATTGGGCTTTTATCTCATGAGGTGTGGTACTGCTCTGTGTAGTCAAGCCCAAAAGGCTCAGGATAAATCCTGAGACCTCAAGACTAACACTCTTATGTCCTTGTGATAATAGTTGCAAAGAATTTTTTGATGATAGCCTACTGACAAGTTCATGCGTGGTATCCCTACGTTAAACCAACCTTGTGTCACACTTAAGGGAGGAGCAGACAAATAGCCTAATTGTGTTGTGAATAAAACCTGATTTTCATTGAAGGTTATGGTTTGCTTACTGATTACGTGAATTGTGATACTAACACAACAAGGTGGAGTCGAAGTTGTGCATACCTAGTTAATTTTTCAGTTTTTAGCTAGCTTATATACAAATTATAAAGTAATGAAAAAAGTACCCCCTCACAAAAAAAAAAATTCTGATGTATTCATTCATACCTACCTACAACTTGCGATTCTTATTCAACATTGAGCAAGTAACATGTCCTCTCCAGTAAATTATGAATTCCAAATTTATCACAAGGCTTAATTAGACTTGTCTTGGAATGTTTATCGTACTGATTGGAGGAGAAAATCTGAGTTGCATTTAGAACTAATTATTGATTTGTTAATACTTATTCTTAACCTGTTCAGCATTTCTATTTTGTATCTTTATCTTTTAATTTTCTTTTTACAAACTATTTGGTTATTTGAGTTCTTGTATTGAATCACCAAGGATAGTTGAGTACATTTAGTATATGAAGCAAGTATAAGTATACTTCAGCATTCTATTGACAGAATGAATCATATTAAAGTCTTTTAGCCATACAATGAAAACTATTTAGACTTTTGACTGATTCTTAATAGCATGTCTATATAATGGGTATATAAAACCATTTTGTGATAAGATTTGAAACAGAAAATTCTAATCTGATCCTGACAACATTTTAGCACTTTGCTTGAGATGAATATTATGAATTGCAGTTTTTATTTAGAATTTTTTGTCTGCATTTTGTCCTAGGTCCATTCCTGTTTCATTGATTTACCCCAGTCAGTGGAGTATTTGCTTGTGTCTATCTGTCCGCATGATATTTCTGAAAGTTCTCATCTGCTGGAAGGGTGGTTACATTTTTTGGTGGATCCTGTTATTGAGAGATTTTTTTTTTCCCGCACATTCATGTATTCACTTGTTTGTCTGCACAATATCTCAAGAAGTTCTCTGTGAATTCCAATGACATTTTATGGTAGAGTTGGTCATGGGCTGAGGAAGAATTGAACCTTTGGGGATGATCTAGGAATTTTTAGTTACCTTTCCTGCATTATATGTACGTATAAATCGATTTTCATTCAATTTTTACTGACTGGTGTTGACAGAGGTATGCGCTCTCTAAATACTTTCTTGTTTTGTACTGAAATCAGTTGTAATTACCAGTATTTTTGTTTCAGATACAACCTCTTAATTTGCTGCTCATTTATGATCATAGGAATTTTATTCTATTTCATTTTCATTCTCTTTAAAATTATTTGAATCATTTTAGAGAACTATTTGATTACTTGTGGAAATTTTTCATCTTTGAGAAAAAATAACCTTCCAAGTAAGAATGAATTGGCTCCAATGTAGGGGTTTGATTTACATTATACGTACAATGGATCTTCATTTTGTGTCCATCTTCATGATAGCAGATGTTTGATGCAAATAGAATCCAATTAGATGTGGGCATGCATTTGTACTCAATTGGCCTAAGGGAATTCTTCAAAGTAGAATGCTTTTGAGAAAAAAAGGTATCTTTTTATATCATATCAGATTTTTTTTTCCAAAGATTCCTTCCATCCAGTCTGATATATGACAAATAGAGAAGTTTTTTTTTAGTCTCTATAGAATATGTCCACTTCATGATTTCAGTAGCAAATAGGTTTTATGAGGTGGAGTTGCTAGCCTCACACCCAATCAGTGTGTTTTTTTTTTTTTTTTTTTCTGAGTAACATTATCTTAAATGGATTGCTTTACAGTGCTGAAGGGCCTTAACTATTAACCAGCTACTAACCCTTAGTTGAGGGGGAAGAAGTGGATTCATGCCTTACAAAGGGCATTAGTGTGAAGTGAACCCAAGTAGCCTTGGCAGAAACTTGAACTCTTCTTGCTGATTCTGTTGTCTGTGTTGGTAACTCTTATGTCACTCCGCACCTCCTAAATAGACATGCATTTGTTCTTATTTTGTGTTAAAACCTTCTCAGAATTTAAGGATCAGGAACAAACTTTTAAAATGAACTTAACAGTGTGAAGTTATGTTTATATAATATCTGCGTTTACAATAACAAATCTAATAAATGAATAAAATTGTTTCATTATAATTTATACTTCTAATTATCAAAAATCTCTGTTCTTAAATGAAAAATTTATCATTAGCTCCCCCTGTTTTTAATATATTTGTATGCTTTCAATATGAATACTTCTTTTCTTGAAAAAAAACAAAAGCTACATTTTTTAAACTCAAAACTATCCTGTTTACACTTTTTTGTTTTGTTTTTAAATGTAAAATGCTCGGTTTATATTGTTTACTAAATGATTTTAAGATGAAAATTTTCTACAATATTTCTTATCAATAACACAAATATTACTGTTAAATGGACTTGTTACTAGTTTTGGGCATTTTATCGACGCATGTCACTTAGTTATCAAAAGTCCGTTGAAGTACCTACTGTTAGTGGTCAACGTTTTTGAGGGGAAAATAAATGAATAATTGATAACATACGTCAAAAACTCATGGATTTCTTAAGTATAAACTAGCAGTTCTATACAGGCAAACTGTGAAATTGCAATTGAAATTGCAATTGAAATAATAAAAAACAGTGAAAAAAAGAATGAGCAAGGCTCTCCATCATAGTCAATAATTGAACAACCATAGCATCAAAATCTGAAGTCCTTTGAAGAAATTCCTTTGAAGAATAAATATGGCCAGTATAAATTCTATTTATGACATCATGGGAAAATCTATGTTATCAATAAACCTGTCTGAATAAGGCCTCAAAAAGGTTATAAAAAAACCTTTTTTTTTTTTCTCAGAAATCAAAAAAAGGATTCTTAAAAGGGGCCTATTAGAGTACTGATGCCAATTTTCAAGTTTGTAGACAAAACAGTATGGCCAGGAGCACTAGTGGACTGAAACACATGTATGTTTAAAAAAGGATAGAATCCAAATGCCAAGTATTAGAAAATTTGTCTGGAACTGGAAGTCGGCTGATGATGTCAGCACTTTACCACTCTATTGTTAAACCAGTCAGTTCCATTATTAATCCTGATATAATTTCAAATTTCCCAGTCCACCACACTGACTTTGCATGGCTATTATGATGGTGCTTGTAGCAACCTCAGCTGTTGGCACAAACTTGAAAAAAAAAGAAAAAAAAAAAGTCTGGCTATTTGTTCTTGTTTTTTTTTTTTTTTTCCTTTTTTCTTTCTTTTTTTTTTTTTTTTTTTTTTTTTCAAACATTTATTATAACCTACTTTCATTTAGCCTTAGCTATGTTTTCAACTTTCAAAGAAAGTGCTCTTCATAATGCAAACATCGTACACTATCCTTATCTGATAAGGGATGTCTGAGAAGTGTGGATGTGTTACACTACGTAGGCTTTTCAATAGTGAATGAGTATATGGGAAGAAAAGAAAGATTAAAGTTCAAAAAGTAGTTTATGGTCCAGGTAAGTGGAAGAATTAAACTATTTAGAGATTCTAAGAACATTTTTTTTTTTTCCCCTAATACCTGCCACTTAATTGTTCATAATTCATTTCATCCCAACGACACTAGCATGTTATATTCTTTTTAAGTATTGCTCCCTGTTTAGATACAGAGGTAATATGATCAAAATGTATAAGTTATCCCTCGGCTCTATGGCGAGCAACACAAAACTTCCATCACTTTCGATTTAATCACTTGTATGATCAAAGATTTAGAGGTCACGAGTTCACTTTATACAAAATAGAGCTGTAAAAAAGATATCAGAAGAATCTCTTTCAAATGCTGTGTCACTGATCAGTGGAACAACCTTCCAGGTTTAATGGTAGAGGCACCGAGCCTGAACGCATTCAAAAACCGCCTGGACAGACTTGGATCGAAAAGGAATTATTTACGACCCAGATGGAGATCTCTATGCAATAACATCTGCTTGCCGAACAAGATAAGGAACAATCGACATATGTTAGAACCTGATGCAGGAGGCCATCTCTAAGGCCTTATCCTAGAATACTACTATTATTATTATTATATTATCATTATGAGGAAACTGCATTCTGTAGGTTCCTCAAACTGGCCGACCAGAATTAATACATTGTTATTGCTTGGAGGTGTGTAAAGGCATTCATATAGAAAATTGGATACCATAAATTGTGGCTAGGTGAAGATATTGGAAATGACTTATTAGGATTTAAAGGTTTGAGGGAAAGCGGATTATGTGAACTGCCTTCTTTTGAACAAAATCTAACAAATCCTGTTGCTAAGGATCTTGCATCTAAGATTAATGAATGTTCGAATAATGGATGAATGTAGATGAAGATGGGGTTACTCTTCGTCATTATAGTGACTCAGAAATGGTGCAGATATTTGTATATCCAGAGAACGAAGGTAGTGGTGGTGAAAGCAGCAATTAGAAGCTAGGAAGATGTAGCAGAAAGATATTCTCTTAATGAGTCAATTTATTTGACTGGTGAACTGCGAAGAGATCTAGTGCACTACAGTTTTATAACTGGACAAGAAATAATGAATGTTTATATGCTGCAGACTAAGCTAATCTAAGACCAACCTATCTGGTACAGCCTTGTTTCCAAAGTTTGTTCAAAATAATATTAGCTGAAAAGCATGCAACGGGAGTCTGCATTTGAAACTCTGGTGTCATGATAGTCTGCTCACTAAGATATAACAGCAGCACTGTTCCCTTAATGTTGAATTTTTCCTCCTGTTTTAGAGGCGTCTTTGCCTCTCTATAAAAGGTTTTGACCAGTTGTCAATTGGTAGGTCTCCCTATATTGTTTCTCAATTATTCTATGGTAGATTTACTTGAAACTTGGTTAGAAAGGTGTCCCTTTATAAGATGTTTCTTACCTAGAAAAATCTTCCACGCTGGGTCACGTGATCAGTCACATTGAAACTTTATAGTAGATGCCGGTTTTTGTTTCTCTGAAATTGCAATATTTTTTTAAAATTTCTTTTCAAAGTTTTGAAGAAGTGATTCTCTGATATAGTTTCACTTTTTCCACTTAATTGAAAAGTTTTTGTCAGAATTTTCTCCGAAGTCATGTTATGGAAAGAGGAGTGGTTATGAAAGTGTAGGCCAGATAACGTTGGTGAGGAATCATAAAAAGAATTAAATACAGATGTATAGTTGAATTTGAATATCCGCTCCTTGCAGAAGTGAATTGCCATAGCCCACACATTTACCAGAATTAATTCTCTAAAAAGATTATCTGAAAATAGCTTTAAAAAATCTCTTACCTAGAATTATCCAAAAAAAAAAACCACTCGCATAAGATTAAGGTATTGTTGATTCCAAGATGACCATAAGAGTAAGAGAAAAAAAAATTAAAAAAAAAAGCATATTTTAGATCGCGTACTTTCAAGATTACAGCCCCCCAAAATATGACCAGGAGCACCAAGACACACACACACACACACACACACACGCATACAGATCCTCAAAGTAGGAAAAATTTGTAGCCCACTTAGCTGGTTGGTTCGGCCATTTATTGGGCTGTGGTTATTCAATATAGGATTGAATGAATTAAATTAATATTAGATTCAAGTTAGAATTGTGATCAGGTAAACAGATGAATCTTATATTCTGAAGAGACTTTATCTGTTTCATTGTCAATTTCTGATGTTTTGTTTATTTTCCAAGAAGAAAATGATTATCCAAAGAGCCCTGATTTAAAAACTTTTACCTCACCTCTGCTTCAATGACATTTCACCTACTTTTCATTCAGTTCCTCTTTCCCCTTCCTTTATTATCTAACGCTAACAAAAATGTTTCACTGGTTTCGAAACTTTGAAACTGGCGGACCCTTATTTTTAGCATTTAGTTTTCAGACTGCGATCAATGAACTACCGTAATAAACAATTTTTGACCTTTAAAATCATATTTATTCTAATTCTGGATTATGTTTATTTGGCTTCTAATACATTGTACACATCATTTGTGTATGATAATTGTTTTTGGCAGATTTGAGATTGATGGTAGTGTTTCTCTTCCAAAAAATTTGCTCTGTCAGGTTTAGAGAGAACACTGCTGCTGACCCCTGAGGATTATTTGTTGGACCCCCAAGAGTCTATAGACTTCAGTTTCAAAGCCACTGTTCTAGTGTATTTTACAGGTAAGAAGTTGGTTAGCTATCGAATCCTATGGGTCTCAATGATACTGGATTAGTGAGGCAATCTGTGTGTGTGTGTGTGTGTGTATATATATATATATATATATATATATATATATATATATATATATATATGGTGTCATAAATCTGAAGCTTTTATACTGTGTTAGACTTTTAAAAGAGCCCCCCCCCCCAAGTTTCAATCTGTGAAATGGTAATATTATTTTAGGCTGTGAGAAGGAGTTTGTCTATGATTAGATTAATTTAGTGTCTTACTAAATTGTCCAGTGTAGTAAAGTTATTTTGTAGATGCTAAATAAATCCACGGAGCATACAAATGTGTGTTTTTCTCTGATTAGCTGAAAGTGGTTTCCACAAAAAAAGACTTAGTCTAATAGTGATTGGTACAGATTTTTGACCATCAACTGATTAATGTTGATCAAATCTTGAGACTCCATGTGTAGAATGGTATTAATGGAAATTTTGACCATGTAATGAAAATGCAATAAACACTTATTATTCAAATATTATGAAAAGAAGCAAAGTATTGGTATCAAAACTAGATTGTCATATTTTTTCTAATGAAGTAGTACACCAGGATTAAAATTTTTGAGATAGTCTCTTCTTTGGAGAGAAATTTAAACCAATGTTGATAAGGTAAAAATTATGTGCATTGTCACTGATCAGTGTCCCCTAGATTGTCCAGTAACTAAAATAGAGGAGGGGCACAGTTGATTGGGAGAGCTTTTTGCTTTCTTTTCATTGCAGTCTTTTAGAAGAAGTTCAGTCAGTGCATGTCTACTCTATATCACAACAACGGAACAAAAAGTGTAATGTTATTATTTAATTACATTTTATGATTTAAAAAAGAAAAAGTATAAAAATGTTATCTAAGTTCACTTGGAGTTTCATGAGAACAGCTGTTATAGGTATGAAAGAAAGCTTTCTGCTGATAAAGTAATCAGTACTAGTTAAATGGAGTAGTCTTTTGAAAATGCACCAGATATCTATGATAGACTAGAGGTATGTTTGGATGGTTACTCAGCATTACCTTAGCAGTTACAGCCACACGTGGCTGCCCAGGAAACAAAGAAATATGTTGTCTATGTTCAGTTAGACAAAGTGCTTATACATCTTACTTCAAAGTAAATCTTATTCCAATGTTAACTGTCCTGCTGGGCTCTGTGAATTATCAAAATGTACAAAAATATTCTGGGATGAATAGCCAACCTAACCATCAATTGAGTGGTTGGTTTGTATGCAACCAGCTGCTGCAGTGTGGTCTATTGCCAAAACATACTTGTCTTTGGCTCCACTTACAATAAGTTTATTGAAAAGGTTATTGGTTTTGGAGATGATAAATCTCTTAGTTGAATGACTTGACGTAGAAGATCAGCAGAAATGAGTACTTTCCAGATGTCCACACGTCTCTATTAGACATTTTTGGTCGGTTTGCCCCAGTTATGCTAAGTAACGGAAATAGGATGGAAGAAAGGAAGAGGTATGATGTCATTAAAAGGACTGTTCTGATCAATTTTTTTTGTTTTACCAGCTGCTAATAGTGTCATAATAGTGTCCAAGATCCACATTTTTGTATTTAGATAAAAAAAGAAACTAAAATGGCCATTTACAAAGAAAGACTAAATGCTCCATATTTTATAGAAATCCCTTCTGCTATTCTTTAGCAAAGGCATGGGCAACCTTTTTGATCTAGTAGGCCACATGAGACTTTTTCAACCTTATTCGGGCCACACATTCACTTAGAAGTGGAGATCACATGACAGAAAGCGTACTTGATTTTTAATTTTAGACAAACATATGATTTATTATATTAATACTTTACCAGAGCTGATGGAATGTATGGTTATACATGTTACATTTTATATAAGTAGATGATAGAGATTTGCATTGCAATGAGCTTGGAGAACAGCATTCTGTTGATGACAACTTTTTTTTTTTTCTGAATTTTTTTGTTTTCATTACTTGTTACATTATTTTTTATTCTTTGAATTCATTATTTTTTATCAGAATAAAATTTTTTTTTACTACGTCAGTTGCATCTTTTACATGATGAGCGACCCCTGCACATTGCTAATTATTGTATACATGGATTGATTAAATCTATAAGGCCAAAACATTAGTTATTTTACAATATGAATTATAAAATTGACTTTCTTTGAAAAAAGATGTAAGATTCTAAGTAAATGTCTAGGTTGTGGACCAAATTTTTTGCTGCCAGCCAAATCTAGCCCACAGGCCTATAGTTGCCCATATATGCCTTAGAGGTGCCTGCTGTACTATTAGCAAGATAATCTTGAAGACAATTTTGTCGGTACAGTAGGTTTGATCCTCAATGACGACCTTGTGCCAGACTGAGCTAAAACTAATAAATAATCAATTTCATTTCTGTTAGTGGCAATGATGCTTGAATTCTTGAGCTTGCACACATTTCTATTTGTTATTGATTTATTCATTTGTTTCATTCACAATAACCTATTTTTGATAAATCTCAATTTTGCATACATTGAAGTAGTCTTTATAAATGCATTTATACTGATATTCATCAAGTTTTGTTAGGCATGCAATCTTGAACTAACATTGAAGATTTTGTTCTATTCTTCATTAGCAGCAGCTTTTTATAGCATCTGTCATTGGACATTGACCTTCCCCAAGAATTGTCAAATGTCTCTATCATTGGCATCAGTACTACTTTTTATTCCATGTCAACCCTTTCACTTCTCTCTTAATATCTAGCTAACATTTTGCCCGTAGAGTGCCTTAGATCTGGATTTCTCAAATGAAATATTATATGGTATTAATGCAAAATATGAAAATGTGTCCGTTGTACCGAACTTCAGTTGTTTGATTTCATTGAGAAAATCATGCTTAATGTAGAATTGAGACTAATTTTATAGATATAAATAACCATAGTCATGTTTTTTTTTTTTTTAAATTTTGTATGTTAAAGAAATTATACTATATGATGCTTGCAAAAATGTATCTAGTCAGTTTACGAAATATGTCTAGTCATTGTGATGATTGTACACCGTATTGGTTTGTAATTATGACAATTTATACATTTCCATATCTTTCAGGTACCTAAATTTTTTCCACTTGGTCTCAGGGGTTCTGTGAGAGCAAAAAATTTAAGAAACCCTGCTTTCGATTAAAAGTGGGCTAATTGTTTACTCTCTCCCTATGTAGATACTGAAATTTTAGATGAATGCTTCCAGGCATTGCATATTTCTAGTGAGATAAGATGGGCTTAAGGGCATTCAATTCCTTTTCTTTTCATATCATATTCCATATGGTAGTTTTCAAGTTATTCAGTGTGTTGATTAACTAGCAGTATCCATATGAACCATGTAAGATGAATTGTAATTCTTGTGTGTGTCCCCAAAATTGTTAAAATTATCTCAATTAGCATGTGTTATTCATTTTCAAGAATAAACTTTTGTTGATGTTTTGGAGTGTAATCTGATTCTAGCTTTTGTATCCTAAAGTTGGCTTATTCAGAATAATTTGCAAAAAAAATTTCTTTACAATAAAGCTATTTTATATAACCAAATTTTTTTAGGCCTTGTCACAGAACTGGGACATCTAACTATAATTTGAGAAATCTGTGGGTGTGAATGCGCACGTGTGTATGTGTGCATACACTGAGATAACTCTACAACTGGCCATTGTCTGAAGTTTATACTCACCATATATATTGGTCCAGAACACAAGGCATCACAGTGTCCAGTTTGAAGTTGTATGGTTCTGTGGTTCTGGAGAAATCTGATAGAAAAACATTTACAGAACATTGATATCTAAGATTATAGATCTAAATTTAGGTATGAAATATTTAAATTGGCAACACTGAAGAGAAGTAATGGAAATGTTCTGAACGACGGACAGAAATTTATTTTAGATGATTTATGCTCCAAACTCCATGAAGTCCTGTCCTTTCTAAACCTTTTAATGCACTTTTGGAATGGGCATAAGTACACTAAAGAACTACTAAGATGAAGAGGACTTCATGCTTTAAAAGTATGCTAAAATACCCGTGTCTGCAGCAGGGTCAAAATCCACTCCTTCTATTCTGAATGAAGATGATTATTGTAACCTGAATATATAATCGGTCCTGTCTCAAATCATGGTAGAGAAATGTTTAATTTTATAAATGTATTAATTCGAATTAAGAAAAAACTGTTTCAAGGATTTTATTTATCTGCCACCTGCTGATGTACTTTGTAACCTCTTGGAGTGGTACTGGTATACAATATTATGTAAAATTAAATTTCATTTATGAAAATTCAGTTAAAGATCTGAATAATTTTGATACACTCTATATGGCTATAATGTATTAAATAATTATATGTAAAAGTCAATTCATCATTAAAGTAATCTAAGTTACTAATTTATTAACTAAACTTTTAGTTCCCTTCTCTGTGTGTGTGTTCTTGACTATCAAGTGGAATACACAAAGATACATATATGCTTACAATCAATCATAATTTGCCTACTTGATATTTTTATGTCATGATGAACATGAATTATTCGTAGAGGATATCTTACCATAATTTCTGAAATATGTGTGTACTGTCTACGCATCAAGATAAGTCCATTGTACGAGGTAGATACTCGTCAGATATGTTGCAGTATCAAGTTGGAGGTTGTTTGGATTTATGGTTCCTGGTATTGGAGGGTTGCTCAATTTGCAATAGAATTTCATCTTAAAATGGCTATAGATTTTTACCCAATATGTCATTAGCAGTGATGAATGCAAGTTTATGGATTTAAAATGTTGGAGTGTGGAGAGAAAAGAATGAGAAAATTGTTGGATGACAAAAGCACTTGAAAAAAAATTTGTTTTGATTATTACTACCAACAATATTTGTTTTGATTGTTGCTATTAATGACATCATAAACAAAACAGCATCTCATTATTTCAAATTTTAATCTGCTGAAGATTTTCATGAAACCGGATGCACTTTTTGAACAGGCATCTTATATTGATTGGTATGGCAGATTCCATGAATGGATTTACTGATGTGTGTATAGTGTGAAAGATATTTCCCAAGTCTACAAGCCTGTACCAGTTAATGGGTCAAAGTTTAAATGAGATAAACCACAAAAATCACTCCATAATTATCAGTAAATAACTAATTAGATATTTTATCTTCACATTGGAGTATGATATTTCTGTTTGATGGTTTTATTTATTTATCTTTTTTAAATTGCCAATGAATTTTTTCTCTCTCTCCCTTATAATAGAATTGATAGACATATAAACGTTTCCAAACTCTCTGTTCAAGTCTAAATGTGAGCTGGCTCCATGTTTTGATGGATTGTTTTTATGATTAAGTTAATGCTTTTCATTTATATATAATTTTTTTCCTACTCGAACCTATTCTTGCATTAATTCTAGCATTGGTTTTAGATTGAAGATGAAAATGCATGAAACCAGAGGTTTGTGGCAAGCTTATTAACTATTATTAAAAGTAAAAAAAAAAAAAAAAATAATAATACCGTTAAGTTTTGTGACTTACATTGAAATTAGACGGAAATTTTTTTTAAATTTAAAAAATTTTTTTAAATTTTGCACTTTTTATTTTTCTCTAATTGCAGTGTCAGGTTCAAGATTAGTTGAAAGATAATTGGCTCATGTAATAGAAAAATTCTAGTATATTTAAAAATGCACTACCATTTAATTGAAAGAAACGAGGTAAATTATTTTTTTCATATCGGTATCAATTATAGGTCTCAGCTACCTGTTGATTAATTCATCTAATATTGTCACAGAAGACTTACAAGTGAAAATGCTGAGTTAGATAAATTCTGAATGTGGAGGCTTGTGTATGACTGGTACCGATGTTTATTAATAGTAGATTTATAAATAGATAAGAATTATTTTACTATAGTGGTAGTAGATTATCTAGCCCTATCAACATAAAAAGTAAATATCTATTCTACAATTATAGAAAATTCACACATAATACCATAATATCTAACTCTGTGTAAAACATAGAACCTTCTGAAAAGCATACATAAATTGCATCAACAGACATTTGGAAATAATTGACTGAAATGACATGAATTCTTTACATCTTTAGTGTTTGAAGCTGTAAAGCTTTCTAGGCACACATACATTATATATATATATATATATATATATATATATATATATATATATATATATATATATATATATATATATATATATAACAAATAAATAAATAAATAATACCTATTTTCAAACAAGTGCATTCATTCTAAGAATTGAACATTTTAAAAATGACATTGTGGTAGTAATTTGAGAAAGTGTTACCTCTGAAAAATCTTTTATCATAAAGATATGGCTTGATACATTTTGCTGAAATTCCATCAGTGTTGTCAAAAAGCACTTGTGATGCAGAATGACTAGCAAATTAAGTTCTTCATATATCTGAATCATATACTGAACCGGAGATGTATGTAGTTTAAAGTATTTAGTAGGATGGTTTTAGTTGTCTGTGAAGAGGAAGGAGTATCTTAGGATTACCTTACATCCATGCAACCAACAAAAATATTGGGCAAATTGGAACGTGGATTTCTAGTTTGTATTTTCTAGTTTTTACTTTTATTGGGCATCAAATTAAACGGATCTCTTATCTCCTTGTGGGGTATCCAACTATATGAGCCAATATTTTTTGTAGACAGATTTCCAGACTATTTCTTCATATGATTATCCAAAATGTTAAGTACGATTTCATGTCAGGAAAATGAATGGCTATGAAAGTTGTTTAATACTTTTTGGACTTAAAATTCTTGAGTTTTTTGCTGTATGACCTAAAACTCCATCCTCTATAAAAAAGATGCTGCTGTTCAAAGAGAAGGGAGATCTTTTTTTTTTTTTTTCTCCAGCTTTAAGATATCAAAAGTATAGAACCCCCCCCCCCCCCTTAAGGGGTCAAAAGTCATGGGAGACTTTTTTTGCCTTCAAGAGATGAAAAATGAAGGAAATCTTCAGTCCCCTCTAAAGGGTCGAAAGTGAAGGAAATTTTCCTTCCCCTTCAGCTAGCTTTTATTAAATGTCAATTCTGAGTGAAATAATTGTGCATGTATATTTGGCACAATTTCCATGTATTAGAAATGAATTAAACTGGGATATCCATTTATTTTTACATAAACACTTGTGAACTATAATAATCAATTTTGATTAAGTCTCAATGATCTTGGATCTAGGGGGCATAACTCTTAACTTTTTATGATGCCCCTCTTATGTGTCTGTGTTAGTATTTTCATTTTATATTTAGAATATTTTGATTAGAAAACAAATGCTTGGAAATTGTGTGCAGCATTTTCTCTATAGAAAATAAGATTGAAATTGAAAAAACTTTGAAGTAATATATTGATCCTGTTGAAAAAAAAATTGCAAATTTGAGATAGTAGATTTTCTATCGGATAAAATTGAAGTTTTACACCCTATTTTTTATATACTGATAAAAGATTTTTTTTTTTTTTAATTAATTTAACAAAATGAACACATACGGTGCTCAACCTATATCTATCTTTCTATTGAAAATTTACTCAAAAAACACTGAAGAAAATTGCCAAAATTACATTGACAGATATTGGGAAATGATTGACCAAAGTGACACAAAGGAAATTTTGAAAAAGTTTTTGAATGTTGAGTGTTTGAAGCTTGCTTGGTTATAATGTATATGTACTAGCCGAAGTACCTGTCTATGCCAGGTTAAATATCTTGGGGGTAAAAAAAAAAAGAAAAAAGACAAGCTTTCAGACTAGTAAAAAGGTTTCCATTAACTTTTGGCCTCTTGAAGGCAAGGAAAAAGTTTCCCTTCACTTGTGACCCTTTAAAGAATTATAGATAAACATACAAAATAAGATATGTAATCAAGGTGAGTGAGAATTGATTCCCTATTTGAAATTATATGCAACTGTTGTAGATATTGCAAATCTCAATTCATTCATCTTAATCACAATCTACCAATTCCCAGTAGGAAATATCCTCTCACCCACCTGGTATATATATATATATATATATATATATATATATATATATATGATGGAAAGTAAGAGTTTGGTTTATTTTAGATACATTGTAAATAGAGCTCTTCCCTCAAAAAAACTTTTACTTTAAAACCTTCTCCCTAGGTTCTTTGAATAAGAATGCCAAATTTGTTGGTCTGTAGCCATGTTGACGTTGTTTCTATAGCGTGACTGACAGAGGCAGACAGACATTGCAACATTCCTTAATGTCCGAAGTCCCATAAGGTTTTAATAGCCGAAAAAACGCTATCAGCTAACGGGATGTAGCGGACATCAGCAGGTGTAGATTTTAAAATGTAAACAAGTGTCGGACTCATATTCTCCTCATGAATTCCTTCATCAATTTTGGGGTAAAGAAAGACTTATGCAACACCTGTTTCTTTTAATAAAATAGATTTTGACTCTGCCTCTTAAGATATGAAAATGATTGTATATGGAATCGTAAAACGTATGGTATTGAAACATTACATACGTACTGAAATTTATAAAAATGGGCAAGTGTGAATAAAGGTGAAGTTTTGTTACCAATGATCCACATGATTCAAAATATATACTATTTAAAAATGTGCACATAATGTGAGACTATCTGCAATATAGTATATGATTTGGGCCATTTAATCAATATTAGTAGTGTAGCTATGGTTCAGTATGCCATAATTGACATCTATAACATACAGTATTACATGTTGTTCAACTAACGTCCAAATCATTTAATGTCTCCCTGTCCAGAATGTAACCTGGACTTTCAGCAGCGCATACCTGTATATATAACTAATCTTATTTTACGGAGGATTCTGATTTGCATTGCATATGTTAATATTTAAACTACGTGTACTTTTGAATGTGAAACCACTATCTAAAGCTGACCGCTGTATGTAGAGACAGTCTGAAAAGCTATGAACTATAGACAAATGTTGGCTTTATGTGGTTGATTAAATAACCATCTTCTTGACTAGATTTTTTTCCCATTTCCTTGTGTTTGTTCGTCGTAGTAGAAATCAGAATCTATGTTTAAATATTGATGTATAAGGAGATAACTGTAAGTATCTTGCTGCTGCTGCTTCTTCACACTGTCTTCACCACCTGCTGCTGTTGCTATGACACTTCTCTGTTCACTGGGACATGATGCTGACTTGAAACTGTTACTTCCTACTTGTGTTGGTGTTGAAATATATTTGGGTTGTCCTTGCATAAATTTCTGGCTGTCCTTATATGAATTTCTACATTTAAAATAGTGATATAATCAAGATATCTATTGATATGCATGCATAATTCCAGCAATAGTATTTCAACTCTACCCCTCCCCTCTCCATTGAAGAAATGAGGAAAAGTTTTTAGTGGATTTATTCGTTTTTGTCTAATTACATATGTATATGGTTAAATATAGTGGAACATGACCAAAAAAATAAAGTGAAGAGAAAGATTAGATAATAGATTAGTTTAAATTTGTCAGGGGAGGGGGATTTTTCTGGGTATTGTAGTTGAACATTTGCTATTGATATGTTTGTATATTTTAAGCAGGATGATAAAGAGAAGGAATTATTGCAAACATTAGAGATTGAGGAAGAGGAAATTGGTCACTCAAGCTTTGTAACAACTTCATAGTAAATCATAATTTTTTTTTAAATTATGAAGATTTAGAATTTATCTCAATTTTGCTAGACACACTTTAACGACTTTTTCCTCAGACCGATTAACCTCTGGCAATGAGCAAGTAGCGTTGATCAGAGAATAAAGAATAAGCCTCGGGTGGGATTGAAACCCACAACCTCTACCCAAAAGGAAGCTCTATTCAGCCTGGCCTGTGTTAACAATATTCCGACTGGGAACAAAAGAATTACATCCTTAAATGCATCCTTCCGTCCGATCGCTTGTTTACATTCTGTTAGTTACAGTTTTTAATCCTTTTTTTTTTGTTTTTATTTGGATTAAGTATTCTGAATCATCATTTTTTGATTTTTAATGATTAATTTTTACCTTAGTTCTAATCTTATTGCAACTTATGGTTTATAATACTTCACATAATGAAGATAGAAATGAAAAATGGAAAAACTTCATAGTGTTTTTGAAAGAAAGAAAAAGCCTCTATTATTAAAATGTTTAAAATATACATCTAAAAGAGAATACATTTTCACGCTGTATCCAAGTTTCAATATTTTATCCTTTTTCTCATCTTCCTTTACTTTTTGTTGCATGTTGACACAAATGCTTTCAAATCAGGAACTATTCTGGATTTTTAATTGAAACTTACCTGAACTTATATTTCTAAAATGAATTGTTTGACCACTGCTGAATAGTAAATTTTCATTACGTAATTTTCGTATTGTAGTTGATACATACTAAAGGTTCAAAGTCATTTTTATCCTCTTCACAAACTATTTGTATCCTGGATGTATGGCAATATTAGAGATTGAACACAAAAAATTTAAAACTCTGAATGATTCTTCATATCATCATATAATGTACCACTGACTGGTTATATTACAGCTTCCCAGAATTGTTTTTCTGTGTGAAACTGTTTATAATATAATACCAAGTTCACAACCTTGATGTTATTTATACTATGAATTTCATTAAGTTCAGAATTGACTATTGAAGATAATTCTGTTTTGTGTTTCCCTTACTAAGCAGGTGTGAGCATGAGCATATGGGAAATCTTTTTTCAAGAGAGGCAAAAGGCTTGATTTGCTTAAAATTTAACACATTTTGCCTGAATGTGGCAAGAGTACCCTACTCCCTCCTAGGTTATACAACCTATGATTGTGAGGTGATAATTTGTCTTTTTGCAAGATGTTTTGATTATAAGCTGAAGAAAAATCAGTTTCACAGTTAATGTCACTCGGATTTATGATCTATATATTTATTTGTAACGTGCAGGAAAAAATGCCTGATAAAAACATTCTGTAATTAAACATGTATAAATTACTTTCCCTTAAAAATTGTGCAGCTTTTTCATTAGTCCACCATGAAATGCTTATGTCCATAATTTTGATGTATGGAAGCCTAAAAATGAAAAGGATTTTCTTTGTCTTATTGAGAGAAACTCAATTTCATGATGTTGGTTTGGAATCAAATTTTAACAGCAGTTTGAAAATCAAAACATTCCTATCTTTCTCCTGAACAGTCTGTCTTGTGTATCTTTTTAGTTGGGTTCCAAATCAGTTAAGTTGTCTGATTTTTGTAGCTTTGCCCGAAGAAGTTGATGCCGTCAAAAGTTTGAAATGAGAAAAAAAATTTAGCAATATAGGATATGGCATTTGGGTTTGTTTTTTGTTTTTTGTTTTTTTTCTTGATAGTCCTCTCTAGACTAATTATGTTTTATTGTACACTTAGTTTAATTTAAACTTACTAATTGTTTTTTTTAATAGCCAGATTTTCTCCTGATTCTGCTGCTACTACTACTACTACTACTACTACTACTACTACTACTACTACTACTACTAGTAACGCTACCACAAATTTGAATCCCTTTGAAATTGGAAATCACAGATATGGATGGTGGATGCATTGTTGAACTTATGGTTCTTATTTTTTAGGCTTTTGTGTTTTGAAATTATGGATGTTCGATTTTGGTGTGGATTAATGAAAAAGACTCCAAAGTGCATCCTAAATTCTAACTTTGGGCAAAATGTTTTAGTGAAAATTATACTTGAGAATCATAAGTTGCCCAATCATGAAGTTTGGTTGAAACTTATTCCTAACCCACAATTGCAGAATGTACCAGTTATATTTTTGGTGTTACGCAGACTGTGCACTCAGCTATTGACTTACATTGCTATACAATCTTTTCCCTGATCTTTTTCCATGTGATCCTCTTGTTGCAGAGTGCATAGTTTGGAATAGGGGGTAATAAGTAGGTCCCCCCCCCCGGGGGGGATGAGTCCAGTGTTATGTACTGCCAACCAAGAAAATCACTCTGTTCATATCATAGAGTAGATATTACTGCTGATTCTAAGCTACAAAAAGTGGGGGTGGTATTATATTCTAGATTGCATTGTACTCTAGTGAATAAATGGCGCTGCTATCTGTAGCTGCTGATCACACAGTTCTCTGTTAGGAGTTGAACTTAATTTTTGAATGGTGATTTAGAGTTTAAGTTGTTGGCTGAGAGGTTTGGATGACTGACATCAATATGAAAGGTCAGGCGATTGACACGTGCCTAGGATACTTTACTGATTTTCTTTTTTCTTTTTTAGATAATGATTATATTTAGACTAAAAGATATTAATTTAATTGTTTAAGTAAATAATTTCATATTTCAAGATTAAATATCAGTGGGCCACATTTGGCCGTCTACAGGAACTAGCTAAAAAAACTGCCCTAATTCTTATGAATTGTCAAATGCTATGTCAGTGACTAAAGTGTACACTGAAATCAAATACTCATTTGCACTCTGTGGGTCCCCGCCCCCCTTTGCTCTCTGTGCGTCCCCGACCCCTTTGCTCTCTGTGCTTTTTTTTTTTTTTTTTTTTTTTACTCATAAATTAAAATAAAAGCAATTATTTTGAAATTAATAATGCCTCTTATTACAAGTCAGCTGGTAGATCCTTGTTTTGCATAAAGATAACAATGACATTATCCACATCTGGCAGAATTTCCATTGCTTTCACAGGAAAGTTTTTGTATGGTACTCCAGGATTATTCTTTTTAAATTGGGTGAATTTTGCATAGCAAACTACACCAGTATTATTGGTTGAAGCATGCTTAAGAATTTCAGTGAAATGTAAGCCAACCGTCTCAAGATGTTTGGGCATATTGTGTTCTCTTGCTTGGCACTTTGATGTGAACAATTTGGCCATTTTTGTCACAACCTCATATACTGATGGTTGTATACCTTGACAAGTTTTGGCATCAGTGTACCAACTTTTGTTTCTAGTGGCTGCAACATTTTGTTTGTGGTAATTTGAAATAGTTTATTGACCTTTGATCATTCCACACAATGCATGTAATGTTTTCCCTAAAAAGGTAGTCAATCTTCTTGGGCATTCATTTTTTCCTTTTCTAAAGTTTATACTTCCAGTTTGCCATAGCCATACCTATGGCTTGGATGTTCAGTTCTCTGGACAGGTGGTGAAACAGAATAACAATTGTAAAATCTGTCCATCAAAACGTGACTTTTGTTGTCAGGATGTCTGCACCCAGATGAGGTGTTCACATTCTCTCTCTTCTAATATACACCTCATTGTTCATAACATGCCAAACTTTGCTAGCTCATCTTTGATGTAATGCTTCATGAAGAAGTGGATTTTAGTGGGTATCATGCCCTCTTCCCAACTCAGATGTCTCTGTGTTCTCTAGAAGTGCTGAAATTTTGCAAGTTGTGTAGTGAGAATTGGTGTGACTTGGTAGATTCTACCAGTTTTGTATATACTTGTATCTTTTTGATCGTTTGAGTATAGAAAATTTCCTGCCAAAAATCTGTCTTGACTCATCTCCCTTAAAATTCTGGTGTGAGTGTTTTTCATTGTTTTGTCAGTAATCAGTTCATTTGGGTTCAACAACTTTGAATTCTGTTTAAAGTATATTTATAAATGCTTTCATTTCTGTAATTTTTTGCATGATATTAATCAGGATTTGCTAATTTGATCTGATCCTCTTGCCTGTGTTGTTTTTGGGATGAAGATTCTGCCAGAATGTTTCCTAATTTTGAGAAAACTGATGCTTGATTTTTGGCAATTTTTTTTTTTTTTTTAATGTTTTAAGGGCCAGTCACGCTGTTTGGGAATTACCAACACTACCCTCTTCAGTTCAGTCGATCTCTTGGCCTATTCTCGTAATCATTGTTGTTGTCCACTCTCTTGCTTTATCACTGGATAATCTTCATCATGAAACATTTCTTCATCAGATCCAAGCACTTTGGATAACGCTTCTTCAGTGCTCATGAAGCTCACCCACCTCCTTTTTACTCCAGAACTGTTTGGTTGATCAGTATTTAAATCCATCTTTGTATGAACACAAATACGTGTTGTATTATTCTTGGAAATATGTAAACTGTGTGCAACCATTAGATTTACCCTATTCCTAAGGGTATGGAGTAGTATTTATAAAATCTAAAATTGAGGAACCTGTTCTTACTGATACAATGGTGATTGGATGCCCGAGTGTAGTATATCTCAACTAGTGCTTACTACAAGTTCAATGGGTCAAGTTTTGTTTTGACATTGTACAAAAGAGACCAAAAAAAAATTGTTATACTAGTGAAAGATGATGATACTATTTTTTTGAAAAAAAAAAGTTTTTTTTATATCAATCTTCAATACATTTTACATCATGATGCTTCTTGCATATCGTCTCGCCTCAATTACAACTCAGATTCCATAGAAAGAGTACCAAAGACAGTCATCAAGATAATTCCAAGTATTGGGAAATATATTTTAATCTGAAAGATTAAAATAACTTCATCTAGAGACCTTAAAATACAGAAGAAAATATGCTGACCTATAGAATCCAGAACAATATGCGCATACTGGATACTGATGATCATTGCACTAAATGCCCCTGACAAAATGTTAACTTCATCTATCAGCTGCAAAACTTGAGGACACAACCATAAATTACAAATTCAAACCTCCACTAGTGTTGGAAAAATTTCTTTGCAGCAAAAGTAGTGAATGCATGGAACAGCCTTACCAAAAAAAAAGGGGGTCACATCCAAGGATGTCAATATTTTAAAAAATAACTTTATTCTGATATCGGTCGTACCAGATTTAACTACCAATTTTCTTGATTTAATTCCACCCCAACTAAACTGAAGCTGGCTCAATGATGCAACTAATTGTCGAAAGCCCATTTCAAATACATATCAAATGCATTAATATCTCCTCTTGATGCTGTTTTTTTTTTTTTTAATATTATAGTATTATATAAGTGTGATGGTTGTAAAGTGATTTTCCTATTTTTATTCATTTTTTTTTTCTTTTCTTAATATTGAAAAGTTTTAGATAAAGCTGAATTGCTGCATGTTCTGTGATCACATATACTGTGCACCTAGAGGTAATCTACACCCACAATTGAGCTTCGATTTTGAATGAAAAATGCGTTATTCCATGTGTACAATTCTGGATTTTTGGGGGAAAAAATGCAGATTACACATGATGAAATACAGTAAAGCTAGTAAAATATCATCTGAATTTGTTGATTCATATTTATTCTGCTTCATACTTGTGAATAGTAAATTGCTTGTTCTTATTGTTTAAGTTATACTGGATGAAAACTGAGACTTTTATGATGAAGATAATAGCCAATTGATAGCCTGCAAGGAAGGATTTATTACATGCCTGCAGAATTAAGTGGAGTGTATAAGATTTCAAAGTTGAGTGAATAGAATTGGCTGTAGATTTTTTGTTGACAGGTTTTATTTATTTATTGTGCTATAGAAAACATTCTTGAAATGGGTCACTTCATCTGTATATTCCTTACTCACCTGCTTTAGCCTCATATTAGTCTCTTTCATATTGTATGTCCATAATTTTAGTTTTGTTCATAAGCAGAATGAACAATTTTTAACCTAATATACAGTGTGTGTGTTGGTTGCTGGGTCAGCCATTTACCAGGGTTGGGAAGGGGTATGTGATTTTACCTCTAATTTTTCCTAGTTCTACTCCCTTCCTGTTACAGCTGCATCCCTCCTCTATCAGCATGGCATCCCCCAACCCTTCCAAATTAAAAGATAGGAAGAGATAGTCAAAACTTCTTAAGAGAATCATCTGCAACCCCCAATACACCCAATATAAAAGGTAAAAAGGGGAATGGCAAGATTTCTCATGAGATTTTGTTTGTTGAAAAGTGGAACTATTTATGATTAATCCAATAATTTATTTATTTTTTTAAAACATCATTTTTAACGAAAAGGGTACAAGTTTTTAAATTACAGTCTGTAGTTTAGAATTGATGACAATTATATTTTTCTATAACATGAAAAGTGGAGGAGTATTGAGGTCAAATTTTTTTTTTTTTTCTCCCCCAAATTGTTCTTTATCGTTGGCTGTCAGTAGTTGGCTGTATCCTCCTAATTTAAGTAGAAAAGATTCAATTGTTGGATTAATTTTTTTTTTAATTTTTTTTTTTTAATTTTTTTTTAAATCCGTGGAAAAGTATTTTCTTAGTTGGAACATCTGATTTCTGTTATTTCTAATTTGGTCATTGAATTTTTTTTCAAATTGATTATAGTGGCTTAGAGATTTTAATGTTACTAGTAAATGCCTGTTGCTTTGCTAATGGTATACCTATAGCTGTGTCAGTGTGTTTGCACAGTAATTTGGAACATTAAAACAAGGTGTTGTCAATCAAAATTCTTGTATTCATTTTGGGTAAACTAAAGAAATTGACAAACGACTGGCTGCAGCAGTGGTAGTTGTATTATCAGCAGCCTGATGAACACATGTACACACACACAGCAGAACAGCTTTTCGTGTTCATGTATTTACAATACCTCTTCTCTTCCTGTTTGTCAACAGACAGGTTGCAAATCATATCAAGGATTGGGTGCTTAATTTACAGTTCAGGGCTAAAATGTAGTAGTTCCTTTCCTTTCTAATTCATTTTATCTATTACATTTTTGCTCTCGGAATTAGAAACGGTAAACCAAAACTGTCAACATAGTCAGCAAGCCAGACCAACTTGAAAACTGGAGAAACCTATGTATGTATGATGTATACATGCTACACCAATATAGATAAAGGGTGGAAAATTTGAACTTTCTATACTTATGTCTAGAAAGAACATATTTTGTTTTTTGAAAATTTGCCCCCAAAATAGGTTTTTTAGTGGGGATGGTTCATTTTGCAATGAAAGTTTATGCTGAATCAATCACTCTATTTGTGTTATACTTGCTTTTTGAAAATTCAGATTTTCTTATTGATCATTGCCCAACAAAAGGTGAGAGAAGTAACTTATTCATAGATCACCCCCTTTTCAAATCTTTCAATTGATCACCCCCAACGTAGCATGCAGCGAAAAAACGTTTGTCATGAGACAGTTTCTATTGAGTGATCAACCAGATGTGTTTTCTTTCGGAATCAATTGCTTATAAAAATACTTATATGAACTATTCAAGGATTTTTTCATACCTACTTTTTAAAGGTTATTTAATCTGCTTAACTTACCCCAGCTCAAAAGATTGAGAATGGATATTAGAGTGAATTGGTTTTTGAGACAAGCTTGGTAACCATTATTTTATAGTAGGAATCTGTAGCTAATGTTTAAATGGTTATGGCTACCATTTATCTACTAAAATGTCAAGTAACATTGAACAATTCTTCAAATTTGTGCTCATTGAACAATATTTTTCAATAATTAGTATGCAAAAAGTTACTTTTAGAAAGTTACTTGGTCTTTATTTATTTGATTTAAAGTTGCTCTCACAAGTCAGTCACTATATTAATTAGTTTATTTGACCACACTTATTGCCTATAATTGTATGACTGGTAGCAAGTGGTTGTAAACCGTAGCAGTGGATAGAGAAATTTCTACATTTGGTCTGACTGGGCTAGCTCAGGCTATTAAGATGGTACAATGAATAATATATTATATTTATGCATTTTTTAATGAAATTCTAAACGCTTTATAATTCTACATCTGTTTTGCCTCCAACTCTCCAAGATTAGTTGTACCTTGGTTAATGCAGTTAATTCATTCCTGAATTTTCCGTAATTCTTAAAACCACATTGTTCAAGGTCTTATAATTTTATGTCCTTTTGGGAAGGTGGTGGGAAGTTCGGCTTGTACTTGTTACGTTATTTTATAAAGCAATACCTTTACTGTGCTATTCAAGGTATTGCTGTATATGTACAGAGATTTTCTTGGGAAATGTAGTGGTGTATAATGCTTTGCATGTAGGGTATGCTACATACTACGGATGCACTGAAACGTAAACATGTTTTAGTGTTTTTAAAAAGCAATGGACAGTTGAAGTCTTTTGGGCACAATGTAAGGAAGGTGGTCCTGATTATAGCAAACAGAATTTGGATCAGATATCAACAGTGGATAATAGTGTCCAATCCAAATTGTGTTCCTTTCATTATTCCTCTTATTTCTTTTCATTTGATTGTCGTTAGTAACGAACACCAAACGAGCAAGGGTGTGAAACGATTTACCATCGGAACCACCTTCTAACATAGTACAAAAAGCTTTTACTGTCCATTACATTTTACAGACACATGATATTTTGTGTTTAGTTTGTCTACCTGTCTTACCGTTTGCTGTTTATTACAAACTTACAAAAAAATTGATAAGTTTTACAGATTTAAAAATTATATATTTTGCTTTTGAACAATGAAGAGTGTCTGAAGACCTGCAAAAGATAAGATAATTTTTCTTTTTTTTTCCTCTAATAATTTTAGGTTTATATTAGTCTGATTTAATTCACTAAGACCTAAAAGCAGCAGTTGATATTAGATCAGTTGTATGATTGATGTGGACAACTGAATACAATTTTGGGAATTGACAGAGGGTGAAGCATTTACATGGAACTTTTAATAATTGATTCATTTTCTCATTATGGTTTGATTTTGTTTTGAACTCTTGAGTTCAGACTAGATTTCCCTCACCAAATAATGACAATTTCAGACTTCCTGTTAAGACTAAAAAGTGAAAAGTTTGAAATGATGGAAAGAGAGACAGATTCTATTCCTACATCATCAATCAATGAAAGGGAAAGGAAGAATGTAAAGCTGATGAAAAGAAAAATGTATTTTGTGATTGAAAGGCCCCTTTCTTTTCGTCACACTTTTTCAAGTTGAAGTGCAGGCAGATGTCAGCACTCTTGGCATTGCTAAGACAGCGGTAGGGGGTAGGGGTTGGCTATTTGTGGCTGGAAACCTATAAAATGAGTAAAGAAACCTGGTTCCTGTTGACCTTTCTGCCAGGCAGCACTTCCCCACTGTATTAAAAGGGTGAAAGGGGCTTGCCTTCACATTTGCAGCAAGATCCAGTAGAACAGGGCAATTTCTAGAAACTTCTGTCATTTTTTTATGTTGGGGTTCAACGCATTAGAAATGACCTGGTGTCTGATTTTGTCACAAATAGATCCTAGATGCCATTCCACAATTAGTTTAACCAAGTTCAACACCAGAAGACCTTTCAGTTTAATTTTCTTCCCAAACCTCAATTTTTTTGTTCTTATCAATACTGTAATTTTTTACTTCCTATATGCCTATCCAATCCATACTATAAATGTTTTTTATTCATCACATTGCAATGGTGGACAGGGAGGGAGAAGAGAAAGAATGAGCAGAATGAATAATAATCAGAAAGCATAATGATCATACATACAAACAATTAATAGAATAATAATCATTAAAATGAGCCTTAAAACACAATGAAACAAGAGAAGACCAAGATGAAAACTGAACTTTAATTCTTAGGTGCTTTAATGCTGGAGAGGGGCTCAAAATAAGCAGGGGACGAATGGAAAATCCGTCACAATTTAATACACAAGGGAGCGGGGTGTTAGAAAAAAAGATAGACCCAAGTAACTTCTTTAATTCCAAATTCTCATTTTGTTTGTTCACATTCTATATCTATTCTATTTGTTTCTTTCAACATGGATAATTTATATGAAGAAATGGATATATGATCTGACTGAATAGAAAAAACAATCAAAGAAAAAGGGGCTGCTGCAGGAATTATATAGTCAATATAGATATTTTTCATTGGTAATAAATTACTTGAACAAGATTATAACCTTTAGTTGCAGAAATATGTGTGAAATAATGATATCTTATTTGACAACAATTTTTAATCAATTTTAGTTAAATATTGTAATTTGGAACAAGAATTTATATCTATTTTTTTTCTTTTCTCTTTCATTATAAAAAGAAAATTATTCTAAAAACTGATGTCATAAGTATGTAAGAGAAAGTATTGCCTATATTTTGAAGTGGTAGGAAATTCAGTTTTTTATTCCTACTTGTGTTGCGTCTGTTGTTCAAGGGGCCCTTGACAATTTGTGTGATGATTAGATTTATAGAACAAGGGGGTGCAGTATCTTGTTAATATGATTGTCATTAAACTGATGAAACAGCTTTATGCGACTATAAAGTTGTTATTAAGGGCATTGTAACTTAAGTCTTTATTCTTATTGATGTGTCATATTTTTGAGTTATGAATGTAGAACATTTAGTATTACTTATTATTTTACAGATTTTCTAAAAAAATTCAGTATCCAAGGAAGAAGTTTCTTAAGCTTCCACCTTTTTTCCATTGTTAAGTGCTCTGCTTAAATAAAACCGTTATTAGATATTAATTTGAGAGTTCCAGGGTTTCTTAAACTTTTTTTCTTATCGACTTCTTTGTATTATTTTTTTCTCTATCTATTGCCTCCTCTGCTCAACTTTCACTTCCTTGGGGGTTGATATTGCTCCCATTGGAAATGACTGCTCTTCGTTATCTAATGCCTTTAGCCAAATGAATACTCACGTCAATTAACTTGTCTGTACATCTTTCAAAAGGAACATGTTTTCCATATAATACCTTTTCTTGGCAAATGATAAATTGTTTATGGTGGATATTTAGAGCTTCGGGGTGACCTATGTGTGCTTGCATAATGGAATAACATAAAGGAAGCAGAAATCAAAACCATTTTTCTCAAAAATACATAATTCACTAATGTTAAAAATTTTCGATTTTTTTCTTATTAAAGAAAAATCCACGTGTGATAATTGTATTACCATATATTCCCCCCCCCCCCAGCTCAACTTTTGCCTCTGTTGATGATGTCTGCTTTAAACTATACTACCTTGTTTTTTCCCATGTTTATTGTACCTCCCCCCCCCAATGATCCTGTGGAAGAAAACTGCTTTTCAAGGTAGCAGTGACCTGAAGAAATTGAATGAAAAATAATAGAAATTTTGAATTTTTTAGTTGTCTCATCTAGTTCATTTCAAAAGTGGTATTTAAAAAAATGGATAAAATTTTATAAAATTTAAATTATTCTTGAACAACTTCAAAACTTGATCTCTAAGACACTTAATAAAAAAAAAACCCCACAGATTTCTGCATTAGTTTCAGTCTTGTCTCTGGCAATAATTTTTCATGGAAGAATTGTACAGGGTTTTCTTATGAGAGCAGCATATATCTTTCCAGTAAATATATTGCATGTATGATTTTTTGAAGCTTTTAAGACTGATTGTAAAGCTGTTGCAGATAACAATATATTACTTGATATCATTTACTTACAAAAAATTCTTGTATAAATTTATTCCTTTTTGTTGTTTCATATTTTTTATCTCCAATTTAAAAAAAAAAATGTATTTTCTGTCTTTTCAGATTTAGTACAATGCACAAATGAACCTAACGTCTCAATCCCACATTTGGCTGATTTATTGATTGAGCGTACACAACACGGTAACTGGGTTGTCGTTTTTAAAGCACTGATTACTATACAGAACTTGATGAATTTTGGAAATGAGGTAAATCTTCCTTTTTGTTTCTCCTCTTTACTTGGATTTAAACATTTTAAATGCTAATGCTTTTTAATTGTGACGCAAATTGACAGTTCTAAGAACTGGGGAAAAGTTCATGTTAAGACTAGATTTAAATAGGTTAATGGCATTTGCAAGGAATTAAGTAACCCAAAGAGTGGTTAAAGAGAGATAAACAGCATTCCCAACAAAGAAAAGAAGCTGTTGTTTTAATGAGAGGGGGAATAAAGAGATAGAAAGATACTATATAGAGTGGGCTAAGAAAGAGGGCCTTTTTTTTCTTTTTTTTTTTCCTTTTACATCATACTACAGTCATATTCCTTTTTGAAAAAATCAATTCTTGAGAGGAAAAAATAGAAAGTAGAAGAAAGAAAGAAAGCAGACTATACACTGTTTACTATTCATACACATTTATATTTTTTTTAATTTTGCAATGAATTATGTTGCATTTTGGATGATATTTTTCATTTTTTTTTTTCTTTTCTCGGTGCAAAGGAATGGGGATTAGCTTGGAAACTCAACTAGAAAGAAACATAAATCTATATAATGTAATGTAATATAAAATGATAATGAGCTCAAGGAAAAATGTATACTAATAAGCCCATCAAAATGAGGTCCCAAGAAGGTGAAAAGCTTTGAAAAAAAAACAAAAACAAAAAGATTTTTTTTTAAATGGGGTCTAGTGGAGTACTGATGCCATTCTTCAAGTCTGTAGACAAAACGATCTGGCCAGGAGCACTGGAACAGACAAACACATGAACAAATACATGCACACTCATATATATATAAATAAAAGGATCTATAATAGCTTCAGTTATTCAATAATTATAAACCATAACAAAGAAAAAAAACATTATCAGAGATAAGAACTGTTTGAGATAACATAAAGAGTGCTTAACATGAGATAGCTTTTGTAAGATTTGCAAGAATGGATTTATTGATAACTTGCTTGACTTTTTCTTGTGGATCTTTTAGGATATTAAGCATCTAATGGTTGAATATGAAAGATAAAAAAGATATATTCATTGATAATAGCTTACAAATATTTGTACTATTGATTGGAGCAGCAAAGAGGTAGTTAGTGTGAAGAGAAATGATTCTGTAAGGAAAAATAGATTGGAGATACAAATTATGCAGAAACACTTTATATGACTATAAAATGATTTATCATGAATCTTTTTCTCTCTAAAAGGTACATGAAAAATTTGTTTTGCAAGACATCTAAAAACAATGATGAATTTATTTTCATTAGAAACTTTTTTTAAATTTTTTTATTTCTAAATCTACTCCCACTCCTTATAGTTTTTTCTTTTTTTTTTTTTTTTTTTTTTTTTTTTTTTGAGTGGGGGCAGGTGGTTCAGTTTGCAATGTAATTTTTTTTCTAAATTTATCCTTAGTTTATGCCTGCTTGTTATTTTTAAAATTCAGACTTTTAGTGATCATTGCCCCCACTAAAGGTGAGAGAAGTAACTTATTAATTGATCACCCCGTTTCCTAATTTCCCAAGGTCTATTATTTATTTTTTATTATTAGATAAATTATTGTAAACATTGCATCAATTTTGAATACTATTTACCTTCATTTTAATTTATCTTATCATAAGTCAACTTGAACTGTCGCTCTACTCCAACCTACTGTAGAGTGATGGCCCGATTTCAGTTGTGATAAAAACAACTGAAAAATCGATGAAGATAAATAGTAGTTGATTAATTCAAAGGAACACAGTACTTAATCTAATAATAAAAATAAATGATAAAATAATTACTTAAATAATACTACGAGTACAAAAGCATGATATTAAGTGTAATGGGTAGGTTTATAAGATACGATTAAGATTTCTGCTCACCATGAAAGTTGCTGGAGCTAAGTGGTCATAGCTGCTGGATATAAACCAGGCTTCCCTCCAGCAAGGAGGGTATGAGTTAGAATATCACTGGGAGCTTACTCTTTATCTATGATCTGCATTGTTTGCTTGCTTTAGTAGAGTTACTTGTTGAGTTGTAGTTGAAAAATAATAAATTAAGATGGAGGTAAATTGTGGTCAAAATAATACAATGAATGAATGAGCACTTTCCTTTCACATGCCATGCATGGTAATATATACCGTTAATAATTCTTCTAGACATTTTCTCTTTGTTTAAGGTGTTGCATTCTAGTAAATTTTTCATTTTTATCATATCAACTCTTACCTATAAAAAAGCATCCCTTGTCACTTTCTATCACATACTGAGGATCATCTATTTTTTAAGAAGTCTCTAGTTGTGTGTGTATTTACACTGAGATAACTTGACAGCTGGCCATTGTGTAAAGTTGATATTCGCATATATATTAATCATCACACTTGAATTGGTTCTCAGAAAACCAATAAAAATCAATTAGAAGATCTGTATCCTGTAGTTTAGGTCTAAAATTATAGATCTAAATTTGATATAAAATATCTGAAGTGGCAACACTTGAAAGAAGTAACCGAAATGATTTGAAGCCATATGATGCCATACTTTCGTACGACTCGCAGAAAATTATTTTATATGATAATTTTGGTTGGCTGCTGAATCCACCATAAAGTTTGGGCCCTTCTAAACATGCATCTTTGGAATGGGCACTTCCCTAGTGTGAATGAATAATAAAATCCATCATACTTTTTTGTTTGTTAATATCTTGAAATGTTTTTCATCTGTTTTATAATCATCTAATCTGGTGAAGGGACAAATCAGAAGTCTCTGCCAGGCTTCAAAATCTCGTGGCTCAAATGTTGACCTGATGTCAGTTGGGAAATATGCAATTATTTTAGCCATCAACCAGTGGTATCTATCAATCATTTTGAGGTTTCACCAATCAAGGATAAATAGGCTCTACTTATTTGGGACATACAGTGGTTACAAAAATTGGATAGAGTATCAATGTCAATGACATAGCAGTTGGTTGCTTTGTAGATTTCCAAGAATCTATTGCTACAAATATCAGAAAAGCTTGGTATAAAGAAAGCAAATTAAACTGGTATAGTTGGTCTCTCAATAGAAACTATTAAGCAGCATACCATGTTTGGGGGATTCAATCAGAAAAATTGTAAAAGGGAGTGATCAATGAAAGTTACTTACATTTTTTGTTAGACAGTAATCACTAAAGTCTAAATTTAAAAAAAAAAATAAGTGGACAAAAAACTAAGGGATTGATTTAGCATAAACTTACATTGCAAACAGAACACATCTAGAAAGGTATTTAAGGGGAGAATTTTGAAAAAACAATGTTTTTTTTTTTTTTCTAGACATGTGGAGTGAATGTTCAAATTTTCAGCCCTCTAGACCCTTCGGTGAGGCCTATGCATACATACATACATAGTCAATCAGACCTACTTGAAAACTGAAAGAAACTTATGTTTTGGTTGACAGTTTTTAATTGGTGTTAAATTTCACTCAAAATCCATAGTCAACTATTGAATACAATAATGAACAAACTTGGCTGCACAAAGGTTAACCTCTGTTGCATCATTCAAGTCTAAAAGATAAACAAAAAATTCATTTCTCCATACAATATTATTCTAAAACTACGTGCCTCATTTCAACTCCTTTTATTAGAAGTTCCTGTAAATGGGATTTGAAAACTTTAATGAAACATGTTGACTCAAGTTGGGCTTCTGAAATGGGAGTGAATTATCATCAGTGTTTGTGTATGTCACTGTTGTTCATGCGTGACATCACAGATTAGTTTTTTTGGTCTGGTCATTGTCATTACATATTAAAATAAAGTCAAACCTCAATAGTAGGAGTTTGACAATATGGTGTCAAATACCATGTCAGCAAAGCAAAGTGCTAGGAGTTTTATCAAAATTTGTGACATATATTTTTTATTAGACTGGAGAAATTAATGCATAATTGTATTACAATTGTGACACACATTCCTTTATCTAATTTTTAACCTTTCACCAAGATAGTCTTTTCTTTTGAGTGTGTATCAAATCATTGGAAGTAATGTTCCCTTGAATTTAAGTGACAAGAGTGTGCACTTTTATAAGTCAATATAATAAATCAATAAAAACTCTGTAAGCTATCTATAGAATTTGACATCTTTTGTTGGTACATTAATTTTCTTTGAGTGCTGCTTGCCAAATGTGTGTGCTCACAGTTCAGAGGAAATGTAGTGGAGATAACTTGTATAACTTTATCGTAGGTATGGACATGATAGGAAAGAATTGTAAAGATTAATGAATGTGTGAAAAATGAAGTGTTTGGTTATGTGGTGCTGAAGTTATGTTTTAAGATTCATCTTGATTTATCTTTAAAAATATTTTTGTTGAATGGTCGATTTTTATAATATTGTTAGCAGTATATCACTCAAGTCTTTAGCCTCCTCCCTGACAACATGCCAAGAAAAAAAAGAATTAACGATCAACTATTTGCCAGATTTTAATTATTCATCTCCAAATTAAAGCATTGATGTTGAAAATATATTTTTGGAGTTGTAATTTGAAGTTATTTTGGAATTTAAACATTACTTTTCTTGTTTTATTGTTGATCTGCTAAGTGTTAATTTTTCTGATCCAGAGACCTTCCAGATGTAACTGACTCTTTTCTTTCCTTGCTATATAGACTGCAACTTGAAAAAATAAGAAATAGAATGAAACAAAACAGCTCAGTGCCTAGATTCAATCATGATTCACTTTTGTTTTATGTATATTTAAACGCAGTATTCTGTACCCAAAATAATTTAATTTTCAAGATATATGAACTGTCAAGAAAATACCCTTAATTATTAAAGGAATCGCCTTTCTTTAACTGAACAGAACAAAAATGATTGGGATTAAAAAAAAATATTCTAAGACTCTTCAGAGTTAAATTACTTGACTCTTCGATCCTTACTATAATTTGAGAAGTATGTGTGAAGATAACTCATCCACTGGCCATTGTATGAAGTTGATATTCACCAGGTATGGTGGTCCATGCACTGGACATGGCAGCATCAAGTTTGAAGTTGTTTGAATTTACAGTTCTCGATATGTGTTCAATTCTCAATAAAAATTCAATTTGAAGCATTCATGATAGTGGTTTTATAGATTTAAAATGTTTAGCATTGAGAGAGAGGGAAAAAGAGAGAGAATCGGGTAGCTTTTTTCCTATACTACTAGATTAAATCAAATTATAGTAGGAATAACATGAATGAAATTTTTCTAAATACTGTTATGATGGTTATTATTATTGATAGCAATATTTCTGTTTTGATGGTTACTATTAACCACATCATTCCAAACATCTTTTCAACGTAGCATTCTCTCATACAAACGAATACACAGATATTTTCAACAATTCTTTATGGTTCTATGGTAGTCTATAATGATAAAATCATGATAGTAACATTAATTAGATTGGCCTGTATGATCTTTATTGTTATTGGTTACACACACCAGATTTCAGAGGAATATAAGCAACATTCGGATGACCTTAAAATTTGCTTATGCAATAAAGCTACGTATTAAAATACAAAGTTCAAAGCAGCTATGAATAGAAATGTATTCACCAGGCTAACTCACTTTTACAGTTGTAAGGTTCATTTTAGTGTTATTTTTAGGGATACATGAAAAAAATATTGAACGTTTTGAGGTGCACTAGTGTCTATAGCTCTTACTGACTGACAAATCGACATGGCGGATACCTCACACCATCTCTGTGAAGCATTCCCTCCCACTCCTATGAATGTGATGTTGCCTAAGCAATGTTTTATTATTTCATCAGAACATGGAATTCTGTTTTACTACATCAGAATATAAACCCGCATCAATAGCATGAATAAAATTCTTTTTTTGCCACATTAGCATTAAACAAAGGTTGTTTCCGAGGAAATTGCTTTTGAAGGTGGAAACTTTGAAAGGAATAGCGTTATAAAGGGGTTTTTAAAAGCATTAAAAATCAAACTAGTGCATTAATGGTCTGACTTGTCTGTCTTTTTTTTTTTTTTTTTTTTCAATCTGATGAAAAATCTTCTTTTTTTTTTTTAATGTTTAAAGGTTTTGATCTTTCTAAACAACTTTTGATTTGTAGAGCTTGTTACATTCTAATTGGTTCCTTAGTATTTGTTCTTTTAGGAAAGGTAAAATTTGAGATCAGTACATTAGAGATCATAAACAGATCTTTCACCATAGGTTTCTTCATTCTTCATGTTGGTTTAGCTAGGTGGCTGTGTGTGTATCACATGTACACGCTGCACCAATGAAGCTAGAGGGTGGAAAATTCAAGCATTCACTTCTTACTATATCTACAAAAACGTTTTTTCAGGTTTTTTTTTACACCCACTGGATTTTTAGTAAGGGGGAGGTTAATTTGCAATGTACGTTTTTTCTAAATTGGTCCATAGTTTGTGCCAGGTGTAATCATGCTTGTTTTTTTCTGAAAATTCAGATTTTTTAATGATCCAGCTAGAGGCACAAGAAGTAACTTATTTATTGATCACCCTCTTTTCAAATTTTTGAATTGATCAACCCCCAACATGGCAGGCTGCCAAAAGCTGGTTTCTATTGAGTGACTAATTATCAATTTTTCCTGTCACGTGTTAGATAGCAATTCATTTATGGCTTATTTTATTTCATCTTATTTATTCATTTATTTATTCATTTTTTTCAATATTCATCTCAGTTATTTAGTCATCCACACAATTTTTGTCTATTTGTAGGCACTTGTGTAGTGTACACGGTTAATTCACACCCTTTTTTATGGTATGAAATGAAAACTCTTAGAGATTTTTATGAATAGTCATTTAATTGCTCCTCTTTGATTAACCAGTTTTCCAAAAATTTTGATACATGTACTTTAAATATGGATAGTGTAATGGTTAAGCATGTTTTAGTTTCAGTTCCCAGTATGAGCAAAGTGTGGAGAACTCTTCATTAGGACAAATTTCTGTTCACACTCAGCAGCTATTTGAGTATACTTTGAACTATGTGATTACAGTGTAGGTTTGCATCCAGCCTAAGGGGTTTTTAATGAAAACTTGTGGGGAGAAAAACCCTGGTCTTGACCAGACTTGAGACTTGCAAGAATCACTAAGTTGATGCAAACAACAGAAAATAGGACTCTGTCACCCACTTGAAAGCTCGAATCACTCATTAGTTGGTACCACAGAATCACAGCATAGAAGTAGGCAGTGCTGTTATCTTGTCTATCTCACGTGGACCTTGCCAGTCACTGATAGTCTTACAGAAGGTCTGGAACATTTTGGGATGTAAAGTTTAGCCAATTCTAGACGCATTTGAAAATAGTTGTAGCTATCAATAACAAATGATACTTGGCAACATTGTAAAAAAAAAAAAAATAGACGCTTGCTATGTCATTTATTGATCCAAATAGATATTCTTTGAAGGATGTAACACCTCTTATGACGTGAATAGCAGCTGATAAATAAAACACAAAACCCTCTCCTTCCTCTTTCTGTTGCTTAACATAACTGGAACTGACTGAAAAGCATCTATAGGTGTAGAATCCTGAAAGGAAAAAAAAGGCTTACTTTGTTATTTGACACATTATTGCTTGAATTTTATCCCTAAATTATTCTAAAAATTTTAAAGTTTCACTCTCTAAGATAGAAAGTGATTTTATTTTCCCCCAAATTAAAAACATTTGTTTATTCGATAAGTGTCACATATGATTAATTTGCTGTCATTGTCATTTAAGAGATATGATATTATTCGAAGCAATGAAAATATTTGCTTGTATTAGGTATGCTTATTGATCTAGCATGTCATTTCTGATGACAGCTACACTTTAAGCTTTGACAGAATTATGCATATATTCTCCACTGTATGACATGCTCGTTGCAGAATTAACTGGCAACAGCCCTTCTTTTTTCTTTTTTTTTTTTTTTCTTCCTTCCAGTGACTACTTGTGTAGATCACTGCATCTGACCTAAATCAGTAAAGCAAATATTGATTTTACAGCCTACCATTGCTTGCTGCTCAAGTACGATAGTGATAGAAGACAGAATTTTGCAACTATGTGAAATCCAATCAGTATTTTTTATGCTCCAAAGCTCAGATTTAAGATATGGGTGCTTTTACAAATGTAAATATACTCCATTGTTAAATTCTTTTATATATACTAATAAGTGAAGGGAAACAATTTTTGAGAAATATCAAATTAATCAAGTTGGTCAAGAGAATTAAATCAAATTAAAATGATTGATAGTTTCATGGTTTATTAGGATTTTCACAATAAAATGGCTAGATCTGACAGAAATGGCTAAATTTCCAGGTAAATAGTCAACTGTATATGCTTCAAAGACTCTCATATGAAGGTTCCAAAAAGTAAATATACAACATATATCAAGACATGAATGAAAATAAAAGCCACTGTTCCAGGTTATAAGTCATGTGACTTGAAAATTGCATATATTGACTTTCAGTGCTGTCTCTGTGGCGGAAGTAAGACAGAAATAATACTTGACCTTGTGACCCAGTAATAGGTTTATCACTCACTAGAGAGCTCAAATTGCCCAGTAGTGGGTGACCACTGATGTATATGAATTCTGGTAATAATCATTTACCAAATTTAGACATAATCTAAATGGTGATAGCATTTATAAAGAAAAAACACATGAAATAAATATAACTGAATGAGATAAAATTAATAATTTGAGAAAAGTGATTAGTGGAATGCTTCTAATTGTCTTGATCCTTTCTGACCAATAATTGGCATAGATGTACTTATATCAGTAAATTCATTGCCTAATGATGAAAAAAGCATTTAGTTTACACAACAAATATTTATTTTCCAATATAATCTCCTTCCCTGTCAATGCACTTGATTAAGTGGTGAATATTAATCATACTGATCAGACACTGTACGCTGTAAATTTTAGATAACTATATTTGTGGCTGCAGATTTATTGATCCTGACACAGGGCTTATGGTCTTCCGATCATTTACAGAATTTTGATATTGTACTAAAATCCAGACTGACGATAAAAACTCTATAGTGACACGAGGCAAAATGCCTCTGAGCTCTGATATTGAAAAATATTATGGTTTTCGAACGGCACTGTAACCATGATAATCTTTTGCATATATTTCCTTCTCTTATCAATTTTCAACTAGTTTTTCTATCATCTTATATGAAACTGTCAACACAGAATGTCAAAACGGGTTTCTCTCAGTTTTTAAGCTGGTCTGTCTGGCTGGCTATGTATGTATCACACAGACACATACATCAATGTAACTTGACTGAAAATTTAAACATTGACTCATTATTATGTCTAGAAAAAAGGGGTTTTTTTTTGTGTTTTTTTTTAAAATTCCCCCTCAAAGTAAGTTTTAAGTGGGGGGGGGTTGATTTCCAATCTTCATCATCAGTCTTTTAACATCTATTGTTGGACATAGACCTTCCCCAGGATTTGCCACAATTCTCTATCATGGGTGTCGCGGAGCCAGTATTTTCTGAATTTGTTTAGGTCATCTTTCCATCTTGTATTCTGCCAGCCTCGGTTTCGCATGTGATCTTTGGCAACCTCACTCACCTTCATATCATGTGTCCAAAAATATTTAAATGTATATAAAATTTATGTATCTATATTTTTCACAATACAAGTTTCATCAAATTCATTTTCTCTCGCGTTCTGAAACAACCTTTCTTTAATTGTGTAGGTTGACTTGTAATTCAATGGGCACTTTGTATTAGAAGCATGAAGTGTAAAGTTTTTATGAATCCTTGATATATTTTTTATGTGTTTATTTTGAGGCCTGAAATACCACAAGAACATTCAATTCATCATCTTTTGAGGGGAAAAAAAAAACACCTTACACTCCCAGAAAGGTTTCTCAATGTTTTTTTTTTTTGTCATATCTGGTATGTTCAATGACATACTAGAAGTCTATTATAGCCTGACCACTGGAAAGGTATATTTTTCCAGATTGCATCCAAGATGGCTGCCAAATACTTATAATGGTCATTACTCATTCATCATTTACTCTTGACAAGTTTTTCCAATGGCGATATCAAATGGACAGAAATATATAGCAAAGAAAACCCGCAAAAATATCTCTCAATCAAAAATGTATTCCTGGATCCATCCTAAAATTTAATCACATCTTCTTTGATGTGTGCCTTACCATCCCACAGAATTTCATTGAAATTCATTGAGAACTTTTGAAGATATCATGTGAAGAGGGGGGGGGAAAATGGAATAATAGTTGTCCATCAGAAGCAAATCTACATCTGTCCCAAAATTTGATAACATCTTCCTTGATATGTCTTACTCTTCCTTGATATGTCTTACTCTTCCTTGATATGTCTTACTCTTCCTTGATATGTCTTACTCTTCCTTGATGTGTCTTACTCTTCCTTGATATGTCTTACTCTTCCTTGATGTGTCTTACTCTTCCTTGATGTGTCTTACTCTTCCTTGATGTGTCTTACTCTTCCTTGATATGTCTTACTCTTCCTTGATATGTCTTACTCTTCCTTGATATGTCTTACTCTTCCTTGATATGTCTTACTCTTCCTTGATATGTCTTACTCTTCCTTGATGTGTCTTACTCTTCCTTGATGTGTCTTACTCTTCCTTGATGTGTCTTACTCTTCCTTGATGTGTCTTACTCTTCCTTGATGTGTCTTACTCTTCCTTGATGTGTCTTACTCTTCCTTGATGTGTCTTACTCTTCCTTGATGTGTCTTACTCTTCCTTGATGTGTCTTACTCTTCCTTGATGTGTCTTACTCTTCCTTGATGTGTCTTACTCTTCCTTGATATGTCTTACTCTTCCTTGATGTGTCTTACTCTTCCTTGATGTGTCTTACTCTTCCTTGATGTGTCTTACTCTTCCTTGATGTGTCTTACTCTTCCTTGATGTGTCTTACTCTTCCTTGATGTGTCTTACTCTTCCTTGATGTGTCTTACTCTTCCTTGATGTGTCTTACTCTTCCTTGATGTGTCTTACTCTTCCTTGATGTGTCTTACTCTTCCTTGATGTGTCTTACTCTTCCTTGATGTGTCTTACTCTTCCTTGATGTGTCTTACTCTTCCTTGATGTGTCTTACCCTTCCATGGAATTCTGTTGAAATTCATTGTGCATTTTTGGAGATATTGCGGGGACAGACGTGAGCAGATACACTCAAAATAAATGCCTGGATCCACACCAAAATGTAATTACTACTTCATTGTCCTGTGATCCACCTTTCTACAAAATTTCATTAACATTCATTGAGGACTTTTGGAGGTGTTATATAGATGGATAGAAGTGAATACGGGAAAGTAGGTGGGAGGAAAAACTGGAACAATATCACTCAAAGTGGAATTCCTAGGTCCCAAAAATTAATCATGCCTCTTTTGATATCTACCTTTCCATTCCAGGAAATTTCAACACAAATTCTCTTAGCATGTTTGTAGATACTGTGTTGATAGAAGGGTGAATACAGTGACTTTTGGGGGTTGGAAAAAAAATTTACAAAAACATCTTGCATTAAAATTCATATAGAACTTTATTTGTGTGTATGTGTTTGTATATATATAATTATCACTGACAGTTTTTTAGCTCTATGGTAAGAGCATCGATATGTTGGCGTGGCTGCCCAATTGGTGGCTGGTTCAATTCCTGCAGCAGCCCCATTTTCTAAGTTTATTCTATTTATTTTGTCTAGGGTGAATGATACATTCACCGTGTAATGATGGGAGATCATTTCAAATAAGTTTCTATGTGATATAACGCAATTAAAATCATCCTGTTGGATCATATCTATCTATTTCTTGATACATATGTCATGTTGGAAGCAGCTAATAGACTGAAAAAATGAGATGAGAATTTGGGTTGAAAGTGTGTGTGTGTGTGTGTGTATGTATGTGTGTGTGTATATATATATATATATATATATATATATATATATATATACACACACACACACCTTTTTGTCATCAATAACCTCAAGTTTTGATGGTCAACCTGTATAGAGGACTGTAAAATTCAGCTTTTATGAGCTTGCCAGAGATTTGCAGGTCATGTTGCATTGACAGCACACAGTAATACACACATACACATGTATGTATGTGTTATATATATATATATATATATATATATAATAAAAAGCAATCCACTTCTGTTTTCAATAGCAGAATTGAAAACAATGATTATTTTACACTATCAACATTCATTTGGCAGGGTTCATGACCTCTGATAAACTACACCTTGATAGTGCCAAGTGTCAAAGAGTCTGAATGAAAGCTAAATTAACAAGTACATTTTGGCCATTTTTGGTGTTTTTTGGCTATTTTTAATTCAGCACTTTTTAGCAGTCAAACTAGCACAATAAATAGATATTTTTTGAGTTTATATAGATGCAAAAAAGTAAATGTCATAAGAACAATTGTTTATGGGGATGTGCTTTTTGTGAGTAATGTGAAAACAAGAAGACTCAGGTTATCTGTCATCAGATGATAATATTGACTTTTTATAGTGTTTCAGATATATGGGGAAATCTGATGATCCGTTTTTAACATTGCATGAGTGAGTGCGTGGAAAATTCATGAAAAGGAAAACAAGTCGATACATAAATCATTGTTAATGCTTTGAATAAATTAGATTGTTTATATCTGTAGAGAGAAATAATCTGGTAAAAATATTGGATATCAGTCCAATAAAAGTGAAAAGCACTTTTTTTCCTTTTTTTTTTTTTTCTTCTCCCAGTTGGAAAATTGCTGTTGTTTGCTCCACATATTTTGAACTGATTTGAGCAATAAGTAGTTATTTTAGATCACTTTGTTGTGATTCTTTCATGTTTTTATATTTTTCACTATATCTAAGTCCTCTACAGATCTTATCTGCAAAATACATACCAGTCCATGTAAAAAATTAGTGAAATTATTTTGAAAGTACTTATATTGGAGATTCATAAAAAACCTACTTTATAAAAAGTTCTCATGGTACCCTAGTAGAGCTACATTCAAGCCTATACTACTGTCAGCTCAATATTCCCTGAAAGTTATGAATGAATTTCAATTAAATTTTGTAGAAGAGTGAAAAAGAGTCAACTAAATTTTGAGATAGTTTCAGGAATTTGTTTTTGATTGAGAGATTTTTTTTCTCCATATATTTCTGTATTCATGCATATCTGTCCACACAATCTCCTAAAATTCTCAATGAATTTCAGTGAAATTTTTTTGAAACCTGGATTTTAGGATGAGGAAAAAGTGATTCAATTTTGTTTATATAGTGTACACTGTGGTACAGAAACATCTATGTTTTTAATAAGGCTTTTTTACGCCATTTTGAAAATACTTTTTCAGTAGTCAGACTATTATAGAATTTTAGTTTGTCATGGAGTACATCTGATATGACAAATGTTGATAAATCTTGGTGGGGCATGATGGGTATTTTTCATAAATGCACTCAACTAATTTGGCAGCCAACTTGGACACCACCTTGAAAATTATACCTTTCCAAAAGTTAGACTGTAAAAGACATTCGATATGTTACCAAGAACACTAGATGCCCCCCCCCCCAATATTGAGAACATATTTTATCATTTTGAAGTACTTGTAATGAGAATTCATTGACAACGTCTTCATGCTTCTAGTAAGAAGTTCACACGAGATCACAATACAGCTACATTCCAGCCCATCCTATTAAACTCAAAGAAAGCAAAGAATTATGACAAAAGTGACTCAATTTTTGAAGATAATTATAAAACTATGTAGTATCTAAAAAGTAACTGTTGATATGTAGGTGAAAATAATTCATTTTAAAAATTACCATATTAAGTTATGTTATGTGGGAGTTTGAGGTTTTCTATGTTGAATTTGTGGTGCATTTCCTTTATGTAGAATCTGGGGTGCATTTCCCTTGTGTAGAATCTGGGGTGCTTTGGCAGAGGGGGTAGAATCTGGTTAGGTTTCTTTGGTGTAGAATTTGGGTGTTTTTTATCTATTTTTTTTTCTTTCAAATCTTTGGTGTTGGAGAATCTCAGGTATTTCTGTGTAGAATCTGGTGAGTGGATATTTCTTAGTTGTGTACAATTGGGGGCTTCTTTGGTATAGAATTTGGTGGGTTTTTTTGTGTGGAGTTGAATCAGGATGGTTATTTTGTTTTTCTTTTTCTTTTTTGTGACTTCAGAATTTGAAAAAAGATCTTTTTCTAATCAGTTGTTAGACCAATTGAAACTCTTGAACTATTGATAAAAACAGGAGAAGCTTATACAACTTCTTATATTATTCATTATACTTTTTAACAATACCTTCATATAAATTCATACTTATGATATGCTGTTTCCTCTTACAAGTTGAAATAGTGTATATGATAAAATTCAGACGTTTTGTGTTTTTAGTGTAGGTGCTCTGCTATGAGTAAATCGATAGAACTCCTTGTTGCTTGTGTTATATTTTGGCTGAGCCACTCTACAGCCTTTTCCAGGTGTACTATCTATGAAAACCCACGCCTAACAAGGAAAAAAAATCACCCAAATCCAGCATTATACTGTTGGAAAAATTCTGTTTACCAACATTATATTTGGATCGTTCACCGGAAGGAGACCATAGAATGGGTTGTCTGAAAGTTTTAACAAGACTTCATTCGTCTGAAAATCTCTTTGAATTGTAAACTTGTCCTTTTGGCTAAACTAAATGTTCCTCTCCAGTATTTTTGCTAAAATATTTTTCTGTTCTTTTTTTAAAATCTTAAATGTTCTATTTTCAGCGTTTCACACAGTACCTGGCTTCGAATAATTGTTCTTTCAACCTGAATAGTTTCTTAGACAAAAGTGGAGTCCAAGGTAAGTCCAAGGCGATGGATGCATTTTTCTCTCATTTCCAGTTGAACTTTTTTTTCTTTTTTCAACAAATTTCAATAAAAATTAACTAATAAATAAGAATATTGATTGAAATTTGTTATTACTTTCCAGAAAATATCTCTGATATTCACACCATGAAAATTTGATTTTTGTTGTTAAAAACTTTTGATATCACTTGTGACAAATATTCTGTTTGATGTTTTGCATGTACACAAATGAAAAATATGGGATATTAAACTTCTTTTTTGTAAATGGATAATAATTTTTTTCTTTTTTATACATTGTTATTTACTAAGCCTAGTTTACTTCTTGGCACAAGGCTACAAAGAGGCAACTTATGAGGATCAAACTCACTACTTGATAATAATGATTTATGAGACCAGCTTGCTAACCATTGCAAGACAAGACTCCCATTGTCTTCACACATTTTATTCATATATTCGGAAATTAGAAAATATATATATTGTAAGAAATATATATTTTTCGTAATTTCTTTATTCCAATAGTGCTCAATACTAGATGTAGAGCAAATGAATCAATATTACATGGAAATTAAAGGTCTATTACAGCATGGTGCTCTGTTTCACTCTACAAGATTATTCAAACAGACCAGTCTATTTAGATAATATGTATGAGAGAGAGATAGATATTTACTGCATTGATGTTACAAATAATATTAAGAATGAATTTCTAAAGTCTCCAAAAAGAAAAATTACTTCAATATTCTTGTACAGAATACAAAGAATTTCTTTGAGGATGAATAAGCAAGTGACTGTAAAAGTATGTAGTAAACTCTATTCATGTAACATGTTTGTAGTTCACTGTTATGGCTTGAAATGCTCATTTACATTTTTTTTTTTTTTCATTGTCAATCCTTCATAGGTTGTTCTTTGATATGAAACAGGCAATCTCAACCTTTTTATTTGTTATATATGTGTATCTTCCTATATATAGTCAAGAGTGGATAACCAGTGTCATCCTACATTGAAAGATATGGAATTTGAAGGAGATAAAAATAGAGAAAGTCCATTTTGCTTGACTTTGAACAACTTACTAAAAAATGTCTGGAGAACTGCAATTCAAATTTTGATTTTTTTTTTTTTTTTTTTTTTTTTTTTCCAAACTAGTGTTCATTCTCAAAAATTTTTCAAAGTCTGAAAGATCATAACTCCTACCAGCTATTCCAATTTTGTTAGCATGAAGTCAGGGATCAACAACTTATTTTTGTTATGGCCCACTTTTGATACTTTTGGTTTTGCCCATGGTGTATCATATTTAATAAGGAATTTTCCCTTGAGGACTATAAATTTCGAGTATCTATTCTGCTTGTAAAAAGTAGTATAAAAATCTGCACAGAGTATCTATATTTATTTATTCATTTATGAACAGTGAATAGATACTGAAAATTCTATTAAAATCAGCTGATTAGTTAGATTTTGAAATTCCATCAAAAATTGAGTGGATTGACACGTCAAAAGTCCACTAACATGCCTGTAGTAAGCAAATTGTTTAAATCTTATGTGAGCAAAATTAGACAAAACAAAGACCCAAAAAACTGTCTAAAAACCATCAACTACTCAATGGCACTCAAATATATAAAATTTATAAGAAAAGGTTTGAGGCCCAAAGGAAAACTTACAAGCTGTGGTCCACCTGTTGTCTACCCATAATGCAGGCAGATCAATAAGTCTGCAGTCTAATGATGGAAAAAAGCATCTATTTATTCAACAAATATTTATTTTTAACAACCTCCTTCCTTGTTGTGCATTGGATTCAGTGATGAATTTTAATATGATCAATTGAACATCTTACTGCAAAAATTTCAGATCAAAATTCGTTAAAATTGTTAAGGGTTTAACGATTTAATGTATTTGTATGGAATTCCAATTATGTTATTTTCATCTTCAAAAATAATCATAGTAATAATTATTGATAGGCAACACCAAGTTACTCAAAATATGAATACTGTAAATGTGCAAAAATGTCTGGATTTACTTTGCTCATTTAAGTTCCTTCAATATGAAGAGTCAAACGGAAAGATTATTACTGGTTCCAATGTTGTTTTAGCAAAAGTAATATTTAAGTAACCAGTCATTTAGAGCTAGTTACAGAAAAGCAAAATGAATATGACAAACTAAACTAGTTTAGGAAGTACTGGCTCTGCAATGATGCATGATGAAGAAGTAAGGCTACTCTTGTAGAAGGTGTATGATGATAGACATTAAAAGGCTGATAAGACCATAAGACACCAGATTTTTCAATTTCTTCTTAATCTAAATTTGTTTTGGTGTTCAATCTGTATGTTGAGTATTGAAAATGAGTCAACTGTCTGTGGTCAGTAATTTGAGCAAGCGTTACTGATAGCTATTATAGGTATAATTTTCAGGTGTGAATTTCATATCATTCAATGAAATCATAATTCTAAAACTGTCTACTAGAAACAGAATGTTGGTTTTTTCCTCAAGTTATAAAATATGCTTGAAATCAATAACAACTCTTCACTTTCAGAATTTCTTTGGAAAGGACATTTTCTGGATTCTGAAAATTTTTTTTTAAAGAAAAACCTTGAACCAGAGAAATTTTTGACAAAAAACATCCAAAGGATTTCCATAAAACAATTTTCTCTTATTGCTAATTTTCTAAAAATTCCTAGGGTTCCTTAGTTAAATAAACTTGTAAGCTTAAAGAGAAAAAAAAAAATGATCAATCTAGAAAATTTTCAATAATTTGGCTTTGGAATGTGGTAAACATGTCTGGATTTTCTCAAATTGATAAAAGAAAGTTCGGGATGAATATGCTTAAGATATTTCATAAATAGAAATTATTTTCAAAGTCACAAAACCATCAAGAATTTTGGAACGGCTTAAGCTGAAATGGGGGGGGGGGAATCATTGTTACACAAAAAATTACTAGTGCAATATTTTGTTGGGCAAGACAATTACCTTTCCAAGAAAAAGAAAAGGACCTGAAAATGATATCATTCAAAGCGATCAAATTGATGCCATTATTTTAGATTTCATGAATTCCTTTATATTTCTTGTGATAAAAAATTAAATTGGAAGTTCTCTGCTCTTAATTCATTTTTGATCAGAATCATTTTTTATGAAGATTAGCTTCATTAATGTAAGTTCTAAAAGCATAATATGCTCTTATATTTAGTCTCACAGGCCAACATATTTTTGATTGCTGCTATCATGACTATAACCCCACCCCCCAATATTGACCTAGTTATTTACAAGTCACTGCTATTCAGTAATATGAAACCATACAAGTCAGATAAAGTAAAATCACTGCTAATAGCATTAAATTAAAGACCACATCCTCAACTTAGGGAACCAATATCATGAAATTGAGTGTTTTAGATGGTGGTAATTAAGTTACATTGATAAATATATTTTTAGTATAGTGAATTGAACAAATGGACAGATCTCACTTAATGATTCATTCAGACCAATATCCTTATCTCTGTTGCTTTGAATATAAACAGCCGACTCCAAGTCAACAAATTTTGCATTTTCATTAATCACAAGCCTGGTCAGGACAGGGTCCAGCATCAAGCTATTGAGCCAGCCATGAACTTCATAAATATTTCCAATATCTTGGAGGAATCTATGCTTAATGATCTTAACTTTGCTACCTTTATCAAGTGAATCCATTACCTAAACATTGTAGCCTCAACTGAGAAAATTGCAAATATTGCCCAAACTAAAGGTAGTTATGATGGAAAGTGAGAGAAGCATTAGAGAGAGTATCACATCATAAAAGTAGGGAGAATGATTTCTATCAAAAATTTCCTGATGGATACTGTCAGTCATGTCAACATGTAAATGAAATGTTATAAGTAAATTGTAATATTCAAATAAACTGGAAAAGCTGGTCGAAGAAAGAAAAAAAAGCTGAGCAACTAATTGTGAACACACTCAGAACAGATGACTTGAGCAGTTCTGAGTACTAATAACCCCACACTAAAACATAGTTTCTTCAAAGTTCATTAAGACGTTATTCATTATGATTCATTTCCAACAGTCTAGGCTTAGCATGCCTGGCTGATAGAATCCATCATTGAGAAATAGTCATAAAATGAGTCCACTTATTTCATGAAACAAATTGAGTAGACTCCATCCTTCCCTTCTAAATGGCAAACTTAGACATGGCCTGCCTATTGATCCAGTGTCTCAACCACTTATCCATTGGCCTTTTGAGCATTGGGCCTCTGCATTAAACATATTTGCATTTTTGGACCTTACTGCATTGGATGTATTTGCATTGAATCTCCAGTTCATTGGACATCTTATGAATTAGACATTTTGCATTCGGATGTTTTGACTTCTGACCCATAGAACTATTAAAGCCAACTATTTGGGTCATATATAGGTCACACCAGGAAGAGGTTTGGAAGTTACTACATAGTGTGACTTCTTACTTTCTATATGATTCATTCATTAAATGAAAAGATGGTTACCAAATGGCTTTCTGGATGTCACAGTGAGTTACACATGGGTTCAAAACATCCATATATTGAACCTAGTATTTGCTGGGTGATATCTGCATTTTGATTCATTTTAATTTAAGCAAAAGATATATGTTGCCTACAATATTGGACAAAGTTCATTAATGCCAATTCAAAATATCCATGGAAGAAAAGACTACCCACCCTTTATAATAAAGAAATATGCTGTTAATCAGATGAATCAAGAGGAAACCAAATGCTGTGGTTATTTTACTCTACATGAGAGTAATACCAGAAAAGGATTCTCTGAACCAATGGCTTATATGACATTAAGTCAGTCTTTAGAATCAGCGGTAGCTTTTTCAGGCCTCTGTTCAAAAAGAAAAAATACTCTCCTTTTGCAGCAGGAAATCTGAAGTGAAACCAGTCATCTGCTAAATGAACAGGAGCAGTGTGAGACCATACAATTTGACGTATCTGATCATGTATAGAGGGAAAATGAATCGCACTTTCTCCACTAGGCAAATTCATGATAATAAAGGAAATGTTAAAAAATTCAGGCCGTCTGCTTATGCAACAGAAACGCACAATCACCTTGTCAAAAGTGTAAAGCATGAATGACCCACTACTGGAGAAATTATAATGACAAGGTTATGGTCACAGTAGATTCAAGATTATAAAGGAAGATGGAAGGAATTCTGGAAGATAATATTTGAGTTTGAAAAAAAAAATTAAAATAGTCTGGTTAGTCTTTTGATAGAAACTATCACTTTTGACAGCATTGTGTATGGGGGGGGGCAATAATTGAAGAATTGGGAAAAGTGTTGATCAATGAATATTACTTCTTTTGCCTCTTGTTGGGCACTGATTGCTTAAATTTTGATTTTCACAAAAATAGCATGAATGCTGCCAGACACAGACTAAAGGATTAATTTAGCATGAACTTGCATGGCAAATTGAACATCCAACTGAAAAAAAAAAAACTAGGTGTAGAAAAAAAGTCCTCACTCAACTTAAGGAGTGAATTTTAGAATTTTCAGCCATTTAGCTCCATTGGTATGTCCTGTATGCATGTATATACATAACCAGCCAGACCAACTTATAAACTGAAGAAACCTGTTCACAGTTTTGGTAAATGGTTTCTATTTCATTTTTGTCTGATGGTCACACGATCTTGACAATGATTTGGCCCTGTCATGGTTGAATATGGAGGGAACAGTTTCTTTGCTTATATCTTGGTAGTTATGGGAGAGTGGTTTACTCAAGTGCTCTCTCTCATGGCCATTTTGTCAAATGTCTCTTGATGGGGCAAAGAAGGGAGAAATGGATTCATGCATTTCCCAATGTCATTACAGCAAAATGAACATTTGCATCCTTAGCTAGAATTTGAACTGTTCCCAATTTCGATTTCAGTTCTGCAGAGTTACATCACTGTCCAGTTCCGTCATTCTTTTATATTTTAAATAATATGATAGAAATTGAATCATGTTGCTCTTTTACAATGTAGTTTCAAGGTGAAGTTGGCTGACCCCATCCTTTAAATTGAGCGTCTGTGTCCTAAGGTGGAAAGGATGGGAGCAGGGCTCAAAGGTCATAGTCTGGCAGTCTATGAGGGTCTGCTGCCCCTGGATGGGAGTCTTCCGACAATAGGGCGGACATGTGGTTAAACCATAGGGCAAGAACATTCCATGGTGGTTAGATGCCTGAGGTGGCTATAGGGTTCTACCATCCCTTTGAAGGAAAATCAAGACAGCATGGCTGTCTGCAACTTCAAGCACGGGTCCTAGACACTCAAACAATGAATAATGAAAATGGAATAAAAATTGATACAGACCAATGGAGAATACAGCTTGATCACTAATAATTTTCCAAGGCAGTTGAGATAGAATTATTGTTTAATAAAATTTGATGATGTTGACTTTGGTAACTTCATTTAATAAAGTAAAGAAGAAAAAAAAAGTGACTAGGCATTAGTTTCAATATTTTGTGATCCATAGACAAAGAGTGTGTGATTTTATCCTTGGTAATGAATTAATTGTAAATAGCAGTATGGTTTCAAAAAATATTAAACTCCAAAGAAAGGAAAAGAAAATCTCCGGCTTTTGTACCCTAAATTTGAACTCCCATCATCAGTTTTTTAATCTGATGTCTTTGCGCTGAGCTATGGAATTCAACTCCAGTAGAGTAAAAACTAAGTTAAAGTACAACACCATTACTGAAATTTCCCCTCTACTTCACCCTAACAGTACCTCTGGAAATTCCACAATTAAAAGAATTTGATTTGATTGAATATTGTATTGATATTTTGAAATTCTAATTTCTATAATTTCATCTTTTTTTATCTATCTTTGATTTGCCCCCTCTCGCTCTTTGATTTGCCCCCTCTCGCTCTTTGATTTGCCCCCTCTCGCTCTTTGATTTGCCCCCTCTCGCTCTTTGATTTGCCCCCTCTCGCTCTTTGATTTGCCCCCTCTCGCTCTTTGATTTGCCCTCTCCTTTTTCTTTCATTTCTCATCTACTATGATCCTTCTTTACACTCTATTTGATTCTACTTTCTTATTTCATTTTTACTCTCTGCTCCCAGTGTAAATGATTCTCAACCATCCCTCTTTCTTTAAATCCTTTTTAATTATGTTTGCCATTTCACATGCCTGTTCATCTCTCCATGACTACGGAATATGCCTTTTTCTCTCTCTCCCTCCCTACTCTCTCATTAAACCAACTAACCTTTCCTGCAATGTGACGCAAACTCTACATATGTAGAATATATAGGTGGTGGCAGATAAGTGCATTGATATATTGATAATAATAGTTTTCAAAAAATAGACTGATGATTAAAACTGCTTTGGCAGTTATTTTTAAAAGATTTATTGAAATAATTATAACTTCAGTATCCCCTGATGTGCGCTCAACGTTGTTCATGTTTAAGTATTTTTTTATTAAAGGCTTTGATGAATATCTATATAAATCCTTGTTTGATAGACCTAATTAGTCTTTGAGAAAAAATTTTTTCTTGGCAAGTGTTCTTCTGATGGACTGAGTCATTCATTTGTTATGTCTTATTTGTTGATGTGTGTTGGTTTTTTAATTTTAGAATAAGCTCTAAATTCATTTTTTCTCTGTTTTCTTAAAACTAGATCATTGATAAATTTGATTGCTGCTTGAGAAGATGAATGATGATTTAGTCTTACTCATGGCAGTAGGAAAAATGCGTACCAGCACAATGTGTTAACATAATTATAAAAACGTAAAAAATACTGAACAAGAATATTTTAACATAAAATTGATAAAAAAAATATTAGTACCATGGCATGAAATAGCCATGTATAATGGCCCGGGCCCATATATAACTAAACTTTCTGAAATTGAGTTTTTCAATTTTGCCGCTGCATTTTTTTTCTATCTCGTATATGGTTATATTTGTGAAAGTTTGTGACTTATGTTCTCCTCCTCCCAAACTGTGCATCACAGCCAGAAATAATTATTCAATGTATCCCAAAAATGTGCAGGATTAGTGTTGTGAGAAAAATGGGATGAGGGGAGATTTGTCACATTTTGAAGCATGGGGGTTTCTATCTACTGCATGACTATAATGCTGAACTGGACCCCTAGTTTGTGTTTCAAATTGGGAAACAATGTGAAATAATTTTAGAACACTTTATCCTGTTCACATTTATTCTTCAGAAGTCAGGGTTTGGGGGATTTTTTTTCCTATAACTTTATATTCAGACATTATTTTTTTGTGAGTTTTTCTTTACAGGTGTCAAATTCAAATTATGCAATGAAATCTGAACATTAAAATTAACCACCACGAAATTTAATATATCTAATTTTGATAATGCTAAGAAAAATATTTCAAACAAAATATTTTCATTATCATTTTATTTTATTTTTTTACACTCATGATTAACAATGTGTAGGTGCACATGTTTCATACTGGTCCTGTTTTCTTTAATACTGATATGTACCCATGACATCCTCAATAACTACTATAAAGTAGTTCCTGCATATTTTCAAACCATCAATCTCACGATTGCAAATCAGATACACCAACTAACTGCACTACAGAGACATATGTATTATACTAGAAATAATTTATTTTTGAATATAAACCTTTTGTGCCTGACTTTCATAATCTTTCTCATTTCCAACATTAAAGCTCTTGTTATATGATTACAAATCAGAGGATACTGTTTTTTGGGGTTTTTTGTTTTTTTTTTCATTGTTTGCAAATTTTTTTAACTTTTTGAAATACACCCAATTAGTTCCCTGCAAATGTTTATGTAGAAAATTCTATGGCTCTATAGCGCTATATCAAATTCAGAATAAACAAATTTGTATGTGACATTGTTTTTGTGAGTGTTATTAAAAAAGTTATTCACAATAAAGGTCTCTACAAGATAACCTGGATTTTATTAAAATTAGTTGAGTTTTACAAAATGAAAGACGTCAATTAATGAAAAAACTCAACTTACTCATATTAAGTGCAAAGTGTTAAACACACATGCCAGATTAGCAAATATTCATTAGCAGTGAAATTGGCCTCAGAAATTTTCAAGACCAACATTGTCTTATGAATTAGTTACAAATTTCTTAATTAAACTGTCTGTTATTGCCATTAATGAATACCCAGCTAATATCGAACATAACTTTTTTGAATATTGGTAATCAGAAATTATATGAATTTACCACCTTTGAATTCAGAATTGTGATCAAGATACATGATTGGCAAGGCTGGCTAAAATTTTCACTTTGAAAAAAAAAAAGTTTTATTTTGAATGTAAATATTTAAAATGTCTTTCTAATGATTATTAGCTTATAAATACATGTACTTCAGGCACATGCAAATTAGTTTGTTTAATCATCTGCAGTGTTCATGTTTCTGATATAACCTAATGTCCATAGTGGACTCACTATAATCTGATACTTTTATGTCTATAAGATAATTTGGGATAGAACAAAAAATGAACTGATTCCCGATATAACCTTTGTATTATGATATAACAATGAAGATTGTCATGTAAATTCTTGAGACTTCGTCTGATCACACATTAAAACAACTTGAGTAGAGACTTGAAAAAAAACTTGAAATTAAGATACTCGAATTATGAAAAATAAAAATTACCCAATAGCTTTATAGTCCTTTGTGATCTATACCTGAAAACCCCGTCATTTTTGACGGGTATATTCTAGTATATACATGTTTTTTCAATATTTGACCTGCGTTTTTTTTTTTTTTTTTTCTTTTTTTTCTTTGATTGGCAACCTGCATGCGACTGGATTTTCTTTTGTACCCATTTATAAAACCTAATAATCTTTTTGAGCTCTACAGTCTTCTGTATCACTAAAATGTCTGATTTAGCATGTCTGGACACAATTATCTGTCGCATGTTTTATTACCACTCAACACATTTCTAAATTTTCATTTATATTTCATTATTCTTCTTTCTATTTTCTCGCAATTCCTTCATTTCCCTCTCTTCACTTTCTTTCTGCAAATACCTATCTTATTTGTTGTGCTAATAATTAAAATCAAAAGCCGCAGGATTAAAGTAGTTTTACTGCCACCACTGCCTGCGCTGATAAGGTAATCATGGGAGAGTGGGCTACCCACATATGCACTCACCCTTGATTTATCTTCCTCTCGTTGTGGTGTGTTGGTAACAAGAGCATAATCAAGATGACTGGCAATAAGAGAGTTGGATTCGTGCCTGTCCCAAGTGCAAAAGTGATCTTAGCAATCTCAACTGGAATACACTGTTTGACTGTTTTACAACTAAGTAAAGCAGTAAGTTGTTCAACTTCTGGAAATTACTATCCTCTTTAGTTATTCATTGTAAATTTTTCCCTCCAGAAATAATAATGTTGATCTTTGATGTAGCAATTTTGATGGAAGATTATTTATGTATCACCTGCGTGTCTTGTTATAAACTGATTGGGTTAAAAGTATCAATTATAATTGCTCATATTCAATCGTGTGTTCATAGAATTATGTTGTTCTGTGCAGTTCCATTACGGAAAATGGCATGTAAGAATTGATGCAATTTGTGGAATTTCACCCAAAGGTCTGTGTGAAGGATTTGTTTTGAATCCACAGAAACATCAAAATCCTCTCTTCAAAACACAGCTATCATAAATATGGTTGGAAAAAATTGATTCATGAGGGAATTGAACTGTGTTTAGTAAGACATTCAAAGATTCTTCAATTTTTGTTGCTGTGATGAAAGGATAACCATTGACAACAGCAAATAAATTCAATTTTAGTTTTCAGTGTGGATTGATCACTTCTTTCAAATAGATCTGGTTAGATTTTGAATACAGTTAAGGATCAGCTGTACTTTTATTTAAGGTATTTGTTTAATATTTTAGATTTCCTTTCATTTCATCAACCTTCTTTTTTCTACAGCTCTTACATCTTACCATCTCTATTTAATAAGTAGTGTACTAGGGGTCCATAACTTTGGTTTCATTATGTTCTTGTAGTATCACAGCTCACATTGGTAAACAAGCCATAAATTTTGATAAAATGAAAATCAGTCAGCAGCAAAAAGTATTATTCGTTATAGTAAGTGTTCAATCTATATCAAAGGCAGTCAACTGATTTGCATAAATTTGATTTTAGCCCCTAAAATGAATGAGAATATTTTTTCAATTATCTTTCTACATTTGAATATTTTAGCATACTTAAAGCCAGTTTGGACTGTTTTACAACAGTCTCTGCACTTGAAATAATGGGAAAATCAGTTTTCTCAGAGTGGACTATCCATATACTCAACTGAGAAATAGTCATTCCGGTGGAAGCTGTAGTCAGCGTAAGGGCACTCTCTATTGTCCAATATATACAAAAGCTGTGGCTTGGTTCAAAAGTCTCCAGTATTAAATTTCAGCTCAATCCAGTAATCTATGAGGCAACTTCATTGGAAGAAACTGAATAGTGCAGACCCCTTTGCCAAATGGGTTCTGTGAGTAGATCTTTGTTCCTCTTCAGTAGACGTATATAAATTTTTTATAACAAGAAGTTACCTGTTGCATATGGGAGTGTAGTGTCCTGTGTGCATAAACATGAATCGGTATGCATAAGAAAGGGTTTATGAAAAGGATGACTAATATCTTAAGAATGCATGAGTGAGTGGGTATGGAAGAGGTGACTAATGTATAGGTAAGTTTATGTATTGACTTATAATTTCATCTATTTATCTACTAGCTTGCTTCTCTAACAACTTGAAATAATTCTTAAATTTGAACAATATTTGTAACTATTCCATTTCTCTTCTTCATATGTAAGGAATAGGTCAGAAATAATTGCTAGTATGTACAAGTGGAAAGGGAATTAATGATAATGATTAAAAGTCTGGTTAATCACTCAATAGAAACTGACTTACAGCCAATGTCTTCTGGCAGCATGCTGTGTGGAAGGTGATCAGTTGAAAAAATTGGAAAAAGAATTAGTTATTTTTCATGCCTTGTTGGACAGTGATCACTAAATAAATTTTAATTTAAAAAAAAACAAAAAAACAAGTATGAATACTGCTGGGCACAAACTAAGGAACCAATTTAGCATAAACCTGCATTGCAAATTGAACCCCTCCTCCCATGAAAACCTATTTAGTGTGGAAATTTTAAAGGTGGCTATGTGCATCAAGATGGGTTGTTTTTTTGTTTTGTTTTTTTTTTGTCAGTCAAATTTAAATGATAAGAGGTGTGTCTGTAAATGCATACATAGAATAACATTGGAATATGGTGAGGTCCAAACGACTCACCTGTGGTGACAACAGTTGTCATAAATAGTGTAGGGATGCATGATAACACTCAATACCTATATAATTAGTAGAATGGGCAGTAGGTAGGTAAGGTGAGTGACAAATAGCTCACACACGAACATGCACACTCTATGTGGCATCCATTCTTTTTTTCAACTCTTAAACTCTAACCTAGCAGCTTCAATTCAATTTCCTAATGACTGTATTTTTCTATTCTCATTGCACAGAAAAAAGTACATATTTCGTGAAACAAAAACGAGTCTCTTCATTTCAATATGAATCTATCGCATCTTTTTTTTTTCCTTCAAACAGTCCTTTTTTTTTTTTTCCCCCTCCAATATTTCTCATTGTTGTTGAACAATTGTTTCCATCATCTCATCAGTAAAACATTTTTTTTTTTCCATAAAATTTTTTCTCTTTGTGTACGTGTGTGTGTCTGTCAGGATTATTTCCTTACTTCGGGTGTATGCAGAAAGATTTTCCTTTACAAATTGTTTTCTTCTCGTGTGTGTAGTATCTTCTTTTTATAAACATTTATTACTGAGCAATGCGCGAAAGATACGTTTGAAATTGGTTCCATCCCAGTAATCGGTACAGAAACTTTCAAAGTTATCCTTACTGATATTTGTGTATAGGTGGATTAAAAGGGTGTTGCTTTGGTTGCATCAGTTGATATCTTCCTACTTTATGTCTGTTTCGTTTCAAGGGCACAATACCGCTGTAAAGAACCTAGATTTGAACCATTCAAAAGATAATTTTTCTTCACCTGTTGTCATTTATTTCATTATACAATCTTAGTTTTGAAAGAATCCATTAAGTTTTATTTTGTAATGTATAAGTACAGAAAAAAGTTTGGCAAGGGGACCTACTTACTTAATTTACGTACTTTAATTCCCTAAAATTTCTTGAATCAAAAAAACAAAACCATAGCCAAACTTTTTTTTTGTGCATATATTTCAGAATAAAACTTGAATTAAAATTCATGTGAGAAATGAAAGTTTGGTTTTTCTGTTCAATTTCAAAATCAAGAACTGAAGTAAATGAATAAAATTGTTTTTTGTTATGATATATTGAAAATATTCAAAAAATAAAAATTGTGAATTTTATGCCACATTACTTTAACCTTCATCAAAACACTGTACTGTTTCAAAACAAGGGTTTGTATGAAGAAATAACTGGAGACTGTAAGTCATCTTTTGGATGGTTCAAATCTGGGCCCTTTTAAAGCAGTATTGTAGAATTTAAACTATCAAGCTGGTAAATAGATTTACCATGTGGATTGCTATATTTAGATGTAATAATAGCTTATGGAATGTCAAAGTTGAAAAGCCTTTGAGTTTTTTTGTTTTTTTTTTTTGTATCAGTGTGTTAATTGAACTTATGATATGCATCCAGTTTCTGTGGTTTTTAAATTCAATTGATTTTGATCGGTACTTTCTCTAATTTTCCCAGGTGATGTAGTATAGAATTGTTCTCTTATCAAGAACAAGTGCATTTTTATTGTAATATTTCAGGGAATTGAGTGTCTTTGTATAAATCTCTGATGTAACATTAAGGACTCGCAACCTATTTTACCTAGAACAAATGCTTCACGTTTCATGCAAATGTTCAAAACTCTAAGATTGAAGATCAAGGAAAATGAGCAACTGTTGGAGAATATATTTTTTTCTTTATGAAAAGTAAAAATGCAACTGGAATGCAAAAAAGGATTTGTGCAGTTTGAGAAGGTTCTATGGATGAACAAATGTGTCAAAAGTGTTTAGCAAAGTTCTGTGCTGAAGGTATCTTGATGAGCAATATTCCACTACTGGGTCAATCAGTTGAGGTTGATAGCAATCAAATGAAGACATTATTTGAGAATAGTTAACATTATACAATACAAGAGATAGCCAACCGACTAAAAACATTCAAATCAAGTGTTAAAAATCATTTACATCAGCTTGGTTATGTTGGTCCCTGCATGACTTCTCAAAAAAAACCTTGATCATATTTCTATTTTCAAATCATGTATTTAACAAAACAAAAATATTCTTTTTTCTTTAAAACAAATCCTGACACTTGACGAAAAATTGGATACTTCACAACATTGAATGCAAGAAATTGTGCGTTGAATGAAACAAACCACCACTAATAATATCAAAAGCAGGTCTTCATCCAAAGAAGGTGATGCTTTGTATATGGTGGTATTGGGAGGGAGTCTTTCTAGGGAATCAAACAGTTGATTTAAACTAGCACTGTTCTCAATTAGATCTAAGATCGCAATCGGCAAAAAGCCTTCGACCAGAATTGATAGAATGGGTGTGATATTCTATCAGGATCATACCAGACCATATATTTCTTCGGAGACCAGGCAAAAATTGCTATTGCTTGGTTTGGAAGTTTCCATACCTCTACCATATTGTCCAGGTATTACACTTTTGGATTACCATTTATTCCAGTCTTCACAGAATTGTCTTGATAAAAACATTTTAATTCCTTGGTTGTCTGCAAAAGTCATCTGGAGCAGTTTTTCCTGAGAAAAATGAAGTTCTGGGAGGATAGAATTATGAAGTTGCCTGAAAGATGACAGAAGATAGTATGACAAAACTGTAAATATGTTGTTCAATAAAGTTAATGTTGAAAATAAAAACATTGTCTATCATTTTTACTTTATAAACCAAACAAACTTTTTTTAGCCACCCAATAGAGTATTGGGGTATGATGCTGAGTACTTCATTGCATGGCAATCTTATTTGGTGGCCATCTCCTCTCCTTGTAACATTTGACTGATTGTTCAGGGTTACCTGATGTCAAATTTCTTTTAAATTATTTCAAAATACAAAATTATGATTTATAGAATTTTCATTTCTTTTGTAACATTGGAAAATTTTGCTTGTGGATATATCTCCAGTTTTAAATTTATTTTTTTCAGCTATACAGGAGGGTTTAAGTGGCACTACTGACTTCTATACTTTCATGAGACAACAAGGTAACTACTGTGCACATCTCACACTATTTGTTGTTCAATCCCCGAGTGCACAGTTATTGTTACTGTCAAAAATTGAGACATACACCAGCACATTTATCTCATAGTTGACCCAGTATTTTTTTTTTCCTTAGGTGTCTTGACGTTCCCCGAATTCTTGAATTTGAATTTAGATTGAACATGGTCAAGTTTAGTTTTAATATGAATACATATTGGTGGCTGTGTAGCCCACCACAAATTTTAAGCTTATAGGTTGTTGCAAAAATAATTGCATTTTTCCACCATCAACTTTAAAGCTGCCTATCACAGCTTAGAATAAAAGTCATTAATCAAAATAAGAACCTTCAGAATCTACCCATTTTTTCCAACTAGAAACGAGTCCATTTACCTTGGAAGCATAGAGTTCTTGGGTCCTGGAACCAGTTAACTCTTCAAAGGTGTTTTGAGTTACTGCTTGGTTGTTGAAGACTTTCCATTGCAGGAAGTTGTCAAAATGCTTGAAAAAGTGGAAATTGGTCGAAGAGAGGTCTAGTGAGTAAGCTGGGTTGGGGTAGTTTCGTAGCCCAGTTCATTCAGGGTCATTTGTGAGACATGCAAGGTTTTTTGGCTTTTCATTCAGGATCATTTGTACATGTCAAGCTTTTTTTGGCTTTTCCAATTTGGTACCGATGTTAACAACTGTTGAAATTTTAGTTCTTCTGTAACCCTATGTTATTTTGCATGGGTCTACCTCAATAATGACCCTCAATTGGATGTTGTCCTTCACAGAAGGATGTCCATGTCTTCAAGGCCTTTGTCTCCAATTTTAGACTTAAGAACTAATGTTGAGCTGTACATTCTTTGACAGTCCCCTGGAAATAATAATTACCATAGTAACAGTAACATTAGAATGGTGGGCACTTTTTGTATAACTGCAGTATTGCATTAGTATGCAAATTTTGAACATCAAAGCTGAAAAACATGTAGGACTGCCAAACTGGTGCAAAATCAAATTTGTGTGTCGTACAAAAGGCTTCAATTTTAAGCAAATGTTTCACTTGAGAATCTAGTACTCATATTAGATGAGAAGAAATACTGTAGCTCACAATGGGGAAAGTGTTAACTTCACACCAATGTTCTCTCTAATTTTTAGTAGTCAGTGGGTGCAAAAATCTCATGTGCAAATTTTTTTTTTCCTGTGACAAAAGTATGTGCACACTTTTGTATTTAACATGGAATCAATATATTTTCAATGAAACTCAGCAAGCTATCTACAGAACTTGAAATCCTCTGTATGCAAATTAATTTTCTTGTTGGTGTGTGTTAGTTGCAGAAATGTGTGTGTGTGTGTGTGTACGCGGACTGCTGAGAGGGAACTATGCTCCACACTTGCACACATATACACTGATAATCAACTTAGTTTTTCGCAATGTCACTGCCAAATATTACTACATGGTATTATTAAAAATGCTATTGTTGAATTTATCAAGTATCATATATAAACAGAATTTCTGTGATCATCATGATGCTCTGAAAAGCAATTATATAATATACATTTGTTGGACCAAAAGATCATAGAACTGGTCAGCCTTGCAGCTAGACTCCTACTCCTGATACTAAACTCTATTGATCAAACAGATCTTGTTAGTCATTCAAGAGAAACCATTGTGTAACCAATGTCTTTTGGCAGCATGTTTGGGTTGATCAATTTCAAATTCGGAAAAAGCGAGTGATCATTGAATATTTAGTTGGCAATGATCACTGAAAAAGTTTGATTTTTCGCAAAACAAACATGAATGCTACCGGACACAAAGTAAATGATCATTTAGCATCAACTTACATTTCAAATTGAGCCCTCTCTAGAGACATACTTGGAGGAGGAATTTTCAGAAAACATGTTTTTTGTAGACATAAGGAGTAACTGTTTAGATTTTCAGCTTTGTTGGTGCAGCCTGTATGCATGATACATACTTACCCAGCCAACCAGCCCAAATAGGAAGTTGAAGAAACATATGTTGATATCTTTGATTGACAGTTCTTATAAATCCAACTAGTGATATTTCTGTTTATTTTTTAATCTATTAACCCTTTATCCTGAGGCTTCTATGACTGCTGGGATATATAAGTCCCATAGATCTCTTTTTGAAGTCTACTGGGATATTTTAATTCAGCATCCCAATAGGTTGGTATTGAATGGGTCATGTCAATGCCCTTTACCATAAATGAATTATGCTATTGAGGCACTGCTGTTAAAAAGTGATATTCACAGCTTGCTTTTAAGGTCTTTCCTGCAATCTATATTTATCAAGTAAAAGTTTCTATGTATCGAGGGCAAAGTTCTGTAACAGCCTGACATTTCAAGTTTGGGGGCAATCTTGAACCTTTTTATACCAGGCTTTTTATTCAGTTGGGGTAGTGGTACGCCTTCTGAAATTTATTCAATTCTAATTTTATCATTTAATGATATTCAAGTTTTTTAAGTTATTTATTATTATAATGTATTATCTTAAATTTATTTTGTTTAAATTTGTGAATTTCTTAGTCAAGTGCTTTTACAATCATCAAAATCAGTCAAATCCATTTTCAAATCTAAATATCAATCTGTAAGGTCTCGGCAGCACCCAGAACCATATTCTCTATCAAGATCTGAATGAATACTATTCAAGGGGTAAGTTACAAGATCAGAATTTTTTCAGGAGGCTGAAATTGAAAAACGCACAAGACCTGGTGAATATGACATAGCATGGAGTTGATGAGTATTGAGGAGACTGGTTGGAGAGAGATTGTGATGGCAAGTGAGGTTGAATCATCAGAGGATGTAGCTGCAACACACCACTAGTAATAATACTGGGTTTTAACTTTTCAAGTGAAAGATTTTTTTTCAATATGAATATATTATTAGGGTGCCTACTGTAGTATGATGGTTAACAAGCTTGTCTCCAGAGACCAATTAGCTAGTATAGTAAGTTCAGTCTTCACTAGGTGCCCCCATCTATGTTAAATCTGTCTTCAGACAAAAACTTGTTGGGCATATTCCGTCTTTGACAAATGAAGATTTGGCAGTGTAAAAAGATAGCATGGAAAGGCTTAGACATTTTTGACTTTTAAAAAAAAATGATTTTAACATTTTTTTGTTATTTTTTCTTTTTAATTTAGTGCTATTTGTTGGTCAAATTAGTGTGAAAATATTTCAGTCTTAGCAATTTGTTCCTATGCCCTACTACTTACTATAGCCTTGTGCCAGACTAACTAAATCTCATGGCTGAGATATTTTCTGGTAGTGGTTGTTCAGTCAGATTGTTAAATGCTGATTTGTAAGGCTAGTAAGTTTTCTTTACTTGAAAGGTAGGCACTACACAATTTCTCTGGCCCCTTATTTTCTGCTCATGTCATAATAAGCTTAGCTTGGTGCCATTGATCATATTGAGAAATGATTCAATTGGAATACTATGACAATAATGGAGAATAGATAACTATTGGTACCTTGTTTTACAGTTCTGATAAATTGAAAGAAATTTTAGCTTTGATTTTGAAATTTGTGTGTATTTGATGCACTGGTATTATGGATAGGAAACTGATCACCAGAGGCTCAAGATATAATTGATAAGCTTGTAGTTTGAATGTTTGGGAAATGTTAGTTATTCCAGTTTGCAAACTGAGTTGAGTTTAGTTGGATTTTTTTAAATTTTTTTTATTTTTCATTTTTTTTATTACTTATCGTATTTTCAACTTGTAATTTCTAATTTAAAGAAATATTCGGAGACTGCATCCAATCTTCATTATATATCTGTTGATACCCACCCAAAGCCTAAATAGTTAACCTCTTAGAATGCAAGTGAAGGATTGTCTTCTTCTGACATCATATATAACTCTTATCTTATCAAACCCTGTTATATAATTCAAGAAGGAAAAATCCCTCCTACTAATTAAAACATAATTTAGTTTACAGATATGGATTTGGTTTCTCCTAGGAAAGTAGAGAAGCTACATGGCTGAGATGGCATGTGGAACCCACAACTGGGTCCCAATTTTGAGGAGCCCTGAAAAATCTAAAAAAGTGGTACTTGGTAAACATTTCTTTCTTTTTAGGTTATCATATCTATCTACTATTTACTAATCTTTTGTATATATTGCCCTAAAATTTCTACGTATAAAAAGAAAAGATATGTGTTAAAATATATATATATATATATATATATTTTTTTTTTGTGAGCAGTTCATTAGCTATTATTTGCTGATAATTTGATTTTAAAAGAAATCATTCAACTGAGATTTTGAAGTAAACTATAGTTTTTTTTTTAAACTCCCTTTTCTCTGTTTTTTTTTTGTTTTTTTTTGTTTTTTTTCTTCTTAGTTCAACCTAAAAATAAATCTTACTTAGCTTCAGTGGATTCTTATGTTAAGAGAGAGAATGATATATCACAAATGATAATTGAAATTTCTCCATTCATGATATGCAATTTTAATGCTAATCAATAAATAAAAAATTCAATGTATAGTAATCTTCGGAAGAGAGTTTTCTTCTTTTTTTTTTTTTTTCTTTTTTTTCAGCATAATTCGAAAAAAAAAAAGGTTGAGTGTGAAGAATCATTAAGACAATTGATATACACTTGGATTAAAACTTGTCTATTACTTTGATCATTCAGGCATACAAGTATGGTGTTTCATTTGAGGAACTCTTCTTTCAGTCCTTTCAAAATCTTTGAGAATGCAAATTATTCATTCTGATTGAAATAGACTGAATTTTGTCATAATTTATTTGGACTTGCTAAGCTTGGTTTGTATGTTCAAAATGGAATTGAATTGGTTGATTAACTTATAATAGAAAATAGAGTATTTACTCTACATGATATCCCTCTCTTTCTTGCTCACACAATCAACTTCAAGTAATATAGCTGCAAAATAGTACATGGTATTATCATAAATGCTATTGTTAAATTCATCATTTAGAATTTTTTTTTTTTAATTATAATATTGAAAGTTTCTAAGCTGCTAGTGCAGTGAGCTCATTAAGAATCATTAGAGATAGATCCAATCCTTTTTAATAGGATATTTTCATTGTTTGAAATTAGGGTTGAAAGCGTCTGAGTTTTAAACCAAGAAGAATATAAATGCTCAGTTGTGTGTATATGCACTGATTAACAAATTGGAGCTTGCTTTTAAAAGGAAGTGATTGTCATGGCACTGAAAGGCCCAACAATTCTCTCACTAATTTTTTTTTTTCTTCAATTATTCGCTTGAATAACTTACGACTTCAGCTTTACATAGACATCAGAAAAATTAGATTTAAAACAAACTTGCAGGAAAATATTTTTCTCTTTTGAACCATTTTAAAATCCCTTTTTCACTTTCTGTACTATGTTCTAAACTAAACAAAAAAATTCTTCATTTGTGGTTATGCAGGCAAAATTGCATTTATTTCAGTATCTCTGTACTTGGTGCCCTTTGTACAATTGGGCTCTTTTGTTTCTGTTTTTTTTTTCAGAATACTAAGCATCAAAATGAACTGGGAATCACCCCAAGAAAATCATCTATGTTTTGTCTTTGTTCTTTTCATTGATTATGACACCTAGTTTTACCTTCTTCATAGTGAATATTTATCAACCTGTTGTATAATCTTTAATTTTTCCAAAGAACAATATTGATTTTGCTGTTTTCAAATTTTACTATGACTCAAATCTGTTTTGAATATAGAGGGTATGTCAATATGTTGGTATACTGTAATATTTGTTGATGCTGACCGTATTGTACTTTTTATAAATCGGCAAGCTTGATTTTTTTTTTATTGACTTATAATTGATATTTGCATATATATATATATATATATATATATATATATATATATATATATATAGAATGTGTGCAACAAGCTTAAAGAAGTTATCTATGTGGTTATTATATCAATAGCTCTGTTGGAAGAACAGTTTTTCTCCTAAGGAGACTGGGGTTTTTTTTTCCGGCTAAATGGTTGTTGACCATACAAATTTTTAGTTACATATCTACTTTGTAATTTACTACTGATTATGAGTCACTTTAGCTCAACACGGTGAGGCCTATATTATCATGTGTAATTTTAAAATCAATTTTGACAATCATAAATGATTAGGAATTTTGATCTTGATTATTTTTACACATATGCACATACTAATAGACTTGAAAAGTGTTATTCATTCCTACAGCTCTCTTGCCTTTCACTGGGTTAGATGTTGAGTAGTTTCCTTCCAGCAGTTTTAGTATTACTCACTGTATTAAGCAATCATAAATCTAAAAGCTTAACTTGATTTTTTTTCTTTTTTCTGGATAGTATCTCCAAACTCTCGTCAACAGTAACAGACTTGAAAACTGTTTCATCTTGATGTATCTTTATCTGTAAGATCTTCAAACTGAAAACTTGATTGGTTCTTAATATATTGCTTTGCACTCAGCATTATTTTCATAAAATACTATTTACTCAATATTTCACTTTTCATTAGACATAATTTATGCTTCAACAGGTAAAATATGATTAGGATTGTCTAATACACATTATGAAATATTCAAAACAATATAAACCATTTTTATTCTCTTCTTTGATCTATATTTCATTTCTATCCAAGAAGTTGGAATGAAAATTTTTTATTAAGTTTATACAGCTTTGCTCTGACAGAGTACTTTGATCCAAGTCAACTATATCAAATTGCAGATATTAGCATATTTTATAATGCCATCAAATTTAATATGCTGTTTACTTCAATTAGCAATTAGACCAACTTAAAAGATAAAAAATGCTTAATTCCAGTGAACCTTTATCTCGTATGCCTATTGTATTTAGATTAGTATTTAAAGTGTTGAGCAAAAAATATTTTCAGCATATTAATTCTACCTTTTCTTATCTTTATTTTGAATAATCTGATCTCTATTTCAGCTCCACAGCAACCCATTCCAGGCTCCCCAGATTTTCATGCCATGAAACAAGGTAATAATAAATAGTAGTGTAAGAAAAGAAAAAAAATAACAATACTGCTTACTTAGTATACTCATTGCCCTTAAACATCCCTAAGTCACAAATCTGTATGCACTACAACCTCCCCCACGATTTGCATGTTAGTTTGAAGCCAAATGGTTTTTGTATGTACTTTTTGTTTGCATGTTGCTTTTGAAAATAACAGCTTTCTTAGTGTGACATTTAACATTTAACCCCATGTTAGCAAATCAATTAAAATCTTTTGTATATTTTGTAGTTGGATTTTTTTCCCAAAATCTCTGAGCCTTGTCTATGTAGTATCAAGCGTTTCGATGACTCATCAAAACACTTGATGTTTTCTTTGTGCTTCATATAACGGTTCAGAAGACACGGTCTAAATGAAGACCTGACTAACCAATAATGATAACCAGTGTCGCTAAAATAGTGAATTGTAGTAGCTGTTCACTGTTATGCTTGAAATCAATTTTTTTTTAAAATTCTTAAAGGGGTTGCTGAATTAATGAAGTTGCCCGATTAACTTGAGTTAACGCCTACAGAAACACAATTGTCAGTTGGCATAAATCAAACCAGTGTAAAAACAGACAGAAAACTTAGAATATAAGTAATGAAACATATGAACTGGATGAGAAAATAAAGTAAAGGAAGCTAAGTAGTGGAAAGGAAAACAAGACTCGATTCACAATAATAAAATATGAAAAGTTTTTGAATGATGTCATGAACTTCTTAATAGAATCTAATGAAAATATGAAATATTTGTATAAAAGATTTTGCATTTAATAAAGATTGATATGATTCCATTAACTTAAAATTAGTTCCATACTGAGGTTACATAATAAATAGTGTTTTTTTTTTTTTTTTTTAAAGACACGAGTTGATTCTTTCCTTTTATATTACATTGGGGATTGTTAGATCCTTTGAGATGAATTGTCTTTTTTCCTTTTATGGTTTACTAAGTAGACTTAATGTTATTCTGTATTAATATTTCATTACAATATTTAAATTTGTCTTTTTAAGTGCAAATAGCTTGGTACATTTTATTTCAATTAGATAAAACCTCTTTGAAAGTAAGGTCAGCTTAGTGGCATAGCTTGCCTAACCCTCTATCTATGCCACATACCATAGCTCTGCATGGAATTTCCTATTAGAACTCATCTGCCACTTACACACACACACCTGTACAATTGTGTTTATCTCTTTATAAGTTCATTGAATTCAAGCTGAGATGTCAGGTTGTCAGACTTTTCTTGTCTCAGCCAAATGCTCCACCATTTAACCATGACTGTTTTAACCATAGATGGTTTTAAAAAAAGAATAACAGTTGGAACTATTGATGACAGAAGTGTATATGAAGATACATAAGTATGAACATGAGATTAATAGTGCATGTGTATGTGTGTATTATCTATATAAGTAGAGCTTTATTTCTATCTCTTATATATTGCTTGAATTAATTATTTTGAATAGTCAACTGTGTTACAGTGAATATCCTTGTGAAATTGGTATATTCATTGTGTGATTTGTCATATGCTAACTCTGTTTTTATATTATATTAATCATGTATTAAGATCATTTTGATAAGTTTTTTTTTCTAACTAGATACAGCATACTGTAATTTAAGCCTTTGAAAATTGCTTTAGTCACTCTAATGTTAGCATATAGTATTATGGTGAATGGAATTTCAGATATGTAAGTTGGTCTGTGGTTGATTTCAGCTTTGGTTGAATTAATGATGTTGTAAATTATCTTATATGAAAATGGAGATGTTTCATCTAGGGTGGCCAGACGGCTGGCTTTTGAGAACTCTGTCCTCCATCCAGTGCCATCTTGAACCAGATGTTGATTTGTCCTCCTTTTTCGGATTTGACTTGAAAAATTTATAAATTACTCCAGATATACTTTTAAAAAGTTGGAACAGGGAACACTTGTTGATATATTTTTTATTATATGTAGTTGCCGTTATCAAGTAAGTATTTGTTTATCATGTAGTTGCCATTCTTGAAAGGTCTACTTACTGGAAAAAAGCTCATGACCCCACCAGTAATATCTTCATAGAATGTTCTCCTTTTTGGAAATGGCCATCCTAGTTTGTGCAGTAATATTTTTTTTCTTCTTATATGCTACAATCAGTTTTGTATCTTATTTAACAATGCTTTTTATACATTGAGTTGAGAAAAGGCTGTGTTCATTGAGATTTTTCATTCATTTTCATTTCCAAACTTGTCTCTTCAAATTAAGTTAAGCTATTTGTGGCTTAGTTCTACCATAAGTAATTGCTTTCACAATCGTCAGTACAGCTATACCTTGATTAGTGTAGTTGATTCGTTCCAGATTTTTCCTCTCTAATCAAACACTTGAAATTTAATTTTTCTTTTTTCAGCTTATTTTTAATTCATATTAATATGTACATCAATACTTTAACCCCACTGATTGAAACCATTCTATTCAAGGTATTCCTGTATATCTCTTCACTTTTAAACAAGTCAAACAATAGATGCTAAAATTTTTTCTCCATTGTATTTTTTTATAAGGTAGATGAATAATAGTATCTGTAGATTTTAGTACCTGATCAGAAAATTATCAGTAGTACAAAACCCATAATTTTCTGTTCAAGGTGACAGCATTTCATAGTTGCATTTCTCCGATCGAACAATTTAACTGTTGACAACAATTCCCAGTTACATTTTCCCGGTTAAACAAGTTACCAATGATATTTTCCCAGCCAAAGAATTACGAAAACGCAAGCATTTACATTTTATACATGGTAGCACATACACATACGTGCACATTAACAAAAGCACATACACACACAGAGATCGTGTCTGGTTGTTTTATCTGATGCTTGTATTGCTGACTTTCTGGAAAAACTGTTTTGACAAAATGGCTTTTCACCGACTGCCATTTTGTTTTTTTTCTGCACTATTAGGAGGTTGAAAAATGTAAACTAAGAAGAAAAGAGTGAATTATCTCAAGATTAATATTATTTTACATCTTAACATTGGAAGAACACTTACAGGATGATGAAACATATATAAAATGAATTTTTGCAAATGATCACAGAAATAATCCAGCAGACATCTACCCTGTAAAATAATTAAAATTGAAAAAAAGTGAGTTTTTTCTTAGTTTTACTAGAAAGAAGACTCAAATTTCTGTTTGAAAAAATGAAAAACTAATTTTCATTGATTAAGTAGAATATCACTCTGTTTGTTGTAATATTTTTTTCCTTTACTTTTATTATTGGCAGCATACACACACTAGTTACTTATTTGAGAAGTAAGCAAATGAAATTTTTATATGCAAGGTTTCTTTCCTCCTTAGGTGCTGATTTTTTTGTTGAAAAAAGTTCTTATGAGTTATGTAAGCATAGATTCATTAGATTTATTCATTAAGTACGTTTTTCACAATTGACAATAACAGCAAATAAGTTCTTCAAAGGATGTGTCTCATTTGTAAAGAGAAAAATTAAACTGTTCTGTCAAGAATGTTTCAGAAGGAATATTTCAGAATTGATACCACGATTGATAAATCAATTGAGAACCGCACAGATATATGCACACACTAACACATACATAAAGGCTTGCCAACAGATATATACACACATACATACATTCTCACTCACACATATACATGCATACCAAAAATGAGCATACATAATACCTGTACATACACACACATGCATATACATTTACACACACTGACTATGCATCGGCATCTATCAACCTGCTTGACCGGGGAAATCCAGATCCAAGTTTGACCGGGGACAGTCGTCGTCTGTTTGATTGTTTGACTGAGAAAATGAAGAGTGGTACATCACTGGAAGTAAAGAGCCACCAGAAAAATGAAATGGAAATGTTGTCACCACTGTAGTCACCTGACTGAGACTAGCCTAAAGGTTGTGAGATATAATATATATATATATATATATATATAATGATGGCATGGCTGATGTGGAGATTCATGAGGGTTTCCTACATCTTTACAGGTCCTAAGTTGGTGAGACCTGTGTGTGAATAGCCCAAAGGAATTTTCAAGGTGAAATGTGATGTAACTCTCTCCCCTGTAGGACTCCACACTAAACTTATCCACCCAACAGAGCTATTGATTGTATTTGGATTCCCACTTATAATTAATGTAACAAACTTATCTCACCCTATCCACACCCAACCCCCTTTATGTATATCCCACAATGGGAACTTCACATTGACCCCTACTTATAGAAACCTGTGTATGGTACTTGTACAACTGAAAGCCATCAAACTTCTCAGAACATCCACAATGACCATTAAGGATACGGAACATATCTTTCCCAACGGATATTCGATCATACATAACAAGGACCTCCTTACTTCACTATCTTGATTAACACTAGAAATAGCCTCATCCCTATCTTATCAAGTACCCAAAAGGTCTAACAGTAAACTACTACCCAGCTCCCCAGTATCCATAACAACCGATGCCTAAGAATACCCACCCCTTCTGATCAGCACTACCAATAAAATACCCATAACAGCTGCTACTACTTCCAACAGAATATCCAACCATACCACCACAGATTTCTTCAGACACTCTACAATCCATACTTACCATTATGACCTCCCAGGAATCCTTTTTCTTGATTTCCATTTTTACTTTCAAAGCAAAACATCTGGTGCTAAATTTGTTTTCTTGAGAAAACCTTTCAACCACTTAAAGGAACACGCATACTACTGAAGATGGGACATCCCCACGCCCCAAACATATATAGCATACTAATTAATTCATGAATTAATTGATTAGCAAATAAAATCTCGATACACTTTTACTCCTGAGTTTGTCTCATTCCCTATTGTTCTTTTACTTATTTATATATATATATATATATATATATATATATATATATATATATAAACCAAGATGAAAACAATAGTTCAAATAAATCAGTATATAACGAGGATAATTCCTCATCTGAAAAATCTAATGTAACCATCACTTCCTGTAGCTAAAAATTAGTAATATATTCATGCTCTTCTGCTGCAAATCTTAAAACACAATAACTAAAACTGACATGGTTCCTGCTTTTGTTCAATAATTTTTGGTTTGAATTAATCTAATGATCCAAATTCTGTATATTAGTTGGTATTTTACCCATAATTTCTAATGTGTTCTATACCAGTTACTAATAATTGACAGTGCTTCATGTAAAAAAAATTTGAATGTCACACATTCCTCTTTTGTATTTTGAAATCCTATTTTGGTGTCAACTGAAGATACCTTTGGGAAAGTTCAAATTAACTTGACTCCATGCACAATAATAGTGTGGGCTGGAATGTAGCTATATTGGGGTTCCATGGGAACTTTTTTTCAAAAGCACGAAGGAAGGTTTTTTTATGAAACCTCAATATAGATTACTTCAAGAAAAGAAAAAAAAAAGAAAGTGTCTCCAATATTTTGAACTGGTATGTATAATTTTTAGAATGGCTGCCAAAGTCTTATAATGCCCATAACTTGTTCTTTATTCATCCTTGATGGGTTTTTCCAATGGTTTTCTGAAGTATCTAGTGTGTTTGATAATACATCAAAAGTCTACCTCAGTCTAACTTCTGGAAAGATATAATTTTCAAGATGATGTTCAAGTTGATTGCCAAACTAGGTGACTACATTTTTGAAAAAAGCCCTCCCCACACACACCTAAAAAAATCTTATTAAAAAATTTCTCAACTGTTTTTTGTAGTATCAGGTGCACTCAATCACTTATTATAAGTTTACTACAGTCTAACCACTGGAAAGGTATAATTATTAAAATGGCATACAAAGGCTTCATGAAAGATATACACGAATTATAGATGTTTTCAAACAGCAGGGCTCAGTATACAGACGAATTCCTGAAACCACTCCAAATCAAATAACCCTTTCCTCATCTTGTGACCCACCTTTCTGCAAAATTTGATTAGACTTTATGGAGAACTTTTTGAGTTATTGTTTAAACAGACATGAATGAATAAAGAAAAGTATAAAGAAAAAAGGAAAAAAAATCTCAATAGATAGCAAATACCTGAATTCACCTTGAAATTTGATCACCTCTTTCTAACCATGTGGCTTACTCTTCCACAAAATTTAATTCAGAAATTTTGGAGGTATTGTACAGACAGACGATAGTGTTAGCTGAACTGTGGCTTTACTGGGGTCCAATGGGAACTTTTTATGAATCATCAGTATAAATACTTGAAAAAAAGAAAAGATATGTTGCCAATTTCTTTCTATGGCCTGATGTGTATTTAGCATCCATAGCCATAAAGGACCGAAATATAGTAAAAAAAAAAAAAAAAAAAAAAAATATCAATAAAAAAATAGAAAATGATACAAAATAACTACCTATTGCTTCAATTAATTCAAAATATATAAGGCAAACTAACAGTTTTCCTATTAAAAAATCGGTGCTTATTCCCTTTACTAGACGGAAATGTAATATTTCTTCCTGATTGTTTATATCATAAGAAAGTTTATCCAAAGTATTAAAATAATTGATGTATCAACTTTGTTTTTCCTCTTCATGGAATTTCCCCACTCACTCACTTGGAAACTGCTCATAATATACGTCCCTATACCTGAAATACTATCACAAAGATATTCAATATCTTCTCTTGAGAAGAGATCACCTGAGTTTTCTCTTCACAATTCTTGCAAAGGCACATCTCCGTACATAGAAGTCCATTCTTATGACCTTTCACACCTCTGTGCATTGCTTTTTTCATTGCATTCGCATGAACTCAAAAAATATTTTTGTACTCGTTTGGCTGCTAAAAGCACTAAATTAAAAAGTAGACAACGTATGCCAAAAATGACCCAATAGCTGCTTGAAATGATCAAAGAACGGCCTGAGTGAATGATAAGCGATTTTTGCAGGGCCAAAACAAGAAACATGGTGAGCGCAAAATGTGCTAAATTGGCAGTAGACTGACTACATTCATGTCAAAAAGACACTTGGGACCATCCAGGTGTTGGGTTATATGACATCATGACCTTGGCCAAATGAATGTTGATATTGTAAAATAGTCATTGTTTCAATTCTATGATGAAGACATCCCTAACCTTTGGTGGAGGGGTGTGCAGTCAAGATATATATAAAAATTTTTGTAGCCATTTGTTTGAGGTCTGTGCAACAAGACCTGCAAATATCTGGCAGGCTCATTACAGGTATATTTTGCAGTCCTGTATATAGGTTGACAATAACATTTCTAGGACAAAGATACACATATATGTATGTATATGTAAATATAAAAAAGTTTTCAATGAATTATGAAAGCAGCAAGATATAAAAAAAAAAAAAGTGATTAATTTTTTTTTTGCGGGTCCAGAAAGTTGTTTTTGATTGGCAGATATTTTTTTTTTTTTTTTTTTTTTTAGATACATTTCTGCATTTGCTCTTGTCTGTTCATACAATATCTCCAAAAGTTCTTGATGAATTTTGTAGAAGGATGAGGTATACTATATGGAAAAAGTTGTAAGATTCCTAGGGATTTGTTTTTGATTGGGATATATTTTTCTGTTTTGATATTTTATACATTTCTGAATTCACTCCTATTTCGATATACAATATCTCCTGAAGTTCTTGAACTGCAACTTTGAAATTCAGTGGACAGATTGAGCATATTGTAAGAAAGAAGTGGTGAAATCTCGAGGTGGATCCAGGAATTCGTTTTTGATTGAGATATATATATATATTTTCTTTCAAAATATGTTCATCCCGTTCTATCAAAACAAAATATCTAAACATGCTCAAAGAATTGTTGAAATTTCCTGGAATAGTAAATGCAGCCAACTTGGATGTTATCTTAGAAAATATACCTTTCCAGTGGTCAGACTGTGATAGACTCTTGGTATGTTATCAAGCATGCTCGATATTACAAAAAAATGTTGGAAAAACCTATTGAGAGTAATGGACATTATAATTATTTGGCAGCCATCTTGGACAACATCTTGAAAATTATACCCTTCCAATGGTCTGGCTGTGGTAGACTTTTGATTGAAAACACCTGATATCACAAAAAAAAAAAAAAACGTTGACAAACCTTTTTTGAGATGTACAATAAAGTTTTTGTTTTTCAAAAAATGTGATGCATTGTGGGTTTTTGTACCATTTCAGGCTTTTACTAAACTGGTCGGCAAAATACATACCATTAAATTAGTTGGTAACATTTTTTTTTTTTTCAAATTTATCTATTAAATACTTCCATCGAGGGTTCATTAAAATTTTACTAAAAAGTGCCCACGCGATTACATTACAAATTATCCTACACTACTAAGATAAAATGTAACAGTCAAGAGAAGCAAGTTCTAATTTGATTATCTTCAAAAAGATAAGGCCATTATTTTTTACTGGTCTTATCTTCTTTTTCCTTTTTTTTTTTTTTCACTTTTACTGCTTATGTCCTTATATTCTAAAATTTGAGGTTGGGGCTATTAATAATCATAATTTCCACCATCATATTTTGATCAAGGGTATGGTTGGGGAAGTTTTTAGGATTGTTACATTTAGCATAGTTCTGATTCTGAAGTTTCTTGTTTAAAGATATCTCAGTTTACATTTGGCTGTTCATGGTTTGAAACTAATGTGTAAAACTGGCTTCTAACATTGGCAGAAGTTGAAAGCTCAGCCAATACTATAAAGTTTCTTCAAGTGGGCAGGAATTTAACTTTTCTGCTCAGTTACAATCATTTATATGTTCAACTTCATGAGAGGATAATCATCAAATGTTTTTGTTTTTAAGTATTTCTATAATTGTCATTGCTCTGAATTTGAATAAATGAAACCATTTTGCAAAAAAAGGAATTTTCTTGGCGTATGCTTAAAAAGTATTACAAATTTGTTTTCTTCTACTTCTTGAGCTACAAGAGCTTTTTAATAGACAGAAGATTAGATTTAACCATAAACTTACTCTTCATTTCATATACATATTTGTTGAGATATGATTTTAAAGAAAAATATTATGATGAGACAGAGCTCAAAATCATTAAATATTTCCAATCTTCAAATGAATGGTTCTGAATAGAATGCAATAGAATCTAAATGATAATAACATTTATGTAATTTTCTTCCTTTCTGAAGAAACATAATTTCTTTTACTATTCAAATTGAATTGAAGAAATACCCGAAGAGCATTTTTTTTCCTCTCATTTTAAGTATTTCTTCATCTTTGTGTTTGGTAGATAATTTTGAATGAGAAGCGAAATATACACGATAACGAGATTCAAAAATTCTGTCGGGGATTCTACTGTAAGATTTTTGTAGACTTTGTATTAAAATTATTAAACACACGCATGAATATTGATATTAAGTTTAAATGAATTAGGGGTGGGGTAAGTATTCCAATTACTGTATCAGTTAAAATTCAGTGTATTACTCTACCAAATTTGCATTTAAATCACTTCTTCGGCTGAGATTATTTTCTTTTTTTTCTCTTCTTTTTCATTTTGTCTCTCTTTTTTCATTTCGTTTAAAGACTAATTTTCATTATAGTTAATCATTTAGTTTCCTAATTAGGAGTATTGCAAGTAGATGATTACACTTTTGATGATAATCATCATAGGGACTATTATTGTGATCAAGGCTATGAAAATATTTCACCATGACAGTTATGTATTAAAAAATGGATATATGTGATCGAAAAATAAACAAGATGAAAATTTGGATTGAAAACAGTTATTTTTGGCCTTTGCATTACCGTTCATTGTTTAGCTCAATGGTGAGTGCATTACTACATTGAAGCGGCTACCCTATCAGTGGCAGGTTTGATTCCATTTTCTTTAATTGTTTATACTATTTACGTTGTCTGGGGTGACATTGACAGGATCATTTCAAGTAAGTTTCCAAATGATATAACGCAATTTATAATCATTCTGTCAGATCATATATATCCATTTTTTTTTTTATATATGTGCATCAATAAGTTTGCAGTGAAAATTTCAGATAAAAATTTATACTAATAATTGAGGCTTTTGACACACCCTTGTGTGTGTGTATATAAATATTAAATGCTAAAATGAGTTGTCTCAATCATTTAAGTTTGATACATACATATATATATATATATATATATATATATATGTATATATATATATATATATCTGAATACAATAAATGGTGAATAATTTATTCCCAATGTACTCCGTTCTTTTTGCAAAGATCATGCAATTAAACGGTAAGAATATGGATGACTCCTGCTATAACTGAGTCAACAGTAACTCTCGATTGATACAGACTACCAGCAACCTTTTCATTTTCTTCTTTACATTACTTTTAAAAAGATTTTTCTTTATCATTGAATTGCTTATTTATCATAAACTAGTTTTAAAAAATGACCGCAATAATTGAGTAATTTTGTGATTGTATTGTACTCATGAAATATCCACACAGCTTTTTCTTGTTTATGTTCAATATTAACTTGATGTTGAACTAATCTAAAAGTAAGAGTAAAGATACAATTTATCTGGTTCAACCTAACATAAAATTTTAATTTTTACTCAGTTATGTCACAATAAGCATGACAGCCAACACATTGCTATTTAATGTGTGGATTACTCACTATATTTGATTATCGAGAGCTTCTAACGGATAATAGTTTTGCTATGCATTTTGCATATGATAGAAAAATTCTTTGTTTTTGTTTTGTAACAAGATTAACCCATATCAATTTAAGTACAGGTTTAAAAGATAAAAAAAACAATTTAAAGATAATTCATGAAATTTTTTCTAAAAAGTTTTCCAATTATTTCAAACTTTCCTTTGTATTTTCAGGTTATGATATGTCTACCTTTATCAGACGGTATGCTAAATACTTGAATGAAAAAGCTGTGTCTTACCGGCTCATGGCATTTGATTTCTGCAAAATAAAACGAGGGTAAGTGATTTGTAATGTTTTTGTCTGAAACTAGATCTGTTGGGGTACATGCTTTTGGTTTTTGTTGATTCTATTAGCTTTGATCTCATATATATATATATATATATATATATATATATATATATATATATATATAAAGAAAGTTGTAGAAATAAGAAAAATTGCTAATGAATTTGGGACAGCATGCAGAATCAACAACTCTTATTAGTTTTCAATGGATGTCAAGTGGTTCATGTATTTAATAATTGTATGTACTCATGACCTTCCAGGGCTGCATGAATAGTTATATTTGAAGAGGTTGTAATATTGATATAGGCAAGAACTTTCCTACATATTCATTACCCAAAGTCCCATATATGCTAATTGAACAGAACACAGAAGTGTACCAATTTCTAACTCAATTCTTTCTGATTATTGTGTCTGTATTTGTTGCAATATTAACATTTCCCAATTAATATGAATTCACTCATCTTTTGTCTAATGTTTATTATGGTTAAAATTCAATGTTTTTTGTATCTTGGTTCTATCACATGATGTCTTTATAGAAGCCATGATTTATATGATAATATTGAGCCATTTTTAGAGCCAATTTTCAACTTTGTAAAATATTCTGCAGAATAAATTTGGATTTAAAACTAACCTCATACATTAGCCAGAAAATTATTTTCAGAGCTGCTGTTTTATTACTCCATTTTCTGATCTACTGAAAAGCTTTGGCAAAATATTGAACTTGATGGAACTAAGTTGTCTGCTAGCATTTAGCCCTACCCTGTGGCTGAAATAGTTGTATATTTCTCATCTGTGATTGTTGTTTAGATCCAAGTAAGTCAGGAATTTAGATGATTTTCTAGACAGGCAGGTCCTCCCTTTTCAGAAGATTAATAAATATTTTTTCTCACATTTCCCTTGATTTGGACTTTTGCTGTTATAAGTTGACCCTTGTAAATATCAAGTCATTTGCTGACATTCACTGTGGTTCTTTGTTATGAGTCTGTTTTTTTACCTCCTGAGAAATTATGACACTAATTACAAAAGATATTTAAAACAAAACTAATGAGATGACTCATTGCCTAGAAAACCAAAATTGCTTCATTACCATTCACCATCCTACCCAAATGCCTTTTGCATATCTCCATTACTGGGGCACCATCCTCCAGATTACCCTGTACCATCTCCAAAGGTGCTCCAGAAGCCTGGGACACTTTTTGAATACATTGTATAGCACTCGACTCTGGGCTGACGATTTTCTGGCCCTCTTGACCTTTTTCATTGTAGGTTCCCTCATGTTGAAAATAGGTTCAAGTTGGGATAAGTGGCTCACACAATGGCCAAGGTTTACCTCTCTCAGGCTGTCTCTGTAGGTTGTGCTGATGTGATACTCTACCTCCTCCTCAGAGCAGGACTGGTGCCTACTATGTTTTTCCCCTGCAACTTCTTTGCAAATCCAAATGGATCTGCAATAAAATCATTTTGCTTGAAATCCTTCTCCATGGCCTTCATGTCATGTCACTGTGCATGCCTTTTCAATTATTATGCTCCTTGTGGGCAATCCTCTCATTCTCATTTGCCTTTCTGTACTGGCTGCTGAGAACCTCAGCTCCTGTCTGAGTTGGGTGATCTTGGCCTCTCTGGTTCGGATTTGGTCTTGCATTAGAGTTTTCAGTCTGATGCTCCTTGTTGCCCAACCTCTGAAGAGATGCTGACTATGAAAGTACTCATTATACTGAAGCTTCTGTTCTACATCACCCCTGCTTGTTGTTTCAAAGGCTATTTACATCTTAATCGATCTGGCACCACATTGATTCTCTGTTGTCAGCAGACCACAAAACCTGTTGATTCTCTGATGATCTACTTCGGGATGTATCTTGAGCTGCTTCAAGGTTTCTGGACACTGTGGGGTGTATCCAGGCCAAGTTCCTCTGTCTCACCAGTTGCTGTAACAGGTATTGGCACTGTGTGTTGTACCACTTGCTCTCCCATCTCTCTTGGTCTTGTGGATATTGAGACCTGTATGGTTTTTGCATCTGCAGACTGCACTTGTAGTTCTTTGTATATTAGCTTGGGTTGTTATTCATAAATCCATCCATTTGGGGTGCTACCTCCCCTTTGGGAATTCCTGGAGGGTACTTTTTTGAATGGCTTCTTTGCAGAATAATGAGTGGGTGCTCCCTTTCTTGAACTGCAGCTTGGGGTACTGACCCTCACTGCCTTGTTTGCTGTCTTTCCATACTGTCCACTGACTCTCCATTTGTCACTGCCATATTCATAATTGTCATTCAGTGTTTTCCTGGAGGTCACAGGCATAGCCATTCTGTGTGTGTTTTTTTATCTACTGTCCACATTGTCCGTTCCAATCCCTAACTGTTGCAAGCAGTCCACCCTGGTTCTTTGGATGGGGCTAAGGCTTTTCCTCTGCTTGAATAAATGTGATGGTGTGCTTTGTTGGGTTCTGATGTCTGCTGTGACTGATACCCATACAGATAGTGTCTGCCTCTGCCTGCAGAACATGGCCGTAGCACAAATGATACCGCTTGCCCGCCCTCCTCTTAAGCATTTGGACAGCAGCTGAGGATATGCTGTGCTTCTTAAATTGAGTGAGCTGTGCCAATGTTTATAGGCGGCAGCAGTGGTAGACAGAACCAGTTTTATAGATTATGCATTTCCATCAACCGAAATGTGAAGTCATGCATCTGGAGAAATCCAACGCTTGGCACCGATACAGGATGACAAATGAAGATAAAACTCTTCACATGCTTAAGTCAATTCAAGTTGAAAAGAACCTAGAAGTATACATAATCAATAAGTGCACATTTGCTCAACACTGTCAGATAAATAGAAACCAAGCGAACCGCACCCTCGTTTATCTCAGATGTGCATTTAAACACCTTGACCCAGATAGTTTTATTTTACTATACAAGTTATTGGTACGCCCACATTTGGAATTTGCTTCAACCATATAGTCTCCCTAATATAAGTTCAACAAAGATGAGGTGGAACGTATGCAATGCAGAGCAACAAAATTAATCCTACAAATCCAACATCTAAATTATACTGACCGATTTTAAAACTTGAACCTGGAAACTTTGAAGTACAGACGACCCTGTGCTGATAGAGAGAGGATCGAGGAGTACTTTATGGATCAGTAGCCACTCTGTGGCATGAACTCAGTGAAACAAACGTTACATCAAAGAACATTACCTCCTTGAAATAAAATTTTGAAAAAGATATTGATCAAGAAAAATTTAACTATCTTTTCTTGGAGTAGGAGGAAAAAAAATTCATATCAACAACATTCTCAGATGGTCATATATACTCCTTCTATTGGAGTTCCTACTTCACCAAGATTGTGACACATTTATATATAAATTGAAAATATGATTCCTACAAAAATTGTAAAAGTGTTTCATCAAACCAGCATCAGAATAATCTAGGATAATATTTAATCTATTAAATTTATCATTTCCATCAAACATAAACAAAAATACTCTTCCCTTTCATTAACAAAAACAGTTCTGTAGTAACCATGATTGTTTTTCCTCAAGAAATATTTGGAAATTATTTTAGTTTTTCAAAGAAGCTGGCAAAGGATTTTTCTACAACTTTTCAATCTGTCAAGACATTCCAAATTGCATCTCTCCTATTGACCTCCCCTTCTCTCACTATTCATGGCTGCCTATGATTCACTAAAGCTGTATCCAGGAGAGATTCAAAACGTATTGCTTTCAAATAGGCATGAAACTGTCGAAAGTATATTGTGTATGATAGGATTGGGTATACCCAACTTTATGATGATTGAGACAATGTGGAAAACCAAGTTTGATATAAAAATAAGTTTTTATCATTTTTATGAGGTAAGAGGTAGGAGAGGAAAGAGATTTGTGATCTTCACTTGAGGAAAGGAGGTGTACATAAGCAAATGTATGTCATCAGGATGGTATTCGTGTGTGTGTTGGAATAAAAACTTTTTAATTTAACTTGGTTTTCCCCATCGTCTCTATCATCAAAGCATCATATACAAACATTAATAGAATCTTTATTAAACTAATATACGATTCCATCTGCAGAGTTGACTTCTGGGGAAGTGAAGAAACAGAATTTCCCTCTAAATTATGACAGCAAATTATCATTGTCCAACAATGGTGCCAAAATATTAGATTGCATCCACTCTTATAAAACTAGAGATCTTTTTAATTCACTTCACATTATTTTTTCTGAAAAAAGTCTATTAAAATCTGTTTTTATTGAATAACAAATAATCTATACTTACCCATTACTATTTATTTATGAGGATTATGAAATAATCCATCAAACGAAGCCCAGAAGATGTTCAAATAGAACTTGATAAACATATATCATCACAAACTTGTATGATGGAATATTTTAAAACTGGTATCAATTTCTGAAGTCAAGTTAAAAAAAATAATTTTTTTTCATCGTGGTGATCTTTTGCTACTGGTATTAATTTATTTGTATGTTCCAATGATTGACAGAAATAAGTTTTCTCAGATTAGAATAATTCAAGTTTCTTGTATATAATTGTAGAGTTTTCATCAGAAATTATCTTTTACTGAAATATTTTGAATAAATTTCTGTTTGTTCGATTTCAAGTTTATGCTTTAATCACTGAAGTGTCTTTTTCTTCTATTTAGGAAAGAAGATGGGACCTTAAGAACAATGAATGCTGAAAAGGTTGGTAAACAAAAAAGTTGATATTGCAAGTCTGCTTAGTTTCCTTCTAGATGGAAACTTTTGTAAGGATAACTTTGATATTTGAAGAAAAAATTCAACAATAGATCATTGAAATATATAATTGTATTCATTATTATTCAAAGTTTAATTCATTTGTGATATTTTGGGGATATTGAGATTATAGAATTAAATTTTCAGAAACCCCCCAAAATTTGGCTTGTAAAAATTAAAGTTCTCTTAATCAAAGTATGCGGTCAAATTGTGTGGATTTCTTTAAAGAAAAAAAAATGTTTGAAAGTATATAGAAGGAAGGTTAAAATACAGCACCTCAAACAGTTGCGTAACACCTTCAGCACCAATGTTTTTCTTTCTTTTTTTAATCTGAAGTGTTTAGGCCATAGGCCAAGAATAGAACAATGGGTATCCCCCAGAGACTAAATAGCACAGCTGAAAAGCTGTTATTAATCACAGCAGTATGCAGAGGACTAAATGAAGACAAGACATAAATTTTAAAAAGGGATGTTGATCAATGTCATTTGGCCTTCGAAAGGCAAAGTAGCAAAAATATTGATATTCTTTGATGCTGAACATGTTGAATCTGTGTCTGTGCATGATCATTTGTAGACTATATACCCCATTGAATCATTCATAAATTCATTGAATAACTGAGTCCCTAATGTAAAACTTGGACTCTGGTATTTGAGTAGTGGTAGTAAAGATAAAAGTACACAATGAAGATTTTCTATTTTCAGAATTTTTTTATGAGAAAAATCCAATATAGGAGTTATGGTAAAAAATATGCTTGGTAGCGAATTGGTTAAAGTGCCTTCAATAAGTCACTTGCAATATTTCTTTTGCTATTGTAGAATTTATTTGTTAAAAATAACAAACTGATTACAGTATTGGTTGGTGTGCATGGATGTGCCATTACAAACTAGCTTTATGTGGTACCCCAAGGCACAGTTACTGATTATCAAATAGAAGTGATAAGAGTTACCACTTGACTCACTTGATGTAGATCATGTTCACTTTGATACAGCATTTAATTTACTTGAATAAATTTCAATCCTCTATCAAAAGCCTTGTGTATCAAAATACTTCATCTTATTTGGTAATCAAACATTAATATTCTAAATTTTAAATCTTTTCTAAAATAATATACTTATAGTGAACAATAGCATGTTTTAGTTCCTTATTAAGTTTGGATATTTGATGCTGACATCCAATTTTCATTATTTAGGAGGAAAAATTGGAGGCAGTGGAATACTACAAAAATGGGTTCAACTTGAAATTAATAAAAGGGGAAAAAATGAAATAAACCATTTACAATATTTGAGTTGGGATTTGATGAAGATCTAATTTTTCACTTTATTATTCATCAATGGTTACAATAGGCTCATTTAGCTCCATTTTTTAGTAATTTATCTTCTTAAAGTACATTAAAGTAATATATACCAATTTTGTGATGATTACTACTGGCCAAAGATATTGAAGAAGAAAAAATATCTGATTACAGATAATTTTATTACTTCAAAGTGTTCTTTTTCAAGTACCTTATGTCCTTGCTTGAAGTTGTTTTGAAGACAATGATATGATAGATATGAAACATTATTAAAACAAGCCTGAAAGTCAGACTATGGATGCATTAGTTCGATCTTAAGTGCATTTCAAAGCCTTAGAAGTCCATTCCTTTCAAAGCTTTCTCCTTTAAAAGCCGTTTCCTCTAAAAGAAGCTTCATTTAATGCTAATTTCATACTGAAATAGAATTTCATCTATGCAATTGACATGTTTGTTTTCTGATGTAGTAAAATAGAATTCCAGATTCTGATTACGTTATAAGATTCATAGGAGAGGGAATGCTTGTGCAGATTGTGTGAGGTGTTTGATATGTCGATTTGTCAGTCAGATAGTCATTCACTGACAGGGATTATTGCTATAGATGCTAGCACATCTACAAAAGCAAACATTGATATATTTTCATGGATAGATGATTCCAAATAGATAAATATTTTTGAACCTGATTATTCCAAGAATCATTTATCTGCGTCTCATCAATCATTTGCTCTTAATCTGTTTGTAATTGGAATTACGAATGGGGAAATTTTGTTTTCATTATTAACTTTTATGAATTTTTATAACGTTGTCAAGTAATACTTACAAATAAATTATCATTTCAGCTTCTCAAGACATTACCTGTATTGCAAAAACAGATGGATGCCCTTCTTGAATTTGATGTATGTATTATATTTGATCATTTAGAATGTGTATGATTTATTTATTTAGAGAGTATATATATATATATATATATATATATATATATATTATATTATTATATATAATTATTATTATTATATATAATTATTTATTTTTTTCAAAGATTTTAATCATTTAAAGGGCAAAAGTCTGTTCTAACTCTTTTTCTGTCTTCTATGTACAGTAATCACTTGTGAAGTGACTGTCAACCTATATAAAATGTGATTTGTATGTATATAGTGAACAGTTTTAAATATACATCAAGCATGTGTATATGTATTGAATAGATCTTTAATTCGAAATATTGCTCAATACCATCAATTCAGTGGTTTACATGAGTAAAGATTTTTTTCACTGGTTTATTGCAGATTCTATTTCACTTGGAAAAATCTTTTTTAAGTCAAACATTTTATATATATATATATATATATAATTCATACAAAAACATGTTTGTGTTACACTTTTCAATGAGCATACAGATACTACACCCTGATTCTGGACAGAGGGCTCATCTACTTTGATCCTAGGTAGAGAAGTCTATTCATATATAAATAATCCTGTTATTTTTAACTTGTACTGTGTTAGTTTTATAAAAGATCATTTTAGTCTGTTTATTGTATTAATTGTACTTTTAAAACTTAATACAATTTCATTTTAGCTTCTTTTAACCTCTTTAGAATACATATCTTTACGTCCATCATGGAAATTAATTGCAAATTGGAATTTTCAAGATTTATATAGAATAAATAAAAATTGGCAAATAATGAATGAATTTCCCATGAAAAGTTATATGAAACCTGCTTTTTATTAGTCTATAAACCTGCTGAGCAATGACACTTTAAGTATATGTGAGTCTAGATCATATGTAAAGTCAATGACTCTCTTCCATTTTCTTTTTTGAGAACAGCTTTCAGAAATTTTTTTTTTTTTATAATTCTCAAGCCATTTCTTACAACAGCAAGCGTTGATGAAAATGAAGAAATGTGCCACATTGAGATGAAGCTGACTTCGAGAACTCATGTAATCGCTGTCAAAACTAATCAGAAAATGAAAAATATATCAGTTATAAAATCATTGAAATAAGATTTTTAAAATTTCAACTTTTAAAAAATTTATTAGATGGAATATTGTCCACCATTATCTATTTTTTGACTAGTATTTTCATTCATCTTCTCTATATTCACTGCCTTAGACTGACAGCCTTGGTAGTTATGGTGAAAAGAAACTTAAATTTTAAAAAATACTAATCAGAAAATTTATTATGATTAACAATGCAATGGAAAATAAAATCAAGGTAACATTACTACTAATACAACTAGTGTACTTAGAACAATAACAAATATGTTGTAGAATGATCTGGTTGAGTAATGAAATGGTAGGTTTCAGAGTTGATTTTGATCTGCCAGCCAAAGAAATTATTGTAGCCCAAGTGGCAGAGCAGCTGAAATGGTTAACCAGGCTTCCCAAGGCAAAAGGAATGTGCCTTCGAGTCTCATTGACAGCTTGTCCTTTATTTCTGATTCAAGCTGTTTGCTTACTGCCATAGACTGAAGGCCTGAGTAGTTGCAGTGAAAAGCAATATGAAAGAAAATAGTCAAAAAATTAATGTTTTTGTTTTTTTCTTTCTTCTCTCAAATCATAATTGTCAATCAAACATAATGCAGCAATGGTTATAATCTAATTTGTAACATTCTATAAAAAAAACATGGCTGACACAAAAAGTGTAATAGTAATACAGTAGACTTTCACAAATCCGGGTACCTGCAATCTGGTTCCTTCACTAATTTGGTACTGACTTCAAATTTCCCAGGCGAGTGTGACTAAAATGAAGGCTGGCTCCATTTGTTCAAGCAGCCTGTCTCTTTACTACATCACTTAATCGAATCATTATTTAATTCATACTGAGTTACATGATATTCTAAATGTTTGGTGAGATGGTTAGCTATTGTTTAGTGGTAATCCTGTGATTCGGCATTTTCTCTGACCTGGCACACCTCCAATACCAATTGTGCCTGATTAATGAAGGTCTACTGTATAGGAAATCTTTTCTTTAGTATGTTGTATGCTCCACATTGATAAAATAAGATTTATTAAAAGATTATTTCATGTATTCTGAGTAGTTTCCTTCATATGTTCTTGAACTCTACAGAAGCTTAAAGAATTTTTACCTCTTTTTAATGAATCTCCTGCTTTTGCTCATTTGCTTGAAAATACAAACAACAGGTTTGGACATAGCAAGCACAAAATTGATTAATTTTGCTCAATTTTTTCAGCCGTTTTTACTTAATATTCCATTGGGGTTGTCTTTTGAGTGACGTGACAATTCATCTTACCTTTACTTAAAACTCAAAATTGTATTGTCTAAAGAAGGGTTTTATTTTCTTTTACAGTGCACTCCTAATGAATTGACCAATGGAGTTATCAATGCTTGTTTTCTACTTTTGTTTAAAGATTTGATCCGATTATTTGCTTGTTACAATGATGGTATTATTAATTTGTTAGGTAAGTACAGTTATTCAACTTAATGCAAACTTATTGGTTACAGCATTTTTCAATTGTTTGTATTTATTACTCTAAGACAGTTTATTGCAGGATGTCAGAACATTTTAGAGCAGTTGTTTCAAAACTTTGAAAACTCAAGGACTTCTTCTATAAAGGAAATCTCCAGACACACCTCTATTTTCAGCTATTACTTTTTAGACTTAAATCAATGAACTACAATAACATGCAGCTTTTGGCTTTAAAAACTAATGGATTACATTTATTTGAATTGTAATAGATAGTACAGGTCTGTGAGTAATAATTGTTTTTCGATTGCTGTGTGATGGTTGGTGTTTCTCTGCCTGAAGATATGCTATGTCAAGCTTAAAGGGAACACGGCTGTGAACTCCCAGGGGTCCACAGACCCCAGTTTCAAAACCACCTTTTTAGATTATATGTTGTGTTGTTAATAACTCTATAGTCACAAATATAACGTTACTCTCTCAATATATTATAAATATGTGAATAAGGAATCCAGCAAGTAACATAATGAGACAAAGCGTAGAAGCTGAGAGAATTCATGCATGGGTCTTGAAAGTCTATCTTTGGATGGAATTCTGTTTTGGACAAATAAAAAAAAACAAACTTGGCTGTGTAAAAATTGCTAAATCAGTGCGTGGAAGTGCTTAAACATTTGGGCTATTTTTTCTTTCTTCTTTCTAACCATTTGTAGCTCATTTTTTGGCAATTCTAGCAATTTTCCCCATTTAGTGTTTTTTGGCATAACAAAAATTACTCTTGAGTTGGCAACACTGAGTTTCAGTCTTAGCAATTTTTTCTGCTAATGCCCATGTACATGTGCCAGATATATGGCATCAAAGTTATAAGAATAATGAAGCCTTTCACTGACGTGGATTTTGTGAAAGCTTGGACATAGTCTTATAAAAACTGTTTGTTGAATGTAAACTAATGTTTAATTTCATTTGTTCATTTGATTATTTGTTCTTCAATCATCATCTGATATTGTTTTGCTATATTTTTGGAAAGCCCTATGTTACAACATATTAGAATCTCAGCTCATTAGGTTGGTTTTTAAGAGGTTTGGGGCAAAAAAATGTACCCAAGCTAAATTCATATAATAAAGTTATCTTTGCTGCTACATTTTTAACAGTTCATCTGTTCAGCATTTTTGTTAGCTGTGACAGCTTATGACAGCTGAATTATATCTTGCTCACTGGACAAGGACAGTTTGAGTTCTTCAGGACTTAGTCACATTCTTCATGAAGCTTTCATTATTGTGAGTTCTGAACAATTATCTTTTGATTTTCAACTAATACAATTTATTGTTTCTTATTCAGCTTATTTTCCATAATATTACTTGGGACATAGTTTGTTTTGTTTTTATTTTACTTGGGAATACACAGTTATACAGCTTTAAATTCATACACTTGGGTTATATTGACTTAAGCATGTGTTTGCTAAGGATGTAACATTTATTCTTTTTTTTTTTTTTATTCACTCATATTTCTGTATTTTTACAATTCCACCACTTTGATTTTCTTTGATAGAAATTGCATATTATTTGTGTTCTTTTCCAGAAAAGTACTTTGATATGAACAAGAAGCAGTGTAAAGAAGCACTGGACATATATAAGAAATTCCTGGTACGAATGGATAAAGTGTCAGAATTCTTAAAAGTTGCAGAGGTAAATAAACCACCTGTTTTGTAACTTTGTCACTTGTTAATATTAAGTTATAAAATGATGACTTTTTTTTTTTCTTTTCTTTTGTTAATGGTTTTCGTTGAGTTCATGTGGAGCCCCCTTGTTAAGCTAGGCAATTGTAGCCTGCTTCATGTTGTGTATTTTGGACTGGCACCAATGATTGATGTTCAACCCTGGTTTAAAAAGAAAAAACAGTATTTTGAATACTAATTCTCAAAGTAGGCAGGCTGTCTCCACTTGCTTACCCCTGATTCCCCGATGGGCTTGTGCCAGATGAAGCTTTGTAAATATCCAAAGCGAGGCAGCTCAGCTGGTGACTTTTGGCTGTGCATCTTTTTTCCTCTTTTGGAAGTGAATAACCTCTAATTCTTAGATCTGGATTATTGGAATTTCTGTTAATTGCTAGTAGACATTGGCCAAGAAACAAAAAAACTTAACAAAAAAAAAAAGCAGTCTGTTCAAAACCTTGTGACATGGATCACACAATGTTTGGTAGCATTTGGTAACAATTGTTTCTGTTATGAAACTATTTGTTTCTAATTGCTTGAAAAAGAAAAAAGAAAAAAAAATGAATAATGTAAAGCTGTTGAGAGATTTCAAAAACAATGAAAAAAATGGACTTTTTTTTTAAAAATTTTTTTTAGGCTTGCAACATTTTTGTTTGTATCCAAGAAGACTATCTATTTGTGTTCCTAAAAGTTATAGGTCTTGTTTGGTTCTAACAAAAAACTTTTTGGCATTCATAGAACTGTCAACTTTCATCACAGTTGAAAATAATTAATGATAAAGCTATGACAAATTTTCTTGTGCTCTACACTGAATTCTTTATTTCATTTATTTATTGAATCACCGTAGCCACGATTACCGAGCCGACCAACCAACCAGCTAAGTGGCAAGGTATTATTCCCTTTTCATTCAGTTGTTTTGTTGTGTCAGCGCTACTGGTCACACTATTTGGCCTAGAACCTTGCAAATGTGCACATGCTCTACTAGACGCCTCTAATTTTTTTTTTTTACTCTTATTTTATATCAGTGCTAACGGACACACCTTTTGGCCTAGAACCTTGCAAATATGCATAAGTACTTCACTAAATGCCTTTTTAAGAACAATTTTTTTATTTTTTGAAAAAATACTTTTTTCTCACTCTAAAAAAAAATTATTTTGGGAGATACGAGTATCGCTTTTTTGGATGAAATAATTGCAGTAGCAGAGATGTACACACACACATGCAAGCGTTGTCCGATTCACGATGAAAGTCTTTCACACACTTCCTGTTTTCCTCTGTAAATGCTTCCAGCAGGCAAAATCAGTTAAGAAAGTTAATTGTAACTTTTTAAATTATTTTTTCGAGAAGTTCTGTGTAGTATTGTGAGCCAAGGTTTATTAAGGGTCCCATAAAAAATATTGGGGGGTGCCGATATATTTTAAAATTGTTTTTTAAGAATAATGGTTTGGGGAAAAAAAATTTTTTTTTTTTTTTTTTCAACACAAAATGGGTGTGTTTTGGGGGGTGATGTGTCTTTTTGGACTCTTGTATAATTGTGCCAGCGCTACTGGACGTGCTATGGTGATTCACTTAATGGTCAGTGTAGTGTCTTCATTTCTTTCTTTCTTTCTTTTTTTTTTCTGCTTAGAATCATTATTTCCAAGTATGATTATTTTGGAATAGAGATAGAAGAAATGCTGCGGAGAGAATTATAGTCAAGAAAGTGAATCGATTTTTGGGTTTTTTCATGTAACATGATATAGATAAGTAAATTTTTATTTTTCATTCTCACTTTTATCTTGAATGAGAGGGAGGGGAAAATTTTTTTCTTCTTACTACTCTCTTTAAAAGTTCAGACCGGTAAATATGAATTCTGTTTCAACATGTTCTTTATTTTTCACTGTATCAAGATTTTGATTTTTTTTTCCTTTCAGAACGTTGGTATCGATAAAGGAGATATTCCAGATTTAGCAAAGGTATTTATAATTGTGCACGTGTGTGTGTGTGTGTGTGTGTATATATATATATATATATATATATATATATATACTGACTTATTTTCATATATATTTTTTTTTTTTTTCACACCACTCTTTTGTTCAATCAATGTTGTTGATTGGGTAATAGAATTATTTGGACAGAATTTTACGCTTCATATTCTCTTACTTAGGTTATTGTGGAAAACAATCAAAACTTCTTATTGATATGAAAAATAATTGTCTCAGGACATATACCAAATAGTTCAAGTAGTATTAAGACTTTAAGAAATATCACAAATCTGATCACCAATTTTTTGGTCATAATTTTTGTAGATATTGTAATTTGAAGAAATTGAAAAGGCTGTTGCATTTTTATGAATACAATGTTTGATGAACACGTAGAAACAATCAGATATTTGATGAAACCTTGCGTATGATATATCTTAATTCCTTATTGAAATTCATTTTAAGTTATTCAGCCTCTCAAAGAAGAATCTGCCATATTATTTTCTCCCTTATATAACTCTGAGTTATATACTTATTTTGTTGCAGATCAGATACATTTTTTTATTAATTCACTGGCCAACATTTTTTCATTTTTTCTGCTGACTAAGATCTGTTTTTAACTAATTCGGGGGTGTTGATTTAAAAAATATCTAATTTTGCCTATCAAATCAAGTTTTTGTTCTATGGCAAACCCATTGTCTGGGTTGCAACTTGAGCAAAAAGGTCTGTTTTTTAATAATCATCTTGATATGTTACCTAGTTTTTCAGGAAATTCAAGTGATGAACCGAATGAAATGTTCCATCAAAATGTTAAAGCTATGGAAGAGCTATAACTAGGAAGGTGGGATACTCACATGATTGCTGACTACAGTTAGATTGTTAGAAACTGCCTGAAAATAAAGCACTCCTGAAAAACCTACGAACGAAAATTTAATCTATAGAGAATGTGTCATTCACTGATATCAGTTAATGTAAATGAATCCATGTCTGTCGTTATTTTATTTGTATGGTATTCTATATAAAACCAAATAGAATATTCTGAATTACTTCATGCTCATTTTTTCAAATGAAAATCCATTCAATTTTAGCATTGATTTACTTATCAATATTTTGACCTGATACACCATAGTCAACCAATACATTTGTCAATTTTGAAATTGATTTATAGTATTGTTTGTGGGAACAATATTGTAAATGAAATGATGAGATTTTGGTTGAGGTGATGTGATTGTGAAAATCGTTTTGATCAGGTACTTTTTTATTGATTAAAAAAGGAGGTATGCTGTAAAGGAAAATTTGCCATGATAGACAGAAATCATTCTGATATTTGAGCAGCGCCTTCAAATTGGTCTAAAATAAGTCTCGGGTATAAGTCAGCAAAAATTGTGTTGACCAGTGTTAATGGAAACCTTGAATTATCATAACTAATTTTTTTTATTGATAGACAATTCCTTCCAGTATACTGGGGTGTTCAGTTGCAGGGGTTGAGGCAAGTTACTCTTAGAAACAAATCTTTTCTTGTATATATTATACATATTTTTTTTTTTTAATTTAAGTAATATTAATTTTATAAAGCATAGTTTGCCAGTCAACTCCTCTCCGTTTTTACCTTTTTGTTTTTTTTTTGTTATTTTTTTCTTGAAATTGCATTTTCCATACATTGCACTGCTTTCTTTTGATATATTATCTGGTTGTTGATTTGTGTAAATTTATATTTGCAAAAAAATAATTCAACTCTATTTCTGGAAAACTTCTTTTTATAGAAACTCAACCATCATTGATATATATATATATATATATATATATATATATATATATATATATATATATACCTATTAACTTTCTAAATCACTGGTTCCCAACCAGGGGAAATTTAGATAGTGCAAGGAGTAAATAAGGCTATTAGGTGAAATTAAGTTGTGGTGAATGTTTTTGGCTTAAAATCAGTGAGGTGTTTCTCACCAATAAACCTACAAATTGAAGTACTAGTTGCCAAAAACAAGAACAGAGATCAGTCACGATCGCAGAATTATTATTATTCTGTAATAAATTGGAATTGTCTAATTATACATAAAATGAAATAATCATTTGTAATTATTCATTGTTGCAACTTATTTAAATGGGAGGGGTGAAAACTAGCATTTTTGACAAAATTGGGGGATGACTTTGAAAAGGTTGGGAACCACTCCTCTAAATCAATAGAATTAAGACTTGAAGTTATGGAATGCATGATGTTCGATTTGAATTATACTGGAGAAACTATTATTGCAAGTGAAGAACATGATCTCTGAAAGTCATGTTATCTCTAAATGAAAATATCTAAACTTTTTGTGTTAAAAATGGTGACATTGTCTATAATGCAGCCATAAAAGCATGTATCTAAATTTTTCTTCTTATTATTGTGCTTGTAAGTCTTTATTCTACTGGTAGAATTTTAAAAACCAACAGATTGCTCTAAAGCAGTGGTTCTTGACCTTTTTTTCCCCTGCCCCATCCCAACAACTCAAAATTTGATATCCCCCTACAAAAAAAAAGAAAAAAAGAAAGTAATTCAATTATATATTATGTGGCGGAAAGAACCACATGTTATATACAGTAAACCCTCGCTATAATTAACCTTGGTATAATGAAATTTGGCTTTAACTAACTTGATCCATCCAAACTGATTTCTAAACATGTGGTCCGTAACAAACTTGCTTATTTTTGGAACGATTTCTGATAAGTACATGATTGATGGGATACGTTGATGTGAAGGAATTCTAGCATGTGCGTCTGTCATTACCGCATACTCTCCTTGGATACTTGTTTGCGGCAAAACGTTTTTCATTCTGCATTTGCCACATTGTTCTTTGGGGGTTTTTTTGCAAGCATTTCTGCCATGGCTTCTAAATTTAGTATGCCTATGTCTACTCCTTTGGGGAAGCGCAAGAGGAATATATTGTCCCTGAAAACATGGCTTGATAGTAAGGTTGAAAATGGTATATAGTGCAACGAAATTGCCTTTGGATTTGCTGATTGATATTCATTAAATGTGGCAAACTACCAAACTTACATTTTATTTATCAAATGTAAGGCAACCATCGGGGATAATGAACTTTTGGCTTTAATTCCCCCTTATTAGTTATAGCGAGGGTTTACTCTATATCTGAATACTGAAAACTTAACATTAGTAAAAACTACTCATCTTGAGTGGATAAATATCTGTAAAAAAGACAAACTCTTTATAAAAAAAAAATAATACTGATCTATGAAGTTTAGGATACTGAAGTTTTTGTTTTTTCTCTGATTTGAAATTTAGTGACAAAGCAATAGCCTCATGGCTTTTATACCTTTTGAAGTTAATCAGTTGAACATCAGATACAATGGAATCTTTTGTAAAATTAAGAATTTCTCAGTTAAGCCTTAACACAACTCTATTTTGAGCTACGGAACACTTTCAATCTTCACGTCTAAATTCTAAATTACCCCCTAATATATCTAAATTGCCATCTTGTGGGGTGGGTACCCTACATTCATAATCACTGCTCTAAAGTAATTGATTGTTCTTTGTAGAAATGCTTTCCCTTCTGCTTAGATTATGATTAGGCCCTTAATTCAGTTTTCAGCATTTCTTTTCTATTGTAAAGTCATTGCTTTGTAGTTTTAGTCAGTTATTTCTTTACTCTCTTCAGATTCTTTCAAAGTTTTCACCTGTTAGAGTGAGTTAAAGCTTGATTTTTAAAAATACTTCCCATTTAACTGACTGTTTTTGGTGATGATATTTTTGACCCATCCTTCTTTGATCAAAATTCCTCAAAATTATAGCAAGAAGTGAAAATCTTTTTCATGCCTTTCCATCCATTTTTTACTTCTCCAATTTTATGCTTACTTTCATGATTTTCTGTTAGTTTTTTATTTTCAGCTAGTTTCTCTGTATGAAAATATGATTATAATGATCTACATACATACAGCAGAAAATTTAATGTGATTTTGTTGGAACATTATTTGATAACAATGGTTTTTTTAGATAACTTACGAACAGACATTTTTGTGTGAGTAGCACTGATCATTTTAATCAATGACACAGTTTCACAAACTGTAGGGAACAAAAGATACTGTATTAAACATGCTAGATACTTCTATATTGTGATAGAGAGAACCTAGCACTTGTCATTTCATTCTGATCCTATTTGTATTTTCTAGAATCTAAAAGTAATATTCATCATTTAATGTCTACTAAGAATTTAACTTATAGTATAAAAAATGGATGGTTCCATTAGGATTGATTTTGTGCAATCACCACATACTTTTGAATAGAAACTAATGTTACTTTTTTTGCGACAATATCATTAATTAATTTTTCAAAATTTATTCTTGAATGTAGTGTTGCAACATTATTAGTAATTTTGACTGGTTTTTACCTTCATCCTTAATTTTCAGTCGCTTTCCATCACATCTTCATCTTTGAATCGGAGTAATCCTACAACAATAATTAACAGCGTAATTGGAAAATAAGAGGGAGAGTCCATGATGAGAGACAAACTCACTAAAAAGACTGCTCGGTCTCAACCGTAAACATTATCAGCGTGGAATATCAGTTGTAAGGAGTTAGGTTTAAGGTATAAGATCAGCTTCCATTTAAATATAAAGTCTCTGTGGCTGAATGGTTGAAGCGGTCAGGCGTATACTGGACCCCCTCTGACTGGGGATGTGAGTTTGATTCTCACCGTGGACTTGCTCTTTATTTTCGGACAGCGCTGTTTAATCGGTGCTGTAGGATTATGGTCTGATTCAAGGATGTGATAAAAAGCAACTGAAATTTAGGATGATGTTGAAACTAGTCAAAATTATTAATTACTTTTTTTTTTTTTTTTTTTTTTTTTTTAACATCTGATGTAATGTTTTGCACATCTGACATGTAGAAGAATCCAACTTTGATTCCCAGTATAAGCAAAGAGTGTGAAAAACTTATCATTAGGATAAATTTCCGTGCACTCTGCAACCAACTGAGTACACCCTAAGTTACGTGATTAGGGTGAAAAATAATTAGGGAAAGGTGTTGCACCCACCCCTAATCAAATGGATAGCAGCGAAGTGAAAGAGGAGCCTTTCGGTCACCTCCAACTGTCAGCGCAGTATGGTCTTTGACTTTGAAATGTAATAGATCTAAAACCATTACAATTATGAGGTTTTGATCTAAGATTGCCTTCAAAAACTTTCAAACCTCTCCTAAATTGTCTTTATGGTTAATTTCAAAAATTCTCAGAGTTGTTATGATTTATAGTTATCTAAAGATATAATTGTTTTGAGTCTTAGAAGAAGGTATTTGAAGAAACTTAGAGCAGTACATGTTTGGAACTTTATCGTGTGTGGAACCGTCTGCCAAAATAATCATGTAAAATAATTTTCCATCCATCATACAAAACTACAGCTTCAAAATATTTTGATTACTCTTATTCAGTGTTGCCAATTTAGATATTTCATACCTAAATTCAGATCTATTGCCAATTATTATACCTTAATTTTTAAAAAAGATCTGTAATCTTTTATTTATTTTTTGTATTTCTTGAGAACAACTGATCTGAAAAACTTGACACTGCGATGCCTTGTGTACTGACTAATATATTTGGCGAATTTCAACTTTGTACCATGGCGAGTTATTATCACGGTTCATATACACCAACAGAACAAGAGTTCTTTAATTGTAGTTAGATATATTGATAGCTTATCAGTGTTTAATTTACCAAAAATTGTTGATTTGTTACTATTTCAATATTTATTTTTATCTTCAGAACAATGACTCAAAATTAGGAAGTTGAAAAATAAAAGGCAGTACTATGATAGCAAAAATATAAGACCTATATATGCAACTTCTTTTAAATTAAGTTGTGTTGGGAGTAAAAAAAGTCACCTTGATCAAAATACTACTATGGTTTGAATCATAAATTAGGGATTTCGGGGGCTTGGGCTTGAGAGAAGATCAATTGAAAATTTGGAAAAAAGTGTGATCAATGAATGAGTTACTTGCTTTTTTTGGACTATGATCTCTAAGAAGTACAAACTTTCAAAAAACAAATATGAATGCTGCTGGACACAAACTAAGTGACCAATATGGTGTAAACTTCCATTGTAAATTGAACAACCCTAATAAAAACTTATTTAGTGGTGGTGGGGGTGGGGCAATTTTCGAAAAACAAAAAAGTAATTTTTCCATACTCTTTTTTTGAGGAGTGTTTGCATATCCAAAATTTCAAATTTCTACTATGAATGGTTAGGGCTGGGCAAAGTCCGGTTTGATATAAATGTGAACGTATGAATAACCTGAACCTAGCAACAGTGATTAAACTGGTCTGTTGGCAGTGGTGATTAATATGATAAAATGTATAAATGTAAAAGAGTAATAAGAAATGTAGTTTGAAAGTGATATGAAGTTCATTTCGATCATAAATTGTAAGCATCTTTTAGAGCTGATTAGTATCCTCATTTTATGAATAATGATATTAATAATAGTAACATGTGCATCTAAGGCATTAATTAAAACAAAAAACAACACACAATACAGACCTATGTTATGTGAGAAATTGGAGTTTCTAAAGTTTTTTTTATTAAGAATTTTTAAAATAAATGTACTGAAACAAAAAAAAGAGATTCTCCATTTTTATAATTTATTGATTGTTGATAATAGTAATAATGAATCCTGTTGTTGCTGTCAGTATTTATACTTTCTTATCTTGTTATCCACTCCTGCTGCCTTTGCCACCCTCTTCAACCAATTTTCTCTCGTTTTTTTTTTCAAAATCACTCGTAGGTTTGTGATTTTTATGAGTAAAGCCAATTGACGATTGCAAATTTATCCTTTTTATTTAGGAGGATGGAAGCATTTTACATTTTATTTGTAAGGAATCATTTTTTATCTTACCTTTCCACCTTGCATTTTCCAATTTAGCTGTTATCAGCCGTATATAAACTCAAAAAAAGAAGACATTTTATATATACATTAGATTATATTTTATGATGTGTTCACTGAGTCGTCTTTTATTGTAGGCACCCTCAAGTCTACTTGATGCATTGGAACAGCATTATGCATCACTAGAAGGAAAAAAACTTCCTGCATCTACATCTAAGTGAGTATATTTGTTTTTGCTATAAGGACCATCATTCTCTTTGTATTTTTGTCTTAATACAGTTCATAAACATTTTCCAAAATCTAAAAAAGTAGCATTTTTGATAGTTTCACTTTTGTACTTTGAATTAAAATCAGTTTCAATTTAGTGTTGATGTCTTTATGTTCATAATGTTACTTACTATGTATTACTCGTCTATAATAGTTTAACAAAATACTCACTCCTTTTGTGAATAATTCTTAGACATTAGTTATGATATAAAAATCTTTTTGGTATACCACTCGCACAGAACAGTAATTATCATTCTTTAATTAGTGATTTGTGTGGAAATAAAACTCTAAGTAGACATGGCATTTAGATTTTTATGACTGAAAGTCAATTATTACTATAACAAAAATCTTTTCTTTTTTTTTTTTTTTTCTATTATTTATTAATGTTGAGTAATTTTTCTTGTCATTTCAATTTTTGGTTGCTTTTCATCACAACTCAGACCCTGGGCTTACTCTTTATTTCCCAGCCTGCTGTTTACTCGTCATAGAATTAGAATTAACAAAATTAAGAAGTTAAGATACAATGAATAGAATGATCGTTTACAAAAAAATGGAAGAAAAATGAAATAGGGTAGAGCCTTCTACCCTAGGAAAATACGTACCTCCCAAAAGCACTTTGAATTGGGATAAAAAGAAGAAAAAAATATCCGTTTGCCCTAAAAATATTTATTCATCTGAAAAAGCCTCAAGAACCAGAAACACAAGTTTGCATGTGTTGTGAATCAATATATATATATATATATATATATATATATATATATATATATATATATATATACACACACGCGTTAAACATTTGATAAAAATGTATACCTCTATGTTTCTATGGAGTTCAGTTTCCTCAGTCTCTTATGTACAGACTCGATAAAGTTCAATACTTATAGGTTGTTCATAGTGTAAATAAATGTTTACATCTCATCAATTTCATCTGAGGTTTTTCATCTAAAAGTGACAGAACTTGTTTGAATGGGAGAGTCTCTAGTATTAAATGGTGGGTAGATGTTTTTATCAGAAAAATTGATACCTTTATGTGGAAGAGACCATTATTATGGACAGAAACAAATCGAAGGCTACATTGTTCATTATATAGATTGACGGTTAATCAACTTTATGGTTATTGAATGCTCATATTTAAGTTATATGAACTGTGGCTGGAAATTTCATTCTCTCATTTGATAGTTACCATATTTTACGGCATATGAGGCGCTTCTCTTAGGCAGACATATTCTTGAAAAAATGAAAAGGAAACCCCCTCTCTTTTTCCTCTGATCTTCATAGTCCTCCACAGTATCGGGTTGTTTAATTTTGCTCTTATCTATTCAAATCTATATTAACCCTGACAGTGGCTAGCTGTTTACATTATTTGCATAGTGCAGTAACGCCAGTAAACTACCGTTGAAGCAGTCGCCTTCCAAGACTGAACTTAGAAAAAAAGCGCCTTACATGACATAAAATACGGTCTGTGTTTGTTCAAGACTTTAGTACAGGCCAACCCTGTTATAACACAGATGTTGGGTTCCAAGAAAGCCAACACTGTGTGATCAATTTATTGATCTTGGAGCTAGATCAATACTTTGGGGTCCACCATCCACGCACAAACTGCGTTATGACAGGAGAGGCTTGTATGTATTTGATGACCTAAAAGAGGCCCATTTAACCCAATGCCAAACTAATCTGTTTCAGGCCAGCAGGCTTCACTGCTGCTCTGAACACAATGGCTGACCAAAATCTTGGTTTTAGTGGTGTGTCAGATGAAGAAAAAAAGAAGATTCTTGATGATGAGAACCAAAGGCTAAACCAATTGAAGGTAATTGTTTATGATTCTCTCCTTCCTGTCCTCTTGATCTCTACACTTGAATTTATTTTCTGTTGAAATTAGGATTGCATGCAAATAATCCTTGCACTCCCCGTTCCTTATCACCCTGTATCTCCATAATATTGTTAATTCTCTAGTTGTCTCTCTCTCCTCCTTTGATACAGCTACTTTATATAAATAAAAATACTCTTCAACCACATTTGACCCGAAAAAAAATGATGAAACTGGTTTTATGTTTTGACTATGAAATTAAAATCACTGTTACGTCTGTCCTCTGTTCCTGTGTGTGTGTGTTTTTTTTCTCCAATTTTGTTAGTTGTTGGTGATTCAAGGTGTCCATCAAAAACTGAGTTTAGTTAAATTCTTCTGATTAAGCCACTTTGTAAGTCCTCTATACTAAAGTTTTTTATATTGTTACTTATAACCAGTGTTGCCAATTTTCACTGATCAGTTCAGTGCCTTTCTTGTTTTGGCAGTGTGAAAATTGCTAAATCAGAGCAGTTATTTTGGCAATTGTTGGCCATTTTTTGATGATTGTTAGCATCTTTTGGGTCTGTTTTGGAAATCTAGCTATATTTAGTGCCATTTGGCAGTCAAACTTGCGCAAAAATATTTGTTTGAGTTGGCAACACTGCTTATAACTAATCTCAAGTAAAACCTAAGTATAGAAAACTTGTTTTACAGTCTTCGGCAGCTTGAGAGTTTTTATCAAATATTTATGATTGATTATGAATATGCATTGTATGATTTAATGTTGATATATTGTCATTACCTGCAGAAAATATGTACTGTAAATCACGGTTACTCAAACTGAGTTCTATATCATATATTCTTGGTTCCACGGCTGATTTTGAGAAATAAATAATTTTAGATTTCATGCTTATTAATGAGGATATATGTTGGTTCTAAACATTTTTGCTCAGTTGTCCCGTGAATGAAAGAAGTTTGAGAAACCCTGTTGTATATCACTTGAGCAGAACAGCAAATATCCTCAAATAAAGAACCTGCTTGGATAAATTTTTAGCATGTACCCTTTTTTTTTAACCTGTGACACATTGCAAGGTTTATGAAAGCCAAATTCACTTTCTTCCAGACCAAATTGAAAAGGTTGAAAGCATACATAGAAAGGGAGATGAAAGATTTACAATATTTATATTTCTGACCTATTTTCTACAATGTCGTAAAAGAAAGCTGTGATGTCATAAAATAATTCATTCTGATCATACAGCAGCGCAGGTTTCGAACAGATTTCTTGTTTTTTATTGATCAATAGTCTTCTATTTATTGTTTAGGATTCAGTCTCATAACTAGAGTTAAATGATCAATTGAGATCTCAGCCTATTCTTGTCATTAATATCAATGTGTACATCTAAATATTTAGGAACATTTATTTCAATGATATTCATAAATAGTAACATTTTATTCATTATATAAATGGTTCCATATTTTTTTTGATGTTTGTAGACAGGACAATCATGGTTGGCTTTTCATGAAAGATTTTTCAGATGTATCTTGGTATATCTGTTTTTCAATTTTATTTTCTTATCAAATTTTCAAATTTTAACTAACCCTCAATAAGGATTTGAAAAAGATCTCACGATCCCAGGAAATACCCTCATACACATATAGATTCATTTTATCCTTTTTTGACTCTTGAGTGAAAAGAGGAAGCTGTAATGCAGTCATTTAATCTCAAATTGCTTGTTGAGTACCTCAGGAAGCTCCCTTTGGATGGGGGGGGGTTAGTATGTCTTATTATTCACCATTAACTATCACTGATGAAAAAATCTGCTTGTCAAAATTCATTTTAATGTTTGGACCCTAAGGGTTCTGAACCATCATTGTAATGATTTGAACTATCTCACATTGGGAAATAACCAAAAATGTATATTTTGTGACAGCTTTAAATTTCTTTATTTATCTTAGAAAACAAAAGAAATACTTTAAACGAAAAAAATCAGGACAAGATGAATTGGTTGGTTGATAGAAGTATTCCTTCTATTAATCAAAGTGTTCTTCATGTTGCTATCTCTGTAAACAATTACAGCTATGCATATGCTTAGGTCACTTTCTAGTAGTATGGATGCAACTTGGTCTGGGTGTAAATCTTACATAACTGGGTGAAGTGAAATATACTCTGCATAACATGAGATACCATGACACCCCTATATAGTACATTCATCTTCCTTGCCTTTCCATAGAGAAAGCAATCAATGTCAACCGTAACATTTCTTTCATTGAGTCATTAACTCAATCCAGCAAGATGTCTGCTCTTCTCCCTTCTCCTTCTTACCTTTCTTGTCTGGAGAACTTGAAACAAGCCTGATATATACTGCGTTCTGTTTGGCAAGCTAACAATAATAAGACAGAAATTTTTGTCGCATCTCAGAACTGCAATAATTGAAATTCCCGTCACCTGCAGTTGGTAGGTTTTGAGCTTTTCTAGGGACAAATTTTCCATTGGATGTAAGTCAGTTCGGCATAAGTCGACATTACTGTATTATTTTGATCCACAAGATGTTTTCTCGTTAATTGATGACTCTTATTAGATAATAAATTGAGAAACGGAATTTATAAAAGATTTACATGATCTCTTGAAGATCTTTCATTTAAATAAGTTTGGTTTTATCATAAATGCTAAATCTAAATTTGGCCAGTTTTCATAATAGGGCTTTTACTTGTGAAACTGTTCTTTTCCACTACCTCGTGCCTGTTTTCATTTTGAAATATTCTATACTCAGATGTAAATGAAGAATGTGTGCATTCAAGTATTTTTAATGGAATCATCTATCTTTGCCTCTCCACATTTTACATCATCTAACATCATTTTTTTTTTTTTTTTTGCAATTAATTTTATAGCAAGTGCTAAAATAATTAAAAAGTTGATTGTAAGTAATCAAAATTAGGTTATCAATGAAGAAAAATGTATATATCATTGAAGTAATTGTTTCTTCCCACAAAAGAAAATACATTTAATATTTAAAGGAAATCAAAAGAAGATATGTCTCCAGCAGCTGCAAATAATATTTGATATAGTTTAAGTTCTGTGAAAGGAAACCTATCAAAGTAAACTATGACCATCATCAAATCATTTATGAAACTAGTTTTAATCTTACATAGATTGGATACAGAAAAATGTAGAAGAATCATTAAAGTCTTGAACAAAAATTTGAAAAGAAATTGAACTACAATAATCCAAAATGGAGACATCAGAAATACAGAAGATGGATTACCAGAAGATGAAGTGAGAGGACCATTTTTTATTGAATAAAGATATTTCTTTTTAGTTGTGTCTGTATAAATATGCCATGGATGAAGTCAACTCCGTAAAATATACTTGTTGGTAATCAATATTTGATTAGAAAACAAGAGGTTGACTCTTAATTTTTCAAACCAAGTCAGTTTTGTCTTTAAATTATTCACTTGTAAACTTCTTTTAAAAAAAGTCATAATTTATACATTTGAAAAAAAAATGAAAACATAGTTTTTAAAAAAGCCGTCAGATCATGTTAGTTTTTGATGCTGCATTATTTGCTCGACCCATTATTTCTCTGAGGTGATTTTAAGGTTTTCCTCAACCTAATAGCTGGGGAGGGAGTTACCATGGCTTGAAAGGATGTGATACAAAAGCATTTGCAGCAATTGATCTTCAACTTTTCAAAGTACTTTGGTGATGAGACTTAGGACACTAAGTACGAGTAGATTGTGTCGCTATTTATAGCCAGTACTCAGTTTGTTCCTGATTCTTTGCCAGAAGACTTCATTGATTTAAAGAACAACTGGACACTTAAGCCAACGTTTGAATCTTTGAAGTATTTGGACTCTTGCTTAAGTTTAAAGTCCCTGCATTGCAAGAAGTGAAGATTTCCGATAGCACATTTGTGTGAAGCTTGATATTCAGCTTTAACGCTAATAAAAATAGAATAGCGCAGTAGACTTAATACTTAGTCCGAAGTTGAGAAGGGAGGTGGGTGCCAGAAAGAAAAGAAACAGAGAGCCTCATTGGTGTTGGATTTTGATCAAGAGCTTCTATATGGTAGTACAATCAGGTGTTTGAAGTCGTACTCTGAAATTATAAGAAAGTATTGTAAGGCTGCTAATAGAAATTCCTTCAGTTTTCAGTGGAATTTACCAAAGGAGGACAGTTTCCCTCAAAAATATCATTTGATATTTCAGAGGTTTGCATGTCTTATGAGATTTCAAAAGATGTTTTTTTTCCAATTCTCATCACTTTAACTGATTAGCATCCAAATATTAGGATCTGGTTAGTTAATTAAAAAATGATTCACATTGTGGAAGTATTGGTTCCTTTTGAGTTGAATTTGAAAAAATAAAAACCATGTCAGAATATGGAAAAATGTTTGATAATAAATATATCTACTATCAAGAATGGATACCTTTGTTTTACAACAGCTGGAACCTAGAAACAATTGAAGAAGTTTGGAAAAAAACTCAGTAGAAACTGCACCTGTTCAATTATGGTAGTTGCATTTTAAGTCAAACAAATGAATCTAGTGATGATATCCGGTGGTATTACAAGTTCCTGTGAGGGGTCATTGGGTTAGTGGTAATGTTTCAGCTGTAAAACCATACCTCACCCCAGAGTCACTTTTGTTATGTATGTGTGTGTGAAACTGAAAGATAGTGTAAATGTTCAAACCATTTGAATAGCTGAGATATGTTGCAAAAAATGTCTTCATCAAAAAAACCAAAAAAAAAACAAAACTAATTTCAACTACTTCTTCATATTGTCTTGCCAGTTGAGAATTTACTTATTTATATATAATGCCTCTTTGGGCATCTCATTATTATGTATTGTTTTATTAACATTAAAAAATCTTATTCCAGTTCCTCATCACACATCAGCTTGCTATTCTGTATACTTGATTACTTGAATCTTTTAAAGATTTCCTCAGAGTTCCCTATACTGATCATCAAATCCATCTTTTATGCCATTTTCTCAAAACTTGTCAACAGTATTTTTAATGCTGTTAATACCACTTTTATTCTTCACATATTCAGGCAATTTATTCCAATAGTCCACAACTCTTTTGCTGAAGAAGTCCATAGATTAATTGGGGCATACTATCAGATTCTTTTCTTTCATATTAATTATGTAGAATGTTCCTTTCTATGTTCAATAAAAAAAATTTGAAATTAATTTTAGTTCACTTATTAACTGACACAAAAAAGTTCTTATGAATCTCTTTGAAAAACTGTTTTGATAACTCAAGCTTCTAAAATTATTGTTATATACTTATAAAAAAAGATTAATCGATTAAATGATTAACTTCAATAACTTGAATTCCTAACTGTTTTGTATCAAATAACAATTTTCTGTTTCTTCTTTTCAGTAACCAATGTTCATCACTTTTCACTTTCATAACATTTTATTATTCTGATGAAAAAAAAAATGATGGATCAGGAAAAATATGAAAATAATTGAAAAACTCTATGTATGAAAACATTTTTTGTGTAATTGTGCACTTATTCTTTGTGAATTTCAGTGATGGGAAAACACTTATCAAACCGGTTTCAGCCGATAACAATGGATCCTTGCTTATGTTTGATATAATAGAATGTATTTTCATTTCTGTATCAAAAATGTGTCCCAGCCAACCCCCCACTCCATCCCACCCCACCCACTTTCTTTTTTTCTTTTTTTCTCTTTTTGAAGGAAAGCAGCAGAAACTCATTCACTGAGATTTTTTTATGCTCTTATGATTATTTTGTATTTTGATGTTTTTTTTAACTTATTTTATGAATTTGTGAACTGCCTTTGAGTTTGATGTATGAAAAAAAATAAAGACTTGGAGCATATGATTGCAAAATCAGTGATCATTCGAGTGGTAGATCTAAGTTTATTTTTACTGAAGTTCTAACTTCCTAATATAGAATAAATTACATTTGTTGAAGTTCTAATATCTAAATATCATCATGGAATTAGTACATGATACAATTAAGAAAAAATCTTTAAAAAAAAAAATCCTAGTTTGAGTTGGGAAAGCAGTGAAAAATCCACTTTCAAACTCTCCCCCAAGGGGAGATTTAGGTAGCACAAGGGGGAGTAAGGCTATAAGGTGAAAATAAAAGTTGTGATGAATGTTTTTGGCTTGATGGTAGTGGGCATGTGTGATACAAGATGGAATATAACGCTGAAATCAAAGGTCTGAATTTTCCTTACTGGTGTTTATTAAAATCATTTTAAATATAGTGTTAGCTTTTTGTTTATTGTGTTCCCAGTCTAATCATGTAAAAAATGAAATATTTATTTGATATTATTCTTTGTTTGAGCTTACTTAAATGGAAGGGGGAAAAACTTGTGATCTTATTGACAGAAGTTGGGAATGACGTTGGAAAGGTTGGGAGCCACTAGTCTAAAACCTTCCTGAGATCAGAAGCATTTCATGGATTATGGATCTGAAAGTGGATCATGCTTATCCCTTGCTGTTGTTTTGTATTGATAAATAGCTTTAGAATTCTTATTTGATTCTGCCTTGGTTGTTAAAAGCATTTGAATATTTTTCCCGCTTAAAAAATATTCAAATGTTATTAGAAAGATCTTAAACCTTTAAAAAAAAAAAATAGAAAATTTGGGGGATATCAAGATAATGAAAGGAAGGTTGTATCTTAATTGGCTGTATATGATTATTATGTATAAAAAAAAAGTTTGCCGTACACCTTTGTATCATTTTAATTTGTAGATTGAAAAATTTCAAGATTAATCTCGGATATTTTCTGAAAATTAATTCATAATTGGCCTGAAAGTCAGGCCATGGGTGTGATAGTTCTTGTCTTGTATGATGATCTAGCAAGGCAGTGCAATTTAATGCATTGAATATGAAATGGTGGCAAAGTGCTGACGGTAATAGGGGTACTGAAATATTTTCCCACCCTCCATAATGAGTTGTAAATTCGTAAAGAGTCTACGTTAAACTTTCTATATTTTACTATGATGAAGTTTTTAGAATGAAGCAGAAATCATTATTTTGCCATGATATTATTGACATGTTTATTTTTACTTGTTGAAAAGAAAATCCAGACAGAACATTGCAAAGGTTATAATAAATCTTGTAATTCATGCCAACAGATAAACTGAAATAGAATTTATTTAATCAAGTAAAGGGAAAATAAAATCTAGGAAACATCACATGGTTTTTGGTAGGTTCATTAGGTGAGCTATGTGTAATATACAAAAGATGTACAGTCTGGATTTGTGGTTGGTTTCATTCATATATTGTTGCATTCATATATTCACTAACTGTAAATTGACAATGTTCACATTAGCAAAGGAGGACAAGTGTCAAAGTTATTTGTATGAATATGGAAGAAGAAACAAAGAAGAAAAAAATTCTCGATGTTGGTAAATGAATGTAATATTTCTATTTAATTCATAGAAATGAAATATTTTTAATAAATTAATTATAATGAAATAATTTTTGAAGATTAGTCTCATTTAATATCTGATGTAATATTTCTTAGATTTTGGATATATATCTGGAGAATTTAGGTGTTTCGAAATGTTTTTGACTCAATTTTAGATGTAAATAGGAAAATAGTTGGGAACTTCTGTCTAGTAAGGAACGTTACTCATGTTTTGGTAAATAGAATAAAAATATTTCATTTAAAATCATTAAAATGCTATTTTTCTAACATCTAGACACAACCAAAAGCATCTAGATTGGTAATGCAGAGCAAGGGACATAAATCTGCAGCATCTAAACTGACAATGTTGAGCAAGGAATGTAATTAACATTTCAGTGTGTTAGTGACAGAAGACTGTTGCTTTAGGTACAAACGCATCTAAAAAATTGATAACTGAAGTTTATGACATTTTTGATATTAAATGAATCAAATGTTTTGTTATCAGATTTTTTTCAGGTTGTCTTATTTATTTTGATGTTATTTTCTGCTTCTGTGCTGCTTATTATACATGTCTATTTCATATATGTAACTTTGAAAAACTTCCTATAATTTTTTTTAGATCTATGTGCCTGGATACATATTTGATTTATTTACCAGGAAAAATAGATTTGCTAATTTCTACGAGGAATATATTGTGTAAAAACAGATTTGTCTCCCAGTAAAGAAACCATTTCTTCCTTCCATTATCCTGAGTACATGAATAGTGCTATTCACAGCAAACAGCATTCATTATTACATTGTTCATGAATTCAATTTTCTAAAGATGTTGGTTTGAGGCTACTTCCTTTTTGCATTTGGTTGTTTGACTCCACTCACCTCTGTTAGTTATTGGGATCCCAAATCATTTGTTTTTGTTTTTTTTTTCCTTTCCCCCTTAAGAAAGAAAAAAAAGCACTTAGGTTCATTTCATTATATGAATCCATGGATTAACCCATTGTACCTGACATGTCACATTTCTCTCCTACATTTCTCCTTAAAAAGAAAAAAGTTGGGTTTTTAAAACTTTATCAACTGAATCAAGAGACAACTTTAAAAGTTAGAGAAAGTTGGTTAAACTGTAATAGTTTTACTTATAAAATGAATTATTTTGTTTGTGCTTCAGACCTTTTCTTGGGTATAATGGGTTGATTTCCATTCTGATTTTTCTATAGATCCTTATCTTATTACCGCCACCCACAAACCACTTTATTCCTCCTAAGAGCAAAAAAATCAGAATGAATGGGATCAAGATCAAATTCATGTGTATTATCGTAATGGTTATAGCATGAACTTGAGTATCTTTTTTTTTTTTTTTTTATAGTAAAATTCTTTTTCATATCCAGATCTTCTTACTATTATTTTATTTCAAGTGAATAACTGTCACTTATACTAGCACTACTACTACTACTTGTTTTCCTTCTCTATCATTTCACACTGATTCAATCACCCTTGTTTCAATTGCTTCTAGTCTACCGAATTCTCAGAGACGACTAGTACAACCTCTGTAAGTAAACTTGATTTTTCTTGAACAACTTTGACTTTTTATCAGTGTTTATTGTACTAGTTACTATTTTATTAAACACTGTATATTTCACAGTATCCAGAGAGAAAGAGAGAGAAAGAAAAAACCTGCATCAGTTTGATCCTTATCACTTTTTTTTCCGCAGCAGTATTGCTGTATTTTTAAGTGTCTTATCTCATTAAAATGCTCCTCTTTTTGGCCCTTACAGCATGTTTGCTATGGTCTCTGAAAATGACTTATTTTATTTTTCTCCTTCATTCAAGATGAATTTTTTTTTTCAAATTTCTTCCACGCTTAGTTCTCCACTTTGGTGGTTTCTCTACTGGTTTAGCTGCACACGCTGTCAAGTTAGATAAATCTTGTGTATCTAATGTTAAATAAAGAATACACAAATCAAGACTGAAAATGAATGAAAAGATTTTTTTTAAATGGTCGAGCCGAAAAAGGTTGTCAAAAGTTGATTAATCACCGACGAAATAATTCTGGATAAACTTATTTGAAGAAAAAAACAAAACAATAAAAGCAAAAAAAAAACAATCCTTTCCTCATCATCTCGCATTGAAATGAGAAATCAAAAAATTTAATTTCAAGTTTTAATCGATTCCTAAAATTATTTTTTAAAGGTGTAAAATTCTTTCTATTCCCAATAAACAGCCTTAATATCATAATCACTTTTCATTCCTCCTTGTTAAAAAGATAATTTCACTCCATAAGTAATATCCAATCATGTATCTCTCTTCTCTCTGAATTCTTATTTATATTTTTGCTGGGGATCCTTTTTATTTGTTTACATGTATAGTTTTTCTTGTCTCGTAGAAGTATTTTAATTTTTTTTTTTTTAAATAGCCATGAAGATAGTTTTCTTCTAAGTATGCCTTAGCGAATGTCTTGTAGTTATAGTTCCTTTCAGTTTATATTGATTTCTCATTTTTATGTCAGTGTCGTCTTTGTCATTTTACCTTGTGTTTTAATCCCCATCTACTTTCTTTCTTTCTTTTTTTTTTTTTTTTTTTTTCTTTCTTTTGAGTCTCCACTGGACACTTGATGATTATGTCCCAGCACCATTTCTCACCAACACAATATTAATTCCAAATATGTCAGGACATATATTGGTGTTTTTGTGGCTTTTCTGATTTAAAATCATTTCATGATTATTTGTTTAATAAAAAGAATCAAAATCTGTCCGTTCATGAAAAGTTTCTCTCCATGTTTGGATTATAACAAGATGTCTTTCTTCATTATGTTCTAATAATTTTGAAATTGTGTGAATACCGAAATTTATTCAGTAAATGATCACTTCTTGAGGCTATTTTAATTTTTGAATTTCACCTATGAGAATGATTTTTTTTTTTTTCCAATTTTATACAAATTAAAAATGATCAAGCAAGGTAACAAAACTTTTTATGTATAACTTATTTTCATATTTATGCTGTTTAAATCATTGATAAGGTAATTTATTCTCGTTTTTATATTTTCTGCATAGGTATCATCTTGACAATTTAAATTGAAAAAAACAAACAAACTTATCTTATCTTTTGTTAATATTTTTCCTTTAATATACAAAAGGATTTTGTTTATGCTACTAGTTTAATGGTGTTTTGTGTCAATCTGAATTCCTTATTTATTCAATATTTGATTTGAGGGATTTCTATTTTTGTTTTCGTGATTTTTTTTTTCCTTTTTCTCATCCCTCACCCGCTCAAAATTTTGTTGTGGTCCATTGAGTTGCTTATTACTCACTCCTTCTCCCCCAATTAAAATTTGGACTTGTTTGAACCAAAAATTTCATTTGGTACACAAAATAAAAAAGCAACATTATATCAAAAGATTGTGTTGCTTTTAAATCTTTCTTCAGAGAATTTGCATCAACATCAATTTTCAAGAATGGTTCATTGATTTCCTTTTAATTTGGAATAAATTCAATAGCATTAACATTTGGTGAACCATTCTTTCTCAGCTTTTCTTTAAGTAGTTTTTTCGACTATTCTCAATCCTGAATGTTTTATTTTGATCATTCTTTCTCAGTCATCTTCATTCATCACTCTAATTTTAATTTTCTTGCAAAGTTTTAGAATGTTTGTTTGTTTATAGAAATGGTAAAGTAAAAAAGAAAAGGAAATTTGGTTATTCTGGGATTTGTATTAAATGTCTCGAATAATTCCTGCCGTACGTATATTTTTCCAGATTACTTGCACACTTTTCGAATGAGAAGTGTTAGATCTCCTCAGTTTGTATAGACTTTATTTAACATTATCATATTAATAAAAGCAAGGCGTACGAAATTTTATTCCTTTTTGTACAAGCTGAACTATCAGAACCTGTATAAAAAAAATTACATTATCAAACTATTGAAACATCTGAACTAGTGAAATAAGTTTTCTGATTTTTTTCTGTTCTGATTGGTGAATTTTAGAACTGAAGATCAAAGTAATAAGAGAAAAATTCATATAGTGGGCATTTTATAATGAAGTTTCTTTGTAAAATTCTATCAAAGAGAAAAATTAGTTCCTGTTTCCTCCTGCCTCCAGATTAATTCCCTTACCATTTCTTTTATGAATCCTATATTGCTGAATTTATAAACACTAGCCAGGTTTGACCGAATTTCCGAGACATGGTTTTTCTTACTATTAGACATTGATTCATTCAGACCAGTTTCACAAAAAAGACGAAGAAACTGGTCTGGAATGTTTTTATAATTTCGAATCAAACTTCATTTAAAGCTGTTAGTAACATTCTTGCTTTACACCAATATAGAGAGAATATCTCATTGGTGCCATTCTGAAAGTTTTTGGTCCAGTATTAAGGAATAGACTGTAAGAGTGGACTTACTGGCATACAAGCTTGAAGCTTTTTAAAATAATTATGAATTGTATTTTTAATTCATATTTAATGTTGATAGAGGTTAGGTTTTGCCGCTTAATGCCATTTTTTTGTTCTCTTGTTCATTTTGCATCATGTATTCAGGCACTAAGGTTTGGAGTAGAGATTTCAAGTATGTGCTTTAAGATTATCTCCAGCCATTTCTGTCTTCTGACCATGTACTTCTTCTTGCTTTAGGTTATTCTTATCAAACATTCTGAAATACTCTAAAGCATTCTCACTCACACTTATAGTGTGTTCCTAGTTTGGCAAACTTTTTCTATCTTTTCTTTTCTTTTTCTGCCTCTGCCATGAATGACCATATCTTTTCTTTCAGAAACCTTCAACTGAAATAAATGGAATTTGATGCCCACTCCCTATAAAAACTTACAATTATAGAGTATATTATAAATCATCATACTCAGAATTTTTTTCTATATTGTTTGAGGGGCTCATAACATCTATTGGACTCAAGAGAAAACTTTTCTGATCCAGCAACATCATTGAATACTTATAACATCTAATCTTACTAAAATACTTATAATCTTACAGCATAATTAAATACTTATAATACTTATAAATCCCTTGTTAATTGGCTATAATTCTGTGGTGATTTGTCATGCTTCAAATACAAGGATTTTGATAATATTAAACATCATTTGTCAATCTTGACTTATGTTTATCTGCTCTTTGATAAATGAAAAAAATCAGTTTATGAAATGTTTATTTAATATTAATCTTATTTCTGAATACTAAGTCTGAAGTATAATGAAAAACTAATTTTCTTCTTTGTAGATTCAAACTAAATTGGAAGGTTTTTTGGGTTTTTTTGTAGCTTTCTATTTATTTATTTTCTTCTGTGTATTTATAATTATATGGAAGATCAATACAGGACATCATTTTATTTAAATATAAGCATGACTAATAGATTTCTTTTTATATGCAATTAAGCATTCAGGTAGTCAAAAAGAAAAATGTCAGAATTATGTCATACTAAGAAACAAAACACTGTTCTAGTGTTATGTTGGCTATTAATTTACAAGTCTATTATGTATATAGTGTTTATTTCCTTTTCTTCTCCATTATCAAAAACAAAATTTAATTTAGGAAAAGTATTGTAAAAAAATTAGTGTATTATTTGGAACAAACCTTTTCTGTAATACAACCAATCTTTCAGAAAAAAAATTGCTTTTTTTTTTTCTTTTCTCGCTTGTTCATTTTTTTCCAATGGATGTTTCACGAATGTTTTGTTTCAGTATTCCAATTTCTGTAATTGGTCAGAAAAGGATTTAGTTTTGCTGTTTCTATTTAATATATGCCTGTATTTCTCTTTGTATCTACAAAAAGTATCACTTACAATATGCATGTTACTTTTTCCATTGTTGCCTGGCTATTTTGTTATTCTCTCAGTTCAGTTGTAAACTTATTTTTTCTCATAAACTAGTATAAACATTCATTATTTTTTTTATATAAGATTTTTTTTCAGGATATCTGTAAGTACACTATATTTTATTGGATGTTAGTTACTAAGTATATCTCTATTACAGAAGGAATTTTTTATCATCTAGATTATTTTGGGTATTCTTAAATTTGTTACATCATGGGTTCAGTAATAAATAACCTCTTTAATTTCTATGGCTGGTACTTGGCTGTTGAGAAGTTGTATGTATATATTTACTGAAATAAGCTCGATTTTATCCTTTTTCTAATTACTGCCAATTTCCCTTCAGAATTTCAGTTTGTGAAAATGATAGTTGTTCTGTTGAAACCTCTCTTCTCTCTGGCCATGATCAGTCTAGATATTAAGCTAGTTTGCAACAAGCTTTACTTGGAACTATAAGATGGTAACCCGTTTATGCCTGAATTCAGTTTTCAATCAATTTTCGTATAATCAAAAATATAAAATGAAAGTATATAAACATGGTAATGCAAATTTATTTGTAAAAAGACTCGAAGCATGTTGCTTATCCTCTTGCGTGTGTAATTTGATCTGTTTTCTTTCTTAAGTATATTTTCTATGACAATTTTAAAATGTGGACTAAAGGTAGGCCTATAGGAATATGAGACTTATTTTTTGGGAGGATGTGTACATTTTTCTCTTGGAATATTGATTTTATACTAGTCAAGAAGTATTCTTTTATGAATCATCCATTTTAGAATAGGACATTTATCATGTATTCTTCTGAAATAAAGAGTAAATTTTTTTTCAAATTGATATAAATTTTTAGTTTGTCAAACCCATTGCATCTGATATAATTTCAGATGAATCAATTAGAATGATCTCATAACAGCAACAGTAAAAACATTATTGGTACAAAGTAATAACAAATGGACTTTTATTTAACTCTCCATTTTCTGTCTGCTTCTATAAGAGTTACCCAGCAGAGTGTGAACTCTCCTTTGATGAATAGTCAGATTAGCATGGAAGAATTTGAATGTATCAACAGATCTTAGTTGTAAGGGGGACATAGAGAGTTACTGAATGCAGTTACAACACTTTCTGAAGACTGATAGATTTTTTTGTTGGGGGAGGGGTGGTTAAGTCCAATTTTTTTCATCTTTTACTATTTCACGTTTGTCATAGATATGAAAAATACAAAAGGCATTTTTTTTCCTATCTGGTATCATCTGAACTGCTATGAATTCTTATTTTTTAATATTATGACAATTAACGTATGAATTATCCACTCAAGTTTTTCTCACATTTTAGCTTGAAACGTTATGATCAAGTAAAGCTTTGAAATAATGGTGTTTTTTTTCCCCCTCCTGATTTCTTTATTTAAAAATAATTAGATGAGATTGAAATGTGATCTGAATGAGAAATTGGCAAAGCACTTGACTTATCTTGGATTCCTTTGTGTGTGTCCCTTTCTTGTTTTATCTATATTTAATTGTGTTATTCTATTTCTGTAATTTGTTCTCAGGAACAACGGATAAAAGAATTGAATCAGGTATCTCCTGCAGCATCTCCACACCATCAGCCCACAACGTTTGCCCCAACAAATCCCTTCAGTTCTGCTGCTACAGATCAAGGGTCAGATCTGCTTCTGGACACTGGTGTGGCAGCACCTACAGGACCATCAAAACCCATTGATGATTTACTTGGTTTATCAACTACATCCACTAATCCTTTCGCTGACAGCCTCCCGGCGGCTACTGCAGTTTCACCTGGACAACCAACAACTATGACCTCTATGGGATGGGGAGCTCAAACAACAGCTTCTCCTGCATTAAGTGCCACTAATCATGGTAGGTAAAATCTTCGCTCCTTTCATTCGAACTGCTTTTTCATTGAACTTATGTGAATGCAATAAAATCCTGTTTTATTTGTGCTAAACCCTGTGTTTGGTGGCCCTGAAAAGCACATTAATCTGCACCACTAAATGTTTTTCCATTCCTCTGTAGATATTGTTGCTATGTAATAATTTGCTTTTCTTCAGTTTCAGTAATGGTTGCATCTACAGGCTGAAAAGTTGTGTATAGGGGTAATTTGATCACAGTGTTAACATAGGATAGAGGGCAATGTCCTCTTGTGACCTCTAATGATCAATTTAGGATCAGGTCGATTTTGATGATTTCAAATCTAAGAGAGATGGCTACAATTTTGTGTAAAAGGGTAACTTGACCCCAGGATAAAATAGGATAAGTGTTGCTGACTTTTGGTTACAACTTTAGGTTAATTAAATTTTGGCATTTTCTAAATAGTTCAATTTTGGAATTTTCACATGAAAGCTCCTTATAAGTTGCAAATTTGTGTATAAAGTAACTTGATCTCCATATGAACAAAGGATAGGTGGGTTAACCTCTAGTGACTTTTAAGGGTCAAGTTAAGGTCAGGTCAGTTGTAGCATTTTCAAATCTCATGGGGTCAGCTGCTTCCTACTGGCTGTAAATTTGTGTACAAGGGTAACTTAACCCAAGGATGATCAATGGCAGCAATCTTTGTTACCTTTGAAATTTTTACCCAGAAGATTGTGACCTTACTTAGAGAGGTTCTATATTTGAATTTACTACCTGAACTTACCATATTGATTACTTTTTCCTTGGGCAATGTTGGGTATTCCAGCTTGTAATGCTATAAAGATAGCGATTGTTTTTGTTTCATCTTGAGTTTGTTCTCTAGATTCCCAAACAGCTGCACTGTATGGGCTACAAATTTGTCTACAAGGGTAACCTGAAACTATGATGAATACAGGATAGGTGGTGCTAACTTCTGGTGACCTAAAGTTCAATATAGGGTTAGGCCAATTATGGAATTTCCAATTTTAAGGAGTTAGGTCAATTTTAGAATTTTCAAATGTAAGGCAACAGGCTGCGAATTTGTGTACAATGGTAACATGGCCCCAGGATGAACGTAGGATAAGTGGTGCTGACCTCTGGTAATCTTTAAAGGTCAATCTAAGAATTTTCTAATCTGAATGACATTTTGGGTTAGACAACTGCACCTGAGGGGCTGCAAATTTGTGTACTTCTGGGTAACCTGACCCCAGTATAGACAAAGGATAGGCAACGCTTACCCCTGCTGGTCTCTTAAGGTATATATAAATAAAAAGGCATAAATGATTAAGCTATGATCTTCAATAACATCCTAAGATTCATGCAATAGTACGCATTGCAGTACCTACTTATGCTAATAGATAGAACCACTGGAACCTCTTATTTTATTCCCCACACTCGGGTTACTCTTGTACACAAATTCACAGCCCATAGTGTACAGTCGTCTCCCTTTCATATGAAAATGTCCATTTTGACCTGACCCGAAATGTCCCTTGGATTTAAAAATTCCAGAATTAATAACATCTTAACCAAAGATACATAGTATGCATTAAAGTACATACCTCTACTGATAGATGGAACCATTGTAGCTTCTTATTTTATTCCCTACAGTATGTTGCTGCGATCTTCTGATAGACAAGATATTTAATATTCCTAATGTGCATCTATCCTTAATGTAATAGTTTATAAGTTCATCTTGCAAACTAATTTGCTGGTGTGAATTGTTTCATCCTTACTTGGCATTCCACCACTGTGGCTTAGGGCCAAACTAGGATAAGTTCATTGGAATATTGAATAAATATTTAATTATAGAATGAGTATTGACTCTTACTCTTAGTGTGTTGAAATAGTCTTACCATCTTGAAAGGTGCCTTAAGAGAGAGAACATATCTTCACAATCCAGTTATAAAAAGTTTAGTGTATGGTAATTCTTGATAGATTTCTGTATCTATATGGCTTCACATCAAATGATTTAATAATGCCCACATTTAAAAAAAACTTGTTAGAACTTTTCTCTGAACCAACTTTCTTGGACTACACCTTTTTAGCTTCAAATTGAAAAAAAGATTCTGGGGATGGGGAGAAAAAAAGCTTTGGACACCAAATAAAAAAGTTTTGAAATTAAAACAATAAGAATCAAAGATTAAAACTAGTTCACACATTGTCCTTCCATTTGGAGATCTTATGCTAAGGTTGGATCAAATGCTTTTTTCCAATTGGAGTTCATCTTTCTTTCCTATTTTTTTTTCTCTTATTAATTGCAGCTAGAAATGTATAGTCTTCCTCTCAGTTTTCATTTTCATCTTTAGTGACTGTATTTTACTTCAGTAATGATATCACAATAAAAGTAATATTTAACTATAAAGATTCAAGACATCAACATAGTTTGCTCTGGACATTCTTTAAAACATTACCAAAGTGAAATGCAAGTGTGTTAATTGCCATAATGGAATCCTCTACTTCATCAGTGATGATGATGTATCTTCCTTATCTCTGTTTTTATAGGCATAACACTTATCAATTAGAATCTGATGCGTTGGCCAATATGTGAATAATGATCTATCTATTCCATGGCCTTTGTTGATCTTATTCACTTATTATTTTGATTTATTAATGTGTAAAATTTTTTATCTTTATTACAGAAGTTCACTTAGATTGTTTTCTTAATGTTTTTTTTCTTTTATGATAAAATTGCTCTCCTCCAAAATTTTTAAATGTTACTTATTTGCCTAATAGTATGTAATTCATATGATTTTTTCCCTCATAGCAGAAACCGGTTTTGCAACTGATGCAGCTTTTGCAGCAGCCTTCCCAAACAGTACATCAGCTACAACAACAGGTGAGCTCGGCCAAATCAAGGTCCTTGGCTGGGATTTTTTTCCTTTTTTTCTGTTTAATTTCCATTAACTTCGGAGATATTTGTATAATTATTGATTTTATTTATTAATTTATTTTGTTTCAACTTTTTAAAATTCTTTTGTTTTTCATTATTCAGGAACAAAAACTCTGCAATTTTCTGCAAGTTTAGTTTTTCAGGGATAAGCAGATTAACATTTGTGCATCAAGATGACATTATATTGTGAATCAGAACATATAAGAAAGGCGTTATTGAAGAAGTAATCAAATTAACATCAGATTATGACAGTATTTAAAAACCACCAATTTCAAATTCTATTAAATCTGTATAACTACTTACACTTTCCTATAATCGAATTTAGTAGGAAGCGTGTTTTCATGGATGCCCTCCACTTTATTCTATGGTCGGTGTTCAGTGTAAATCTCATCCCATTAATAATAGTTTTTGTTATTTTTATTTGATTTTTTTTTTTTTTTTTTCTTTTCTATTCAACTTTTTTTCCAAATGATTCATAACACTAATAAGAATCGTTTCAGAAACTTTTCATTATTCACTACAAAACTTTTTGATTCACTTATACTAATTTGATGTCAATATTGATTAACCCAATTATCAGTTCAGGGTTAGGGAGGGTGAAATAAGTTCAATTACCCCAACTTTTAAGCCTTTATAAGATTTTTTAATCTTGATTAGCCCTGCTTGAAACAATGTACAGGAATCCCCTGATTAACGTGTTCCTGAATAGCATGTTTTTGATCAACACACCAAAAGTTTGTATCCCCAAAAATCAAATAGCATGCACAATTGTGCATTGAAAGATTCTCAAAAATTGTTCAATGAATTTTTTTCACATTTGAAGTTCAGGTTCAATCATATCTCTTCCCATAGGTTTTGATTATTTCCCAGGTTTCAATTAGCGTGGTACTTTTTGAGGACACATCAACCACGTTAATTGGGGATTTCCTGTATTTTACCATTTATGATCAACAAACTCTAGCAAGAATAATCTGTTGCTTCTACTATACTTCTAAGTGGGTAGCAGCCTGCAATGGTGACGGGGAAACTAATGGTTGTCACTTCACAGTTCATTTTGATCAATTTATTATTTACATTAGAAGTAACACAATTGATAAAATAGTCCAGATAATTTGTTAAGTGGATCTTGCTAACAATCAGTCTTAATCTTTTTAACCATTACCTCTCCCGAGTGAAAGCTTCATCCTGTATGGTGGTTATCAATTTTTATCTGCCTGCTTATATTATTACTTATATTGCAAAGTGAACATTCCTTTTTCATCAGAATCCAAAACTCAAGAAATTGTGATTTTATACTTTATTGAATCTATTCAGATTTCTATCTCAAATAATGATGAGTTTAATGAAAAAAAATGTCTGGATGATTTTGTCTTGTTTGTTTAGCTTATCATTATTGGAATTGAATAGTATTCTCCTGCTTTTTATATTTTTGTTCAGTATATATGAGCACATTTGTATATGCATGTGAATAACTTTTTGTATTCATCCATTTTTCAATGTGCTTTTAGTAAAGCTGTCTGTAATATTTTAATTGCTTTAAGTAACTTGTCAGCATTCCCAAATCTTTGTGTTAAAAGGAACTTTGATGCTCTTTTGGCATTTTCAAATTTGGGAAATCTACTTGATTCAGAATAACATGGTTCCCAAGTGTTAATTTATTTAGATATGGACAAGAAAATAAATTCTACTCAAAGATAAATTTCACAAGATTTGTTTGCTACTTTGTTTTTACAAACTTCTTCAGTATAAAAAAAAAAAAATCAATTAGGTTAACTTGTTAATAACCTATACAATAGTTTGACTCTATTGACAAAGTAATTGTCAACAAGCTGCAGTTAAACCTGGAGTCAGTTGTCTGGATTTTTTTTGTTTTTTTTGTTATGTATCTGACAGATGTTCTGTGAATTAGTTTATAATCTGTAACAATTCTTTGTGGATTTGATTAGTTCCTGCATAGCCACATGGGAAGAAATCAAATCTGATTATTCAAGATACAAAAATTGGTTATTTATAAACGAGTAACATGTAACAAATAACTGTATTTATAGTAAACTTTTGGATGATTTTTTCCCCCAAGTCATATATTTCAATAAATTCATTTTTCTTCTCTACTTTTTCTCCATTATGAAACACACACAAAAAAAAAATGGTCAAATTGACTTGGTTAAAAATATTTACTAGGCCTATCCAAAACCTTTGTCTACAGTTATTTTTTTTTCTACTGATATAATCTGAGGTCAATTTTGCTTGCTTTTTTCATTGAAGCAAATTTACTAACAGTACTGTCTAAGTGAAAGTAATGATTCTGGATAATTTTAGTATCATTTCATGTCAAGAACAAAATTCCCAATTTTTTAAAAATCAAACATTGAAGTCTTTGATTAACACAACAAATTTTTGGCATTGTTGCTTTTTTTTCATTGATTGTAAACATGAAAATATGAAGTTGTTTTCATTTGCTTTATTCATTGTTATATTCCTCAATTTTGCTGAGATTCTATTCATTAGTATGACAAAGGATGAAATGCACTCTGAAAAACATGTTTGCTGATCATCAGTATTTGATTAAAAATCATTGTATGGATTGTGTTAATATTTCAGTCTTTATGTCTATCACCTCAGAACATTGAAATATTAATAAAATCAACTACACCTCTTACATAATCAAATATCGATTAGCCACAATCATGTTTTATAGAAATACCTTCAGCCTTTGTTTTAAAAAAGAAATATCTGATAGTATGACAATATTGGCACAATGCTTGATCCAAATTTATCTTTATTAAGTTGTTTCATATGAAATGTTTTTGTTGGTTAAATAAGATGTAGGATGACATAAATAGTGATAATCAAAATATTACCCATTTTGACAAAATTCCCAAGCAATAAAATTTTCTCTTCGAATAATAAGCCATTTCCATAAAATTCTTTAGATTTAGTGGTCACAAATTTGGTAAAGAATGAATTATGGCTTCAGTATTATTGAACCTTTTATCATGGGGATATGAAATTCAAAATGCTTGAAAAGGTGATAATCTGTTGGAGAAATGTCAGGTGAATATGAGGGATGCTTCAAGACTTCATATCTCAATTCTCTATGCTTGGATGCTGTCAACTGAGAAGTGTTGGGTAAGGCACTGTCAAGGAGCATTTGATACAGTTTTTGTGGGTCCAATTTTTGCAACTTTTTAACATTACTTATTGCCTTGATATGATGTGATGTGGTCGCTACTGAAGTTCTAAACTCTAAAAAAAAAAAAAATGCTCGAATGATTGTTTGTTGGCCACTGCTGTTGATAACTCTTCATCATGAAGAACAAGTTTGGGCCTCCCTCAAGGTATGTTATAGGTATCCATATTTCCAGATCTAAACCTATTAAACAGTTGGCATTGTAGTAATATTCACTACAAATGCTTTGTTGATATTATCAGTAGCTTGAGAAGCATTATGTCCTAATTTGAAATCATACTTGAAAATTAATCCATCTTCTTGGGTAGATACCATTGCTTTTAAGATCTCAAAACCTCTAATAACAAATTATATCTCTACTTACGTTGAATCTGCAAAAAAAATACTAATAAATCAATCACTTTTACCATTAGTATCTGATGTAAAAAAAAAATAAATAATCATGAGTTCATTGATATGTCCACAATCTGTGATGGTAGTAGTAGTAGTAATGATAGGAGGAAGTAGAAGAGCAAATAGTATTTCTTTGAGTGGACTGATTCTCATACTTGTAAAATATTGTGGTATGGAAATATTTTGAGTGTTATTTCCAATAAAATTTGTAAATGGCTATTTTTAATCCAAAAAAATTGGACTTGTACCTTCTATTATGACATCATAGTAGTTGTCTTCTTAAAGATGTCACACACCTTTTGATGACACCTGTTCTTTCCTTCTTACTTTAATTGTTTAACATAACTGGAACCGACCAATCGTGAAGTGTCTTATTGATTTGGGTGGACACATCTAATAAAAAGAAAAGACAGACATTTTGTGTATAAAAAAACCTAATATTTGATCTCTTTTGCTTTTAGAATTTTTGCTTCATTTTAATAATTACAACTCTGTCTAATTTTTATTAAACTCATAACCATAGAAATGTAGTTGCTAATCATTAATAGTAGAATAGAAAAATCTGCCATCTAGCCACTTAATATCTCTATGCCTGCATGCTAAAAGCTTTGGTTGAGTTGGAGCTTAAATCTCATAGAAGTGGTCTCTCTACTTAGCTTCTTCATAATATTTCCAATCAATACATTCTCATTGATCTAAGACATTTAATAAAGCGATTACAGTGTTATCACTTTGCCAGTTTATAAGTGTTGAAATTTTAAACTTGTGATAATTAACCACTCTCTATTAATTAGTTGTAAAACAGCTACATTAGATATGATTAAGCAAGAGTAAACTGTTCCATTTTTCTTTTTAAACTTTCAAATGAAATACAGGAGATTTGGACTAGCTAATTTTGTCTACAAGTAGCTCAAGCATCAAAATGTGTATAAATCAGAAGAAAGTTCATCAAAGTACTTATGTATTTATTTCTTAATTGTCAGACTTGCTTTAATAATCTATTTTCTTTCATTGTGCAATGGAATGAACTTACTATAAGCTCCTATTTGCTATATATATTATCTACTGATTTACTTGTTTAATTCATTTAAGAGCTCAGATCAGGCACGGGCAATCTTCTTGATCTAGTGGGCCACATAAGACATTTTTCATCTTTGTCTGGTCCACACACATTACTTATGTAATATTTTCATAAAATAATTTCATTAAAATATTTAGATAAATGATGAAATATCATAAAATCTAATTCTACAATATAAATATAAAATTGACTTTCTGCGAAAAATTATATAAGATATAAAATAAATTTCTACATTAGCTAGGGGCCACAAAAAAAGGTGCCCTGGGCCAAATTTGGCCTGCTGGCCTATGGTTGCCCATTTGTGACTTGGATATTGACTGAACTTGACAATCCTCTGGTTTTGTCACTTTCTGCCTATTGTTATTCGATTGACAAAAGTGAGTTAATTCATGCTACTCTTCTATTTCATACCTCAAGTTCATCATCAAGGCTCTTATTTTCTCCAGGTGGAAATCTTGATAAAAATCGGAGAGTTACTTGTTGAAAAAGTGCATTTGAATGAAATGGTGATTATAACATTCCCATAATTATCAAAATATCCTACAAATTCTAAACACATGCTCTACCATTGCTGATACAAAAATTCCTTTTCTTGCTTAATGTAGGGGGGGGACAGGACTTTTTAATGGTATAATAAATCTGCATTATTTTGATAGAAGTTCAGCATTTTTTCATCTGTATGTGAAATATTATACAAAAATAGCGTAAATATAATTCTTCTCTAAATGATCATTCTGTATAATTGCAAACATTAAAGGAAAATTTGATTTATTAGGACACTCGAGTTAAGGTTTATCATATCTGCTCATAACTGAGTGACCATTTAAATATTAGATACTGGAAGTTAAAACCTGTCCTTGAAAATTTCTTCTAAAAAGAAAAATAAATTGATGATTGAGGTGAGCCTAATCACTTGTATCTGCAAAAAGTTTTTAAACTAAATGAAATGCTTTGTCTTTTTATATAAATCCTTTACTTTTTTAATATTTACAGAACGATCTATGATTACTCTTTTTAAGAAAACACTTGCTGCTTGATTTAATTCTTCTAATAGTGCCAATATTTTGTCATATAGAATCTCTGGTTTTAAAATTTCAGTATTTCTTTCTGCATGGCTTACTAATTGCTCTTGTGTTCTTCATGCAAATTATTCATATACACACATGCACACACACACACATTGTTAGAGTGATTTAAATTACTTTCTATAATTTTTAACTCATGTGTATTACCAAATGTTTACATTCTTTATGAAAATATTTGAAGGATTATTTCCAAAGATTTAACCTATGCACTGAAAATTTCCTATGACAATTTTAAAATTAATCTTTTTTTTATTTTTTTGAAAAAACCCCCAAAAACTTGGATAATTTAATTTGAATAAGATTTTTAGAAACAATTCCTCTTGAAAAAATAACTGTTTGAACAGTTACATTTTCGTTTAAGAATTAGAAATAATTAATTTCCGTTAAGTGATGTTGACACGTTTAATTATTGATTATTTTGAATGTTAATTGTAAGTAAAAGATTCTTTATTGGTATTCGTTTCATTTTTTTTTTTTTTTTGGTTGAATATTTACACACTTGCTAAATATACCAATGTAAATGATATTGAAATCTTTTGATATTCTCTAGTAGTAAAAGTGATAATAAATATTCATAGACAGACAATTATAAATCTCATCTGCAATTCTTGCTTTTTTTTCTTTCTTTAAACTGCCTTGTAATCAATTTTACTGATACACCAAGCCAATACATTTTTTTCTGTTAGTGCTGTAAAAGAGTGTTAATAGTGAGGTAGTTATCTCCCTTTGCCCAGACCCAAATATTTCTCTTATCTGAATTGGTTTGTATAATAACATTGAAGAATTCCTCCTTGGAACATGCTTATCTTCACTAACTATGGTATTCAATAATCAAATGACTATACAGAGGAAGCTGTTTATTGTGATTGCTTTATGACTGGGTCTCTTAGATTACAATAACTGGCTTATAACATTAAGCAAAGTATATAAAAATTGGAATTTACACTCCTTATTTTCATTCATTTGTTTATAAATTTACATTCATTGTTATTAACAATTTATGAAAATTATATGAATTCTTAATTTTTGATGAAGTGTTTGAGACCAACTGATTTTGATCATTATCAGTGATTATGATGAATGGCATCCTCTGTATTTTGAAATACTCTGTTGACCCGTTATAATGTGGCTCAATCATGGGCCCCAATTTTCAAAACGTTAGATCTAGCTCTCTGAATAATAGCTAAATACAAAAATAGAAAGACCACTACAGAATCAGTGTAAGAAAAAAAAACCAAAAAAACTGGATAAAACCATTCCAGTAGTCAAATGAAACTCATCGCCTGTTTTCCTTTCTTCTGTCACTAAAAAGTTTACTAACATATTGTCAAACTTCTGTCCTAGACACTCGCTACATATATATCCAAGTCTTGTCAAAATGTAACCTTCTGGTGAGGTGTCACAATTTTTTAAAATCTTATATCTATTTCTGTCTTCCTGCCAGACTAACCTCATCCTACACCCACCTCCTCAGTTTACTCTTCATTTCTGCATGAATTGGGGTAGGGTCTGGGCTTGGATTAAGGTTTGTAAAAATGGAAAATTTATTACAATGCAAATTCACTTATTATGTGTTAGAAAATTATGGATTGCAACTTCCATGTTATAACGGGTCTATAGTGTATGTCAAACTTTATTGAGAATGTTATGTCATTTGCTGGAAAAGAAGTTCGGTATAAATATGGCTGCCTTTCATTTGTAAATAAATTCAAAATCTTTTCTATATTTGTAGATAAGTTCTTACATTGACCTTTTACTCATATTGACCAAGTTTTTCTGTTTGTCGAATGCAATTTCTGTAACCACTGGTGAAATTCCTTTTCCAAAAGAAAGAAGAAACAACAGAAAGATGAAGTAGAAAAGACCGAAATAAACTACCGATTAATATTCTATACCAGCAGTATTCAAACTTTGTTCTATAGAACCTTTCCAGAAAGGAAATTTTTTATTACATTATGATTCTTTCACCAATTTTAGTTATATATATATATTTAAGTAAAGTGAAAATTTCAGAAGGCTTTTCAAGACAAATGATTTTGATATTTCACTCATACTGATCTTTTTGAAGAGATTAAGATGTTACTGGAAAATGGGTGTTTTATACAGTTGGTTTGTATGTTGTGGTAGGGAGAAGTGTGTTGATTGACTCTGTGTGTGTGGTGATTTTATGTGTATATATATATATATATATATATATATGTACATATATATGTGTGTGTGTAGAAGGGGAAGTTGTTTGTTTTTTGTTTGTTTGTTTTTTCAAGGGGAATAGTTGAAGTTTGAAGATCACCGTTCTAAACAAAACATTTGGTATTACCATGAGGTATGTGTTATATATATACACACACACTTTCTATTCTAAATTTCAAATTTTAGCTTTTACAAATCTGTTGAATCAAAGATTATGGTAAGAATCTGTTCTTAAATCTTTTTTTTTTTTTTTTAATGATAATTTCATACGACCTTAACTATTTGATATTTTTGTACTTGAACCTGCCAAATCGTGTGTGTGTGTGTGTGTGTGTACCTAACATATGCCATTTAAGCAAGAGTAGCTATTGCAAACAATGGCATATTATCACTGTTCTTGCTATTAAGCTAGGTACTTGAGTAAGTATCTAACTGTAACTAACTGCATCCTCCTACTTTTGTTGCATGAAATAGCAGGTGTAATGGACATCATATCTCCTTCTAATGCTGCTGCTACTACTTCTGCATCTCCTCTTGCTGCCACCCTGGCTCCGAGCCCTACACCGGTGCCACCTGCAGGTACATACATTTTTATCTTTTTACTTCTAAAGTTTCAGGCTTTATACATTGTATTAGGAATTATTTATACTCCAATGTATAGTTCTGGTAACTATAAGTATCGCCAGAATTGTATTTCAAGTATGTATCTTTGGTTCTCCAATCTACATGAATTGATTAACCAAATTCTCTGTGCAAGTCTTCCCAGTACCGGCATCTGAACACCGACTTCTCGATGCATCTTGGCGCAAGAATCAACGAAAACAATGGAATTGAAACGGATTATTATCTATGTTCAGATGTCTATGCAGTGAAGTCAGGTCAATATATAAATTGCATAGACTTTTTGATTATCAGAAATTTTACTGCAAGATTTGCTTGTAAGCTAGAGCTATAATGTTCTTCAAGAGCTTTGTGTTCAGTCTATATGTCTATGCTAATTGAAATGTGCCTCAATATGCAATGGAAGATTTCTTTGATGCATATTTGAAATAGCATTAAGTTGTTACAAAATGTTTTTTACGGTAAATACTTTGTTGCATCAATTTCTTAAACATCTGTTGATATTATGTTTTATGTACTCTGGTTTTTCTTCTGGCATCTCATTAGATATTCAATTAATTTTTGCCACTAAATTCATCAAAAATTCTATAATTACATATGAAGTTAATTAACTCAACTTAATTTGTGAAGCACTCTGAGTTAGGCACAGAGATTTGTCCCCCTAGTAACAAATAGTAATACATTGACTTGCACCCGACTGGTTATATCCAGTTGCCAATATGTCCCCGCAATGAGCTTAAAATCCATTAACTGCTGGATGACTGGGGAAATTTCAGTTATCGCAGTTCTATGGCTCAACTATGAAGGAAGAAAATTCCTTTTGCTAAAGAGAAAGCAGCTCGTACATTGTTTGTCTCCAGACAGGAGGCAAGGAAGGGAAGTTGAGCTGATACCTTGCTGTGTTTAGCTTATGAAAGAAATGTATTGGATGAAATTCGTTTCTTTCTATTTGGAAAGACAAGGGATACTTGTATCATTATATCTCATGTTTTCCTGTGCGTATATTTCACTTCACTCTCTGATGATTGACTTACACGCAGATTGAGTTGTGTCCATACTACCAGAACATAATCAGGATAGAAGTCAATGCATAGCTGTATTAGTAATTTCAAAAATTATACTTTGAAGTAAAGTCCATAAAGTTACTTTAAAAAAAATTTTGCTTAGTTAGAGTCCAATCAATCTATGTGGATAACAACTTCTCGATTCTACTGCTGTCTGCGCATAGAAGGTAGCTATGGGAGAGTGGTTTGTCAAAGTGCTCACTCACACATTCTCTTCTCTGTTGACCATTGTGGTGTGCCATTGACTAGACGTTTGATCAAGATAAGTGTCAATGGGACAAAGCACAAAAAATGTGGATTCATACCTATCCCAAGAATATGAAAAATCAAGTGGATGATAATAACCTCAGAGAGAATTTGAACTTGATATCTTCCATTTTCCGTCCTGGTAATTGTTATACCTGCGTGCATCTCTTTTTGTTGAAATTGATAATAAAAACAAACTCTTTTACTTTTCTAAATAAACGAATTCAGTTACCTCTACTGATTTTATTAATTTAGACTTGTATAGTTCATTTCATGCAGAATTCTTTTTAATGAAGGTTAGACAATCTAATTGCCAAATTCCATCGTGTATTATCTGTCTAGTAATTAGATTTCAAATGATTACTTAGTAATTCAGGATGGACCAATCTAAATATTTGTTAATTCATTAACATTTGTACTTTTGAACAAACAAGCAAAATACACTTAACATTATGTACACTGAATGTATTCAGTTGAATAAATTATAAAATTATTGGGAATTTAAGAAAGGAATTAATACTTGATTTTTTTTTTTTTTAATTAATAATAGTCACTTTGTTGAGTTGGATTCTGGATATGTACTTGTAAAATGTTAACATGGATAGAAAAAAATAATTTAGTTAATTTTTTTAAAAAGATGATTTAGTGATATCTTTTGGTTTCTTGAAAAGCTTGATTCCTAGATTTTTGTCTCAATGTTTTGCATGTTCTTTTTGTTGATGATTATTGCAACAATTAACTTGTAATTCTTGTCTTTGTTGTAACTGTTGTTTTGCTATTTGCCAATGTTGTTTTCAAACATGAATAATCTGGCCATTTTTTTGTTGAACTAAGTGAAAAAGAAAAAAGATCAAATCTAAAAGAAAGGATAAAACTATCTTTTTATTTTTCATAGCGATGAATACTCTTCATTTATACATATGTATATATTTTTCGTTTTAAATTGTTTGCTTTGCAAGCTTAACTATATTTTATTTCAGCTGAACTTGCAGCATCTATGTATTTTCTCCTAACTTGCAAGTTACTGCTAATTCTATTTACTGTCTTAGATTATCATACTTCATTATTTTATGAATTATTCTGACAACGTTTCTTTTTTACAGTTCATTATATGGGAAGTTCTAAGAGCCTTTAGCTGTATCTGCCTAGCGAAGTTATTCACCAAATTGTTAATTTCTCTATCAATAATAGATAGTTCATGAGTTTATGTGTACATATTATCAGCTTCAATCTCTCTAACCTGTACCTTTTGATATCTTAATATTTGATGTTTCTCACAGAAAATCAAAAAAATTGACTTAACTGGTATAATTTAGCTTGGGTTCTTCCAAAATTTAATAATCTGTTTGCAAATCTTACTATACTTTTTGCTCGATGCAATTAGTTTCCTCGCGTTTTGTAATATCATCAAAATCATACTTTGATATAAATATTATGTTTCTAAAGAAACACCACATGCTTTTCTCTAAATATATTTTCTAATGGAAATTTAATGCTGTTTACCTTGATAAGATTAAATCCTTTTTTTTTTTTTTTTTTTTTGATTTTTTTCTAAGCATATTTTCTTCAAACTACACTTAAGAATTTTGTGCTTTATTCCATATGACAAACTGAAACCAGTCGAGTTCACATGCTAGAAATAACAATATATGAGGTATGGCTATTAAATAATGAGACTGGGTTTTATAAAAGTCAAACCACAGCATACATACAGGAGCCACGTTATACATTGACCAATGGGTAAGCCTCTGAAAGTTACAATCTGCTCACGTCTTCAGTTCACTATTACGCATAGTTTGGAGTCAGTCTTGCCAATTTAGTGCTTTTCGTACTATATTTAATGTTTCTAGTTTTGGTTGTGCTAAAATTGCTAAATTAACACAGAAGTGCTCAAACATTTTTGGCCATTTTTCAAACTCCCCCCCAGCTTTTTTTGAATTTAGCACCTTTTTGGCTGTCAAACTAACACAATATTTTCTTGGCAATACTGCTTGGAGCTGACATGTTCTTCTGAAGTGTCATTAAAAGGGTCAGTTTGAAAATCAAACGACATATCAATCTCTTGTGCCACTTGACAAGTATTCTTTTTCATAAATTTCCGCTAACATTTGAAAAGATTCAATAGACATTGATTTTTGAACTGACCCTTTTCACACCTCAGGAAAACATGTCCACTTCAAGTGATGTCTACCAACAAATTAAAGATGCAAACAGATTAAGACTTTTAGGACTTTTCTATGGTAGGTCAATGTATACCATGTGATTCATGAATGCACACTGTTATTCAGCTTATGAAAGTTGTCTCGTTATATAATAGCCGCACCTCATATTTTGGCACAGCCCTATTATATCAATCACTATGTAGTTAACAATGATGATGTATCGCTTGAAGTCAACATGGATAACCATATTTTAACTGCTTGGGTTATTTATTCTACTCTATGCTTCTTGCCTGAAATAGGTGCGTGTACTTGAAATGAATTGATTTGAAGATATTTTGATTTATCTAATCAACTGATTTGTAAATGTAGCCTTACATATTTACCAGTATTAAAGAAAATGACATTTGGTTATTGCAGAATGTTGAAGTGCTAAAATCCTTTGTTCTGATTTGACATAAGCCACGTAATTCAACTTTTATTTGTTAATAAATTGTTTTGCATTTAAATTGAACTCTTACGGATGACCATGAGAGATTTTCAACTGCTGATTCTTTGTGATCAGATCTTATTTGGAGGGAAAGCGATGTAAAAGCTTTTTTTTTCCCCAAGAGATGTTAGCACTATCTTATGAAAGATTGGCATGATTATTCGATATAGACAAGTTAAGATGATAGCTTTGAAATTTAAAAAAAAATACAAGTTCTGTATTGTACTATTTATGATCTTTTTTAATAGTTAATCCTAGTGATGTATCAGAATATCAATCTGGTCAGATATCCAGCACCAGATTTATGAAAAATGAATGTTTTCGTTTTTTTTTTTTTGTTGTTGTTTTTTTTGTTTTTTGTTTTTTTTTGTGAATCCAGCACCAGATATTCAACATGATTAATATTCTGGTACATCACTTGTTAATTCTGCTGAATGAAGATACGTGAGATACTTTTAGTAAATAGCTTTGTCTTGTTGCATTTACCATCAATTGCGTGTTATTCTTTCCATCAATTTTTTTTTTATACTGCCATTCATATTTGCTTCAATTTTATTTCTGATTGCAATTCTTCTATCCAATTTTTCTTTCCAAAACATGTTCATTGGTTTTCGAGTTTTGTTTGTGATTAGATTATGTTCATTGTCAATATTTTTTTTGTTCTGTTTTATTCAATATCTGCAGACAGTTAACAATCAAATATTTGGCTGTGTCAAGTTTAGCTTTGTTTGTGGACATTGGGGCCAACACTTATTTTAAAACATGAAATTCTGGATAACTATGCTTAGCTTTTCAGCATAGAAAATGAATAACTGCATTGACCACTAATGGAATTTCCATCAGAAAGCATATGGAAATTTTGAAAATTTTTAGGTACAATGTAGGACACATAGTAAACAGTTTTGGTGACATAAACAATAAATCTTCTTGCCATCTGTTCATTGACTATAATAGTTACAAGGGCAGATGAATAAGTCGGTATCCAGAAAAGTAGATATTAGCTGAAATTCTCACTGTATAATGTTCAATATTTGTCAGTGGTTTTGAAACTAGGGTCTATGGACTCCAAGGGTCTGCTGCAGTGTTTCCTCTGAACCTGACGTTGCAAATCTTGTGGTAGAGAAACATAATCATCCATCATATAGCTATTGAAAAACTTAATTATTATAAAAACAGACTTGTACCATATATCAGAATTTAAATAAATGTAATCTATTTTGAATAAATATAATTTTCAAAAATCAAAAATTGCTTCTTATTGTAGTTCATTGATAAATATAAAAACCAAACACTAAAAAATGGGGTCAATCAGAATATTTCTTTTATAAAAAGATTTGATTTTTCAAAGTTTTGAAACCACTGAACTCAGTGAATAATATTCACCACCAAGTACAATGATAAGATTATGTTGAAAAATGAATATTTGTGTAAAATAGATGTCTTTTTTCATCATTAGGCTATGGATTTATTGATTAACCTAGATATATCTTCTACCTAATGATTTCAGTTTGGTGTGCAGATTTTTTTAAAACTTGAATTTTTAAATTTAACTTTGATCCGTATGATCATTGTTCATTCCCTACAAAATTTTATCATCAGAAAATTTTGAAACTTGGTTTTCAATTTAGGGAAAATGACCAAATAATTATTGATTGAATTAAAGAGATGTTAATTTGATTTAATTCCTCATGTCAGAAAAATATTCATTACAATGGAAAAGAATCATTAATTTTCTAATTATGGAGTCCTATCCAATGTATTATGAATTCTAATGATTTTTGTATTCCATTTGCCAATTTTATTAAAATACTGAACCAGTTTTGGAATCCAACTTCATATATTTCCTGTTTGCTAACAAGAAATAATTGAAATTATAATTTTATTTGTAAAAGACCAACATGGAAAAGATTTTGGCTCTTTCACCTGACTAAATCTTGTATATCTTAAAAAATATCTGATTTAGGAATGAAAATTGTTTGCTGTTTGAGAATCTTTTCAATCTTATGTTTATAATTGTTAATGGTATTCATAATTTGTTATATCTTTTGCACTGAGAATATATATAAAATAATTTGTTACATTTATACATAACATAAAAATTCCACAGCTTTTCCTTGTACAGGCACTTGGCTGGTTTACGTACCGTATATGCTGGTATATGGAATGAACACCTAATTTTTTGAAAATTATAAAGAATTTAAAAAAAAAATATTGCTAATATTACTCTTCTGAAGAATATTTACTAATTTTTATTTAATTTGTATAAATATTACTGTGTCCCACATGCTGGTATTTTCACCAGGGAGCCATCTACCAAAGCTTGATATGGACAATTATAGAGATTGGATGAATTGCAGTGAACAGTAGTCCTCCAAATACTTTTGTTAACCATTTGTCTCATAGTCTAGCATATATGGTAAACCAAAGAACACTCCTGGTTAATTGAAATCCAATGTTTTTTGGGGGGGGGCAGGGTTACACATTATTTGTGGGAACATTTTTGAAACTTTGTTCATTACTTTTTTTTAGATGAAATTATAGCAATAGATTTCTTCCAAAACTGTTGTCCTCATCTTGGTTCATTTTTTTTTTTTTTTTTTTTTTTAAGGCAGTGTTTTAAGGCAATGTATTATACCCTACAGCCTTCTTCAGGTAGGTGTCGTAAATACAGATGGTTTGTAATGCCTCCACCGGAAGAAGGCTGTAGGGTACAATGGTTGAAATATATTCAAAAGATAAACCCAGATGAGAACAACAGTCTGAAAAATTAGTACATATTTATGATCTGTTGTTTAAAAAATTCAGACAGAAAACTATAGGTATTTGTTTATTTAACTTTCTGTAAGCGAGAGTTATTCTGAAGAAATCTTGTGCCTTCAATGCTTATTCAAGAATTTAATGCTACTTTCTAATGGGTAGCTTTTAATAGAATTCCCAAGTTAGAACTTTGTTAAATCTTCAGAATTCAGTGGAGACATTTTGGGGATTTTTTGTTAATAATAAATTAATACTAAAATTATGAATATCTACTGGAACTTAAACTTTGTGTCCTGTGACTTTCTCATTACAAATGTTGATAAAAGATCCAGCAGAATGCTTCATAATTATTCTCAAATGTTATTTTAACAACTTGGCCCAAAATATTTTTAGATCATTGTCCGTTTTGAACACATTTACTAATTAACTGGAAACCTTGTGAAGCTGTGTCTATCGAGCGAGACTCTACTGTAGTGGGTTTGACCTTAGTCAAAGAATCATGCTCATAGCTTGGTGCCAAAATCTACTAAACTTAATAAATACCTTGGGTGCCTTGCTGTGAAGCCGTGATTAACAATTTTGATCTTCATTGGGTGTCCTACACTTTTATCAAGCTATCTTTATTAAATACTGATTTAGTATTAGTAGATATGAAATAGGATTATTCAATATCAAAAACATTATCTATTGAGTTAATTTTGATTCAGGCTGAATATATATATATATATATATATATATATATATATATATATATATATTTTTTTTTTTTTCTCTTCATATTGCTGATTGTTATAAATAATCAACAAAACACTTAAATATTAACTGAATTAACTTTCCTGGTGATTTTTACCTATGATAATTGGTATGTGTATTGATCAAAGTGCTATGACGAATATAAAGCAACTAACCTAAAAGCAATAACCCATAGAATGCCTCAATATTTAGTTTAGTATGATACTAAATATTGATGAGTTGTATAGTATTACTGCTAGGTATATTAATATAGCATATATAATATTAATATCAGTATTAGTGATGATTTATCTGATGTAATGCTTGGATTGATTACTTTGTAGCAGTTCACTTCTTTATGACAATAAAAAGGAAAAAAACAATCTATGTTGGTTTGAGAAAAAAAAAAAAAAACTTGCCAAAGAAAACTAGCTTCCTGTCTATCTTTTTCTTTTTTATTTCCTTTCATCCAATGTCATTTTTCTCACACACATTTTCTTAACACACTGCTCATTTCTACTCTCTTTCTCTCTCGTTTGAAATCCAAATATTGCAAAATTTATTCTTGTGGATTATATCTTTGGCCTTTCCGATTGCAATGTGTTTTGTATCTTTGTCATGCCTGCTCAGTCCACACGGAACTGGACGACCTTCTCGATCCTCTTGACTCCCTGGATCCGCTGGCTCCCAAACGCCCGGTCAGCCCAGCGTTCGCACGACCGGTTAGTCCTGCTATTGTTCCTCCGGCAAGTCCGGTCATCAATCGTCCTGTCAGCCCAGCAGCTGGTTCCACCTTCAATCCACCGGTCAGTCCATCCACTGCAGCTTTCAATCCGCCGGCCAGTCCATCGGCTTCAGGCTTCAAGCCACCAGCAAGTCCTTCAGGTCTGTTCTGAGCAGACGTCGGAGTTGTTATTGCACCAATGTGTGTGTGTTGCAAGCAACACTTCCTTCTTTCTTTCCATTTATATATTGGTCTTTAGATTTGCACAATGCTTGAGCCTTTAGCATTAATTACTTTATTTTTCCTCTTCTTCATCTTTTTTACCCAACACTTTTATTTCTCCTCTTTTTATTGTGACCTTATTTGTCCTTCGATTTCATTCCAGTTGGTTTATATTTTCTTGCACTGCCCTTGTTACTTCATTATCCTTTGTGTGTGCGCTCATGCGTGGTGTGTGTGTGTGTTGTGTCATTTTAAACAGATGGAACATTGCATCTGTTGCTCTCTAGCTGAATATAGCTATTTTTTAGCCATATAGTAGTGAATCAAGTAGTTTTTAGTGGCCATTGTCATGTGCTTCTTCCTTCCAATTTTGACATCTTCCCCAACCCTTTTTGCTTATACACTCTGTTGAATTAGTGAAATATTAATTTCCTTTTTTTTTTCTTTTTTTAAAAAATTCTTTTCAAGTGGATATTATTATATCTTTTGTTGGTTTGATTTCAGCTGTAGTACTTTGTTATATGTATATAAAGTGCATTATATTTGTCACATATTTTTCTCTACTAAATGTATAAAGATAAAAATACTTCTGTTTCTCTTCTTTTTTTTAAAAATTTATTTTTATTTTCATTTTTTTCATAGATTCCTTTCCTATTCCTCCTTTATTTGTTCAGATTTCATGACAGTAGACTTAAATTTTCTGACCTTGCATGGTTTGTGTGTGAAGATGTTAAATCAGATGTTTACTCTTCTGTTTGAGTAATAATTCTAAGTTTTGTATTGATCCCTTCAAAAATCTATCGTGTTATTGTTGTGCTTGTTCAGCTCTAGAAAATGTCGTTTAGAAATGCTTAAGAAAATTTATTTCATTTTATTAAATATATTCATGTTTATTGCAAAAAGTTCTTTCAATTCTTTTTTTTTATATTGCAGATAACTAATATCAAATAACTATACAAACCAAATCACTAATGATGGGAAAAACTAACTTTGAAAACTTCATTAGAGATTACTCGAGTGTTAGTCAATACAATTAACCATTATTATTAATTTTTTGCTGCTATTTACTTTCATCTTAATTGTTGTTTCTTTTAATCACAACCAAGCTCAAGTTTGATTCCCCTTCAGCCATGAGTAAATAAATTACCAACACAGATTGGAATGAAAAATAAGTTCTAGGTGAAAATCTATGCTATTTATTCATTTACTCACTGCTGCAGGGAACCCAGTCTGAGTTTAATTGCAATAAAAAGCAATTAAGATGAAGGTAAATATTAGCAAAAAATTAATGATTTACAACACTTCATCTTATAAAATGACTCCTGAACAACCTTTAGCACTGTGTAGGCAACTTTTTTCATTAGGAAAAAGGTTTGTCCTGCCACTGCAGCCAACTTTGATTGCCAACCACAGTGTGTTTGAATATTGAGGTTGTGTTTTGACGATTTCATGACAATTTCAATCATACATTAACAGACGCACACGTCACAGGTTTTCAAAGTTACTTAGTGCTCAAAATCTTGGCACCTTTGAAGAAGAACAGTGTTAAAGGTTAAAAAAAAGGTTTTGTTGGAGTTTTTTTCCCCTTCTTGAAATCAGCTTTTGTAAAATCCTAGATAGTTTTCTTAAGGAGGAAAATTAGTAATCTTTTTTTTTCATGAATTTGTTTTTTATATCAATGACAGGAAGGATAAACAATTGAGCATGATCAGTTTCCTCTTTAAAGCTTCTTTCAGTGTGCTAACATTGAGTATGTACAGATTTCTCAAAGAAAATGAGTGATTATCACTGAGGGTCTTCTGATGAAGAAAGTTGCACACTCTGCAATCTTGAAAAGAAGAAATTACTAAATTTTATTAAAAAATGATTGAGAAAAATTTTTTGATTCACCAAAAAAGACCTTTAAGATTGATTTTATAAAATTATTTGAGCTTTTGAAAATGGAAAGTGCATGATTATACTGATAAAAATTAATAAAATTAGACTTAAACATTTTTTCGCAGATAATACCTCAGGTTGTTTGAAATCATCATTAGAATGTTGACAGTTTGTTCTTTCTACTGAGGTTTCATGAGGATTTGTAGAGGAACATATCATTTATCATGTAGTTGACTTGGTGTGCAGTTATTCAATATTTGTTGTCTATAACATTACAATAAAGAACAAAAATATAGCTTTTGATAATATTTTATCATATGAATAGTTACCAAAATATACATTGGTGAATCTGGAACATTTACTTATATCTCAATGTAAACATTGACTATCAACAGAATATTTGATCAGAAAATATAAAGACTATCATCTTTTTTCCTATCAAAGAAAGGAGCAAAGAAATAGTTCGAATTTGGTTCACATAATATATATACATACATACATACCACCCTTTTTTCAGACAATTTGAACTCTTATTTTTAATACAGCCACAACGTTTTGGATGATTCATTTCTATGGCCCTCTTCAGGTGTGAAATGTGACCAAAGCACTGTGACTACATCAAAGATAAGTTCAAATTGTTTGAAAAAAAAGTTGGTATATTAAAGCCCCTCTTCAAAATTATAAACAATACTTATTACTCTGCAGAAATGTAATTTTAAATTGCTGCAAGTAATTATTTTAAGTTATATCCTACCGACTGTGATCAGAGAGCATTTTAAAAATTATCTGTCGCCCATGGTTAAATGATGTGCTTGATTTTTCAGATGATATTTTTGGCTTTTCAACTTATCAGTTGTAAAAATTTATTTCGCCAGGGACAAAAAAACAAAAAAAAGAAATGAGTGTTATCCTACGTACAATACTGCTTGAATTCTATAAATACTGTTTCTGTACTGATTTCTTTGCATCTTGTGTATGGCAATCGCATAAAATTGGGATATTAAAATGTGAGGGTCCATTGTCTTCAAGTTGCACAGTAGAAAGAAGTATCTAAATATACTTTTTTTTTTTAAGAATGAGAGACTGTTTCCTGGCAAGGAGAATGATAATTATGTTGGTTGTGGAGCAATCTTTAATTTTCATACTGAAATGTATGTTCTTGTAAAATCTACAATATCCAAGTATGGTATGAGTCTTCTGTTTGTATTTAGATAATAAAATCAAAATAATTACTCTTGTGAACTAATGGGAATATCTATTAATATTGTAGTAGCAATTGATTTTTTTTTCTCGCATTATTGACAAGGGAATATGGTATTTTTTTGTTGTTAAAATAAGGATTTTTAGAATTTTTTAAAGAAATTAATAAGAAAAATGTGAACCATAAAAATATAAAATAACAGATGATAATTTATATATTTATTTACAATTTTCTGATTAGTTTAATCCCACCCCAACTAAACTGAAGCTGGCTTAATGACAAAATTGAGTAATGTCAAAAAAAACTACTTCAAGTACTTTCTGTACATTCTATAATTTACAGAATTTTACCAGCAAAAATAATATTCGAGATTGCATTGTACTCTGCTGGAAAAAAGGTTAAGTACGCAAATAACAAATATTAGCTCATTTAGTGGTGATCAGTCAAAACAGTCCCAATCATCATAATTTTCTGATGGTAGACTTGTCAAACTTTGCCAAATGTTCTTTTCAAATGCTCTCTATATTAACAAAAGACCATTTTGTTTATTTTCAAACATTTTATTGACAGTTTACCTGAAGTTGCAGCATGTATGCTTTTTATTTTTACTTTCATGTACATATTCACCAATTTAATAGTTTTGGTAAGGTTCAGGTACTGTGACTTAGATAATAAGTCTATTTAACTTATGCAAATTTTTTCAAATTTTCAGATGGTCCAGAAGAAACCTCAACTCCTTTTGATTTGCATGATTTTATTTATTGATACTATCTGAATTCTTAATTCTTCAAGTACAGTGAATCAAAGATTTGGAGGGTTTTTGCAGTCTGGAGCTCAATCTAAGTTAATACTCAGTTGAAATTTGGATAACTTTATGGAAAATGATTCACAAAATTTATCTAACTGTAATTAACTGAATGATGATAGGGTGATATTTTGCTTCAATTTTTTAAATATTTAAGATGAACAATTATAGTTTATATATTTAGGGTCTCATTTTATCCAGCTTTGAAAACTTTTTATTCACTCACCAGCAAAATCTCTTTGGAATGACAAATTATTTATACATGTCTATATCCTTATGAAAAGTTTCATAGAATAAATGAAATATTAACAATAGTTTCTGTTGGAAAATACAAAAGAAATCTATTGACATGTCAATATTTGAGTTGCTGATGAACATAATTTTATGGGTCTGTAAGCTTTTTATTCAATCGTCCTATCAACTTTTTCTGTTCCATATTCTTTTTAAGATTATATTCAAGCTTGACTTTTATTGGCAACAGTTCTCTTGGAGGATGTGGCTGTCATCATTTTTTGATTTGATATCTTTTTTTCTCTATCTGAATGAAGCAGTCATAAATTTTCCATGAACTTTTTTGTTGTATAATGCCTAAGTTTTGTTCACTATCATTTTCACTTGTAATTTTCATCTTTTCCAATTGAAAATTATCAATTTCTATTAGATTCAAAACTTATTTAGTGATGATTTAGTTATCCTATCTAATATGGTACAAATAAGATTGGGCCTGACATTGGCAAGTATTTCTCTTCTATCACTCAGTGCATTATAAAATCTTTAAGCCCAACAATACAGTCAGTTTTATTTGATTTCTTTCAATGTGTCTCTCTATTTGCTCTATTTTCACAATTAAAAGTAATGGCAATTTGGAAAGTCATTGAAATGGTAATTCTTTTTTTTATAATCAGTTACACATTCTGCAATTCCATAACTCAATATTTCTTTAAAAATTACCATTTCAAAGATTCTTCAAATTGTCTTTACATTTATATCTTGTTGGTTATCATCACCCATTATTATGCACACACACACACACATATATATATATATATATATATATATATATATATATATATATATATAATGTATAATTTTTTCTTTTTTTTTTTCAATCACTAGCAAAAAAATAGAAAATAATCACTTCAACATACTTTTCACTTTCAATTAGAGTAGTTAGTCTCACCATTATCCTGATCAAGTTTTAGATCCATGGGAAGCTTGGATGGAAGAATAATTCCATCATTACTGTTGCTTCTAATATTACTGATGGAAAAGAAAAGTAAAACAAAAGAAAAAATTGTAACACTTGATAAGTAGAAACAACAGATACCAATCAACTTGGCTGATAGTGTATATGTAAAAGTTTTCTATTGTATGGGAAAAACCTGCTGGACTTCATTTGGATCTGCTGTTCCAGATCATTATTTAGCCTTGTTAACCTTCCACTTTTTCTATTGCCACGGAAGTACAACAATAGAAAAAATTAGGATGTATAATCGATTCTTATCAGTACAAGATCATTGCATAGGTGTTGTTCAGTTCCGAAATCTCCATTTCCTTCATTTATTCATTCATTCCTGTGATTATTGTTGTCAGTCCTGTACTCATAAAATTTGTGTACATGTCTCTGTGTGTGTATGTATGTATATATAATAATATATATTATACGCACACACATGTGTTTAAAAAAGATTAAATAATGTGTAGTATAAAATGACATTCATATGCTTTATATTATGACAATACCCTATATAAATTTACACACTACATGTGGTATGATGTAAGCTATATATCAAAATCAAAGGGGTTGTTTGGTCAACATTGCTAGGGAGCCAAGTTAATGTAACTATTTTGATTTTAAATCCCTGAAAGAGTCACCAGGTAAACTACTGATGATCCCAAACAATAAAAAAATTCAAACTTACATTACAAGATATTGGGAAATAATTGACTGAAATGACAAATTTTGGGAAAAGAGGCTTTTATATATATATATATATATATATATATATATATATATATATATATAATCTAAAGCTTCCTAGACTATCTCTCACATTATAATACTCAAAGACACATGGATCCTAAAAAGATCAAAACAAAATTCCTTGCACAGTAAAAGTATATTTTGAATGTTGAACTAGCTGTAGCATCGATTTTAAATGTTTTCCAAGTTGGCTGAATGATTGTGCTTGACAGTTGTATTTCATTTTTGCAGCTCAGCGTAGTGTCACTCCTACTTTCATGGATACCCTTGATACAGGTATAGTGGACTCTGATCTATCCTAGTATTACACAAGTTATTATTGATGTACACCTTGTTCTCTCCTCCACACCCTGGGACTCCATTTCAGTAATCTTTCAACTTTGCTTTTTCGCTATTTCTCAGCATTAGTTTGTACCTGCCTTTTTACAGTGTCATTAATATAGCTGATTTATTGAAATATCTATGGCTGTTATAGATGTTTTTGAAATCTCATATTTTTTTAGATTCTTTGAGTGTTCTTTATATTTCACAAGCTTTTGATTGGTACATTCTCTAACAATACATACTAACCATTTTGGAGCTCTGAATTTTAATCATATTTTTATGCTTTGTTGATGAACTTTTAGAACAAATGAGAAATTTAAGAATGTAGCAGTTATGAAAATCTAAACATTTTTTAAATGGAAAAAAAGCCTTTTCATTTCAACATTTTTTTAATAAATTGAAACTTGGAATGTTTGTACTTCTGCCAATTAAAATAAGGAGGCTCTCTTACTAATTTTACTCCAATACCTAATGAAATGCTGAGACATTAAGTGTTTCTATCCAAGGCAACTGGTGTATTTTTAAGATACATGCTTAGAATTTAAGATGTATTTAACCCTCCATTTTGAATTGGTATACCTGATCAGTTGGTATTCCATTTTGGAAAATAATCAGAATTGAATCACCATCTGTTGAAGATATGTTATGATGCCAAGAATTGATGAGCAGCTTTTACTGAATTCTTTTTACAGAATCTAGCAAATTAATATTATTACCATCATCACAATACAATGACAGTTTTCAACTTTGTGATTGAAAAAAATATTCACTATTTCAAGTGTGTCCAAATTCTTGTGCTTATTTTACTTTAAAGAATAAGGTGATTATTTGACAAAGGAAATCTCTAAAAATGATCACATCATTGGAATGTGTGATTTCTTGCACCACCATTCTGGTGGTAAAGTTTTAAACAAAATATCACATGATTGCTTTTAGTTATTTGAAAATTTTCTTCATTCATGAAAGAAAAAGAGTTATTTTCTGAAACCTATTCTGAATGAAAATTTTTTTTAGATTTATTTTTGTGTAAATTGTTATAATTTAGCTGTGTGTTTTCGTTGTTTTTTTTCCCAAATAAGGACAGGAATTAAATTTTATAGTGAAAATAGTGTATCTGATTCATGTTATATGAAACATCTTTTACAAATTTTACACATGCTAGCTAGAGTGTTGCATTTGATAAGAAAACTAATTATACTAATCAATATATGCAGGATTTTTCTAAAAGATCATATGAACATGAAGTTCAAGATCCTTGATTCTAAATTTAAAAAAATTCTAAAAACTAGTAAAAAGATTGTGATCTCTTTGAATAGTATTATAGTCAGTGTACTTATAAATTTTAATTTTGGAAATATTTACCATAAGTCAGGTTAGGTTTCCTTTGGTAGGATTCCAGTTCCAGATTTCCATTTTGCTCAACTAACAGATCTTATTATGATAATTTGATAATACATCTCTGAGCTACTAATTATGCATGTATTATATCTTTAAAGTATTAAGATTATCAGAAACTTGAATTAAACAAATAGAAATTTTTTAAAGTTTTAAATTGAGGTTTGCAACATTCAATTAGTTTTCTCCATAGTATGTTTTTTAAACAATGAATATTAAATATGAATTAAAAAGTTAAATATTAATATAGATGATACAGTTTGATATAAATATGGGATTATATTAAACGAATACAAATATAATGTACAATTGATGAACTGATAGTTAGCATCTTGCACTGCTTCTGTGCTGAAACCCCACGCTTAAACTTTCACAACACTCCTACCTTTTCTTGCATTGATATGGACTTGCTTGACATCTGCTTATTGGGTGGGAGCTATCACAAGGGGGTGAATATAAGCAAATTGGGTTAAGAATTTTACAAAATTGATAGAGCATTAGCAACCACTGCATTATAAACAATTAAGAGATAGCTCCACATACAATGCTACCTATGGCTACTCTGTAAACTAGTGTGAGAGCCATGTTAAATTCAAATGTATACTCAATTCTGTCTGGATTAAGAGGAGTGCCAGACCATCACACCCAGAAAAAATTGTATCTGTATTTGCTTAGGAAAAACATGATGGTAGCTTGTAGATGTTCTCTTTCAATTCAATTTATGGTCATAAAAAAACTTGCTAGGCTTGCATCACACACTTGGAAACATCCAGGAACTTTTCATTCTGAAAGGGGAGAGTTGAGTGATTCACAAATCAAAATGAATCCAATATTCATAATAAAATATTTTTTCATAAAGCTCAACATGAAAGCTTCTTTAATCTTATGGCAAAACAAAACCAAGGCCAATAAAAACTTTGAACTATCTTGCCAGAAAAAGCTATGACATTAAGCCAAAAATTACTGTTGAAGAAGCCAAACTCATATTTACAAGTTGTTTGGCTATTTGACTGATATCATATTTTAGATTTTTATCCAGTTATAGTCTTTTTGATTTAATGAAGATAAAGTGTATATTTGCCATCACAGTCAGTAATTAAACAACCATAGCATCAAAATTTGAAATCATGTAATAAAAAAAGTTTTAAAATCCTTTGAAGAATAAATATGGTCAGAATGAATTCTATTTATGACACGCTGACATTTTCCACCGGAAAACATCTAAAATGGTATAGGATAAAAACTCCAAAATCTGCATTATGGAGAATATAGATGTCTTTATAAACCTATCAAAAAAAGGCCTCAAAAAGTTTTTTTTTAATTTTTAGAAAAAAAGATATAAAAATCTTTCTAGGAAGGTGTTCAGTGGAATCCAGATGCCAATTTTCTAGTCTATAGACAAAACAATATGGACAAGAACGCATACACATATAAAAAAAGATAAAACCCTTGGCAACCTTTGGTTGTTCAATAACCTCATTTTTAAACAGTGGTAAAATAGATTCCATGTTGAATTACCTGTTGAGGGTATTTAAAAACAAATGAACAAGTCCAGCAGATGAATTTAGAATGAAATACATATAATGTATATTATTGTATATAAAATGCACATGAAATATCATAAATCATGAAAATTCTATTATGTATAGAATGTATATAAAATATTATAGAAATTATATCATTACATACAGTTTGTATATAAAATATATTGATCCAAAACCATTTAAAAATCATTATGTGAAAAGCTAGGTACTGTAAAGTGATTTGTTTGTTCTTGAGTGACACTTGTTTCAATTTGCTAATATTTCACTGTGCATGTTTTCTAACCAAAAGTTTTGATGGAAAGTAATAATAATTAGTTGTTGTGATTTACTATTCACACATTCAAAGTGTATAGGGCAAGGGTAAGCAGCCTTTGGTCCACGGGCCAAAACTGTTTTGCCAAGATTTGGCCATTGCATGGGCAAATATTGGGATACTATGCTTACTGTTTGTTTTTAAAGAGTCTTTATATTTTTTTGAATAGATGCAAAATATGATTTGATTGTAATAAATTGAGTTTAAATCGAGTTCTTAGATTACTAATGGCACCTTTGGTTAAGCACAAATGATTCTCTAGCATGCATTATTCATTGATTTGAGGCAAAATATAACTAGGTATATTTAAATGGATAATTTCCATTTTTCAAACTTTTTATGGCATCTATCTGGCTCACTTTCCCCTCATCAATATGCGATTTGGCCTACTGAGGCTAAAAGGTTGCCGACCTTTGGTATAAGGTTAAGTTTTAATCAGAACCTGATGACTTTCCTGATACAAAATGTATTTCAAGTACTTATGAAGCTTTTGTATTAATCCTCCTTTATCAGATATGAATGGCAGTTGAAGTCAAGAAATGCATTTCCCTTAATTGTGTGTGTGAGTAAATAGATTAAAGAGAAAATTGATTGATAAATAGTTATTATACAAGGCATGATAAGATCATTCTGAAAGAATTGAATATGCTCATTTAATGAGTTGCTTGAACTGCTGAACTCATTCTTTATGTTGCTTTTGTCATTACCACATTATTTTTACCACCTCCAGGTATACAATATGATAAGAAAAGAAAGGGGTCTTTTTCCCCCCTCAGAAAATAATGGCTGTAAAATGGATTGAAACAGGGTTGTAACAAAAGCAATATAAAGAATTTAATAAGCCTAATAACTCTTTGAATATTGATGACCCTTGTTAAAATCATAGATGGTGTTGTAATATGTCTGTCTTCAATTTTTTTTATTATTTCTATTTTTTTTCTTGGTCAGGATCATTTTTGCTGATAATGTCTTTCATATTTCTATTTGTGTGCTCAGACAAAGTTATTTCAATGTTGGGTTTTAAGTATCTATTCTATTAATTTCCAAATAACTTTTTGGAATTTTATCCTTCTGTGTTTATTAAATAAGAGCTTTTCCAATATCTTATATTCTTATTTAGTTTTTGTTATAACATAAAATCACATACTTTCATAATTTATCAACTTCGGAAAAAATTTTTTTTTAATTCCATTTATTTGCTGATTTTAGACTAATATTTTCCCCATTTTTCAAAATTATAGCTTTTTTTACTTAACTTTTCATTTTCTGGATATTTTGACACAATATCAATGCTGTTATATTTTTCAAAAAATTTTCAATGGATTCTAACACCCAAATTTGATTATTTTAGTAGTGGACGTAAAAAAAAATTCAAGACATCCCTTTATGACCTTTTCTCATTTGATATATGCTAACTTAGGTACCTTAATATGTGTAAAGATGAATTCTAGCTTTGTTTTTTTTTTCTCTTCTTATTTCAACATTAGTTCTAATATTACTGGACTTTTTTTTCTAATTGTTATATCTTATTTTATTTGCTCCAACAGGCTTACAGGGCCGAACCAGTCCTGCCCTAAGTACCAAGTCTGACCCAGGTACAACACACAACACCCCCTATAGTTTTACATCTTTTTTGGTGTCACTATTTTTCCCATTCCCTCCCCCACACACATACAGTGATAGATTTGTGTTAGTGCACTTACTAATATTCATCTAGCAGCCTGTGTTGTTTTGTTTTTTATTTTTTTGTGCTTATCGATCTGTAAGGACAATAGTTTTTCAATCAGGGTAATCATCATATGCTAAATTGTGATAACTGGTAAACTTCATCACATCTAAAATGATGTAGTTCAGAGATAGTCATCTTTATGAGCAATGAAATATATAATTATCAAACTTGATTTATTTTTTTTTATTCGACAAATATTAGATGCTGATGCTTTTCTGTGTGCACATAATTTATAAAGAATCCTGTCTATTCTTTGCTTGTTTTATTGTGAAGTCATGTGATTTAGAGCTGATCATTGATTTTTAACAAAAATTTATGTTTATTTGCTTTTTTCCTCTAATCTTTGTATAAATCCTTAATATCAAGAAAATCAAAATTGAGCTAAAAAGTCACTTCATGAATCAAATATTGCGAGAAGTTCAATAAGTCAATTTATGTGTTACATGATACGGAAGATATATTTCATCATACATTAATCCATTTCTCACATAAATGAATCATCGTAGCCAGTGCATGTACCAGGACTAATTATCTAAAATAATAGATCTTGTATCTAATATTATCTTGGAATAAATACCATCATGAAATTTGAACAAAGTTGGTCCAAAATGACCATAGAGACTGAAAAAACACTTATCAAAAAATGAGTGTTTTTAGATGGTGCCAAGTGGTGTACTGCAAATTTTCAAGGTTTTAGCCTGGAGAGACACACATGCAGATGAGCAGAGTGAGAAGAATCTATAGCCCACTTGGCTTGTTGGTTGGGTGGGCCAGTTGGGGCACTACGGTGATTTGATTACTGCTTTCTCATTCTCTTTCTCTTAAATATTACTGCTGGTGAAATGAAAAATTTAACAGCAATAAACTGATTGTAAGAAGTAACTTATTACTGCTCTATAAAAGTGATCAGAATTTTTTGTTTAAATTTTTGCTAGGATTTATATCATCAATTATGTCATTTTTTTCTTGTCAGTTTTCTATGTGCACTCAATTAAAATTTTCTTCTGGTGAATTCATGGTAAGTTTCAAGTGATTATTGTCAATATATCTAAGATACTATCAAACAAATGTCTAAGAACTAAAAAGTAAAGTGGCTTTATGAACTTGTCTTTTAGGTCAGCATCAGATATGATTGTTTGATCGATTATTTTGTTCCATTACTCTGTTTTATGTATTTGCCTTTACTATAGATTACGTATTCCCTTCTGAAGATGTTAGTCCTTGGTTTAACAAGTATTGAAATAGCTGTGACAATAATGAACTTGTTAGGTCTAGCCTGTTAGTAAAAATATTTTAATAAGTTTCTATTGTTACTGGATTTAATGTTTAAAAAAAATATATATATATTTGTAAAGATAAATTATGATCAGCTTAGCCCCCTTAAAAAAAACAATTATTTACGTGTGGCTAAATCATACAAATATATTTATTGCAAACAGAAAAATGCATACCTTAAGCAAAATTTATTTCTGTGCCAATTTTCTACAACTTTTGGTATTCTGCTTTTTTCTTCTTTTTAAAAAAAAATAATTTTAAAGCAGTATGGTTGAATTGGCTATAAAAACATTTCTTTTTGATATAAGAAATGGAAATCAGATTCCTGTATTTAGTAGAATTATTTTCTGTACTTCTACAAAGATGAACAATAGTAGTAGAAGTAGTGATGTAGACACAAACATACAGACACAGTAGAACCTTGCTTTACCCTCTTCCTATTTACTTTAACATACGCCCACACTGACACAATAGAGCCTTGCTTTACCCCCTTCCTGTTTGTGTTAACATGACAGATACCAACCAACAAGCAAACAAAATTATATGGGCTTTTATATTATAAGATTGGCTGTCACTTGATGATTCTAATTTAGATACTCATTTACTCAGATGTTTAGAATTCAATTTACCAAAAAAGATACCCATTATTTAACTGCTTGGGATGTAACACATAAAATAATGGCAAGAATGGCAGACTCAGGCTTAGAAATAATTTTACACTCTTTGAAGATGTAACTGCAAGATAATCAACCTTTTGAAGCCATGAATCCTCATTCCTAATTTTTTCATGAAGCTGTAATACTTGAAGGTACCAGAGCAGCCTAAACTCATTACCAGGAAGATTTTTTTAAAACCATTTGAACTACTATTTGAAAAACCCAATCATTGATAAGTTATTTGTTATAATTAGTAACATATCAAGTCAAGAACTTGAGAATACAGATTCAAATTCATATAGAATTCTTTATGAGCTCTAATAGTTTCCTTATACTTTTGTAAAGCCCAAAAAGATGTTCCATACAGCTATTGATGTGCCACAAACTATTCATTAACAAAACAAGTTTTGCAGTAGATCATGTGAAATTAGCAGTTTTTAGATTTAAATCATTAAGATATTAATCTGTAATATTTTTACTTTTTAGTTATAGATTAAAGAATAAGAAATTATTTGCAATTAACATTAACTTGCTTTGGTGAAAATACTTGATGATTTATTTTCAAAAAAAGTTATCGAGCTAGATATATTTATAAACAAAATTTACATCTTGTCCACTTTTAGATGATAAATATGCCTCTCTCCTAGCATGGAATAAAGAAACTTATATTTGAAGAATATTCTTCTATTGCATTTCTTGAACCTCTTCCAAATCTATTCCCCACCAAAAATCCAGTATTTTTCTGCTCTTTGAAAAGAAAAAAAGTAAAAGTATATTTTCTGTCCTTTCCAAATATTTCACCATCCACATCTTACTCCTTATTGAAATTAACTAACATAAATCACTACTGGACTCATTATCAAGATAAAAAAATCTTTGAGATTAAATATTCTCTACCACAAATTATACCAATCTAACAAATTACACAAAATTTAATGAAACTGTCTAAAAAAAAAAAATATATATAAGGTATTTTGAAAGATACTTATCTTATATAATAAGAATTGGAAAGATGATTTTGAAAATGAAAATAATTAAATCCTGTGTTGATTAGTTGAATTTTAATGATCTTAATATGATATATATCTGACAGATAAACAGGTATTTTACTCAGATTATTATTCTAATTTTTAATGAACCTCTTTTTTGTATCTTAGAATAATCACATATTATTTTAAGTACATAAAATTTCTTAGATGGAGCATTGCTGTTATTCTACAGCATAGAAAGTTAGATAAGGAAAATTGTAGCTATATGGCTAACATTTAATGACACTGGCTCGTTAGCTTTCTTGGTATGACAGACTCCTAAGGATAAAAGATGTAAGTGTATATCTTGTAGGAAGTTTATTTGTTTCCAATCTATGCTGCTTGCTTAGCAATTATAGAATAAATGTTAAATGATCTGAGTGTCATCATAAATTGAACAAAAATGAAGCAGTAAAATGATATTTATTTCATTAGGCCTCTTTGCACATCCCCAGCAATACACAATATTCACCCACCAACTAGAAAGCAAGTAGAAAATTTATAAAAACATATTCAAAGGTTCATAAATAAAAAATACCTACACTTTAACTCAAATCACAGATCATACTCCAAAAATGTCCTTATAAGCCCATGCTCTTCCTATTATTTCTAAACTTATCTAAATGATATATAAAACTATACACTATTGCTATTTTAACAGGCAACTTATTCCAAAAATAGAAAATTAGAAAGAAATGATGAAAGAAAACTAATCAAAAATTGATGATCTAAGATTTGTTTCAATGTTCCCTTTTCTTTTTTTTTGTATCTCTGACTGGTAAGCACAAAATAATCTTTATGGTTGCTATCATGAATATCAGTTTGGGTTGTAAAGACTTTGAAATGTTCCAGTTGCTAGTATTGTTTTTGGTGTTGTCTTGATATGGAATTGGATCTCTGGATCTTTTATTTATTTATATATACATATTTTTTTTTTACTTTTACTGTTCTTTATTGTACTTGCTATGTCAGTAGACAGCTAGTGACTTGTAGTTTATAGTTATATATTAATTCCTCTTTCTGATCTTTAGTGTGCTCACACATTTTTTTTTATTTTTTCGTTTTTTTTTTTTTTTCTAAGATGATCACGTGTCTCACTTGTAGTGTGTGAAGGGACATTTTTAGGATGCTTAGTTTGTTCATTAAGCGTTTTGTAACTTTTTTCCTTTTTTTTTTTTTTCTTCCTTGTAAATATGTTTATTTTGTCTCTCTCCTTAGTTTATGGTTGATGTGTAGATCTTTCTAGGTAATGTCAAGTGAGTTTTCATTCACTGTTCACCAAAATTTATAAGATGAATGTGGATTCAATTTTTTTTTTAAATTGTTTTTGTGGGAGTTTTATGACTAATGAATATTTTATATATATATATATATATATTTATATATATATAATCTGGGATTTGTTTGTAAGTCGAAATGTCAAGAAGTCCAACATTTCTTTGTAAATATTGAATATTGTACAGATCATTATAAAATTTGTTAAGTATAGCTATACTCCAGTTACACTAAACAGTATATTTTACCAGCCTTAAACAGTATTTTCATGTATAGGCAGTAATTATGATGATATCTAATAATAAAGGTATTTATAATGTCACTGTACGTACTTTATTTCATCACTGAGTTTTTTCTAATTATTGTGGAATGTATTGGTACAGAATCTTTCACATGTTGCATAATGCACTCTTTGTCCATTAAAATTGTCACAATAGTAGAATGATTCATCCCATATGTACCTACAAAGTTCATCTTTTTTTTTTTTTTTTTTCCTTCACCTTTATCACTTCATAATGTCCAACGTGATAGTGCAAAGCCTCTTGCTGTCACCTTCATTACTGGCTCCACTCTTACGCTTCTGGGGCATTCGGGGTGATAAGTAGATAACTATTGTGACATCAGTTTATTACAATGAAAATTTAGAAATAAAAACTTCTGCAAATTTTAATCATTTTTAATGATTTTTGTTTTTAATTAAAACTTTTTATATTGTTTGCTGTTTAACAAATCGGATTGGCTCAAATGATTTTATAAAAAGTAAAGGACTAAAAATATACATGAATTCTCTCTTCACATGTGATTTTTAAGAAGATTTTTGTAATTTGAAAAAGAAAGATTAAATGTAAATCTAATATCTTGCTCTGCATTCAATTTTGATCAATTATTACTATATGAACTGAAATATTTGAAAAATAAAATTAGAATAAAACTGCATTATTGTTTTTATTATCTGGATAAATGAGAAATTATGTTTAGGTTTCATATAAGGTCAATTGAATTTTTTATAATGTACCAGACCCTTCCAAAAGGTTAATTAAATCTTTGGTTGAGGTATTTACAATATTTATCATACAGTTACTATAAATTTTTTGGTTGTTGCACCATTAGTCATCATAGTATATTATATTTTATAGTATTATATATAACATGATTGCTGTTGCCTTTTTTTTCCAATTATTTTTTTTTAATGTTAATTTCGTTGATTTCTTCCGGAAAAAAGAAAGAGGGGTCCAATATGGAATAAGCACCCCAGAATTGATCAAATTGAAAAAGAACACATTTGAGTCTTCACTGGATAATGTCACTTTTGCTATGTAACCGGTATTACAAATGGATACAATTTGTTTACTTCATTTTAGATTTCACTTTTTTTTCTTCAATATTGGATAAAATATTGTGACCGAAGATAAATAGAATTACAATCTGAGTTAAAGTTGTGATGAAAAGCAACTAAAAATTAAGGTGACTGTAAAAACTAGTCAAAATTAATAATAAAAATACTGTCACAATACATGATCCAATATTGAAAATAGGTAGAATTTAAAATAAATTAAACAAATCATATTTGTTTGTGTTGGTAAGACTGCTGATGTAGAGGTAACGTCATCTGGTAAAGACTCAAAATATGTTCTTTTTCAATTCAATTTATTCTGAGTGGCTCATTCCATATTTGATCCAAAAAAAAGAAAATAAGGGATGCAATATGACCAGCATTAGGAGGAATAGTGCTAATATTCTCTGAATATTTTATTGCATAATCCAAAAGTGATCTTTCTTTGCAAAACTGAACATGTGTATTTATCATTGATATGATCCTTTTCATTCTTCACAGATTTTCATCATATTTATCTTTTCTTTCAGACTGTCCTTTTTTTCATGTTGTTCATTCAATCATTTTTAATGGTCATATTTGATAACTTCATTTTCCCAATCCTACCTGACCTAGGAAACTTACCAGGAATGGTTAGGGCTGAATTTAAGGAAAACCCAATTTTATACTACTGTAACTTCTTTTCAACTTTTTGCAAAGCCTTTGACCACTTTTAGCTTTGACCCATTTTACATTTTGTATCATTTCCTTTCTACAATTCTGTTACTAATACATATATCACAAGGTTATGAGACTGCATTTATTCTCATATCATTTCTGTTCTTAAATGAATCCACCATCTCTCCCCATCTCTCTGTCAGATTGGTTCATAGTCACTTACTCTTTTCTACACTACTATTTTATATCGTATCCTTTCACATGTTTCTTTCTGATCAATTATTCATCCTTTCTGGTGCAATTCCATTTTTTTTCTACATTTCTTCTGTTTCACTCTATCTTGTATTATTTCTGTCTCTATCTTTACAGGTGTACTTGAATGTTACTGTGAGAGTGAAGTGACAATATCAGATAGCTTGATGTATGAATGAATTTTTGTTTCAACGTTTTGTCCATCTTGGCTTATTTTTGCTTTGGGCAAAGCATCTGAATAAAAGAATTCCTTTGTACATAGCAGGCCTTCTTGCACTACTGTAGGCCTGCTGATAGTGCCATGTCACTCTCATTCTGTTGGATTTACCATAATCCATATCAATACACTGATCAATGACTGTTATTGTATATGAGTGACAGGCAATAATTTTCTACCTTCTTCAGAGGTGCCAATTGGGTGAGATTTGCAACCACAAACTCACTTGAGAATATTGCTTCATTGTTCTAAATATCATGTGCATCTCATCTATATTTACTACTTGCTATTTGATTCTTTTCTTTTGATCAGCAGATCTTTCTTTGTTTAAAATTTCAATTATTTGATAAAGAGAGTATCATTTTAAAGCTCGGTAAGCTTGATTAGTAGTGATCTTGTAATATTATTTTATTTTCATTTGTTTTATTTAATGAAGTATTGTAAATACTTATTGATTTTTGCTGCTTTATTTAATCTGGCTGGTTTCCCTTCAGCAGTGAGTTTAGTTGCAATAAAAAGCAACATCTATTAAGATGAAGGTAAATAGTTGCAAAAAAAAAATGGTTATAGTACTGGTCTATTCTGTGCCTTTTAGGGGCTGCAGATTCAATTTAGATCAATCATCATTGAATAGAGATATTTGTATATTTCTTTTCATCAATGAAACTAGTTACTATAGCATTGTTTGTTTTTTTTTTATCTGCATTTGGTTATGAGAGGCTACCTTTTTGTTTTCGTTCATCTATTTTAATTCATTTCTATGTGTGATAGGATTATTTCATTTAACCTTAGGGAAAAAAATCTTCTCTTCGTGCAAAATTGAGAATTCACTCATTACCAACCAGTTGACAAGCTGTTCTTTCTTCTTGCAAGTTTATCAATGCAAAAAAGAGTAGGAATTTTCATGTTCAGTGATTGATTGATGAATATGTTTTGTTTTATAAGTAACATATTATACTTATTTCAGCCAGGAATAAGAGATAGAACACATTTTCCTGAATTTTTCTCATCTATCATCCATTTTTTTAACTTCTCAAGTTATGGCCAATGTGAGTCTGGACAAGAAAGGTTACATTTACATTTTGAGCCATTTTTGTGGAGAATATGGGGCCGTTTTATCATCAAATAGGCTATGTAGCTCCATTTGACAAAAATAGTTTGTAGTGTTATCCAATACCTGCAGGTAACTTGCAGCCAAATTCATGAAAATACGTTATCAACTCTTGGGGATATCTTGTTTTTCTACTCAAGAGGACTTATGAATGAAAGTTTAAGAAAGTGAGTGGATGATTAGTTTAGGTTAGCCAACAGCCATCACACAGGAATACCTTGACACTGAAAACCATTTGGCTCATTGCCAATAAAGTATTTTTTATGAAGTGTTCAGAACATTCTGACAAAATTATATGAAAAAAAAAACAACAATTTCTATGGCTTCTTGTTGCAGATGAGAGGTGCCCAAGTTCATAAGTTTTGTAGTAGTAGGTATTGTTTTCTGGTGAATCTAAATTCCAATCACTGACTTGTAAGAATAAATCAACATGAGCTCATCACTTGCTTAAGCTTCTGCCTTTTTTCTTCTTTATATCAAAAGTGTCCTTTTTATTAAAATCCAAAATACATTTTGATACATTCATTTCTAGCTCTTGGTTTTCAGCAGCTGCTTCTGCCTGTATAACAATGTTATCGTAATTTATAGTAGTATTAGTAATTAAAGTTTATTTAGTTTATGTAGTAATCTTCAATTACTCTAATTGGTGGTATTTTTTCCAGTCAAGTATAAATTCCCGTTATTAGAAAGTCTTATTTTTGTGTTAGTAAATACTAATAGATAAGTTATTTTGGGTTTCATATTTATGCTATGCATAAAGGCATATAAGCTTTGTGTAGCTAAAGGAGAGTGTGGGACAATTTTAAAACATTCCCTGGGCCTTCAATGGAAGGGTCCCCCAAAAGCTTTATAAAAAGAAGTTCACCTACTGCATTTCTACTAACACTATATAATAACAAATTTCACTAAATGTTTGAGGGTGCCCTCAAATCTGTAGCCATGACACTGCTTTTGAAAGGACTCCCTACCCAGCAAGCTCACTGATCCCAGGCTTTTGGAATGTCTTCCCACAGATCCTCAGTAAAACCTTTGTGGACCTTCAAATTTAGAACTGCTGCACTAAATGTTGGAGTGCTCTTCTTTCTTTTTTTCTTTTTTTTTTTTCAACTGAGCCCTTGCCCTTAAGCCAAGCCATTCATATATATATATATATATATATATATATATATATATATATATATAGTAGTCACACGCACACAAGGGATAGAAATACATACACTTTCTTTGACAACTACTTACTGTAACATGACTGATCTGATATCAGGAAAACTGCACACATCTGTACCTCCAACAATTTGCGTTTACATAAACATATAACTGCTGACGATGAAGTTGAACTCCGAAACGTGTCCAAAAAAAATTTAAATTCCATACTGTATACTCCTGTTGTGTCTTCATTTGAATTGTACATCCCTGTGCGTATTTGAAATCTTCTGTTACAGTATCATGGTTTGTTTTTAATCTTACCTACCAAACAAATGAATTTGATTGCAGTATTTCACCAATTTCATCTCAACTTCACATATAGAAGTGGCTGATTTTATCCATAACTTCATTACAAGACAATACTTTGTCTGTTGTAGACATATAAATCCAAAATGGATTATCAGTTTGTTGAAGATAAACAATAGAAAACTGCTCCCCCACTCTGTTCATTTAATAGAGCATTAACTTATTTGAATTTGTGTTTTGTGTTCATTAAAAATCTAATAGAAATTACAAATTCTGTCCCACAATCATATTACAAATATTTTTTTTTCCAGAGGTAGCTTGGGCATCTGCCAGGTGAAGGAGACTGCTGTCAAAACCTACGACCTAGGGATTTGGCTCCAATTTGTGCCACTCTAAGGGACCATAAGATGCAAACCTTTGGTTTAAAGGGTGGGGTCGGTCCTGCACAAGTTGCTCTTCACCTTGAAACTTTGTTGCAATGACTGAAGGGTTATTCCACTCACAGGCCATGTCGACTACAGTTCTACTGCTGTGGTGGACAAAATCTTTATTTGTAAAGCCAAGCCATGCATTCATTCATTTTAAGATGCTAAAATCATTCTGTAAAGAAGATACTAATATAAGATGAGGTTATTTCATAAGTCCATTCGATGTATCATTTATTATTTTTTAAAAACTTGGCTCTGATTGGTAGTTCTACTACAGTGTTGCCCATAAATCATTACACCCCCTACTACGTTGTTATAGAAAGTAAATTTTCTTCTAAACCAAACATAGCAAGATTTTATCATTTCTGGTGGAACATTACACCATCAAAACAGATATTGACCTAACTCTGCAGCATTGAAATTCTGTTACCAAAAGTATTTATGTGAAAAAAGTTTATTTAAAATCTGTTTTGTTGGATAGTCATTCCTCAGGTGCTGTATTGGATTTAAATCCAGCAACACGAGCACTTTCAACTTTTTATTCTTTGGAAACACAATTGTTTTTTAGTGGAGTGTTTTGGAGCATTGTCTTGTTGAAACACTGCTCTTCTCAAGCATCTGAGTGAAGACATATTCTCTTTAAATATATTGGTTCAACCTCCAGCATTCATGATTCTGTCATGAGAGCTTGAGCAATCCCAGATCATGATATTCCTACCACCACCATTCTTAATTGTTGATACCAAACACTTTTCCTTGTACGCCTCACCACGATGATGCCAAACTCATTGAATACCATCAGATTGAAATGGGTTGATTTTTGTTTCATCTGACCACAGTATGCAGTCCCAAATTTTTTTTATCCTCATTCTCCTGCATAAACTTGAAACAGGCATGTTTGTGTCTCAATTTCAGTAGCAGTTTTGTCGATGGTCGTCTGCCATGTGAACCAGTCTTGTTCAGAGAGCATTTGATTGTTGTAGTAGAAACCCTCCTGGCATACACATCTTTGACCTCATTAACAACATCCGTAGCCAATTTTCTCAGGTCATCAACTAATCTCCCCACAAAACGAATAGACCTTATTATCAACTTCCATGTACACTTCCTGACATTTCCACTTCTCTTGTGATTTTGCAATATTCTGGCAACAGTACTTTTGCTTATTTTCAGTCTTGTAGTTATTTTTGTCAGTGTTATGTTTGAGGAAATAAATAACGTATTCCTTCAAATCAAATTATCGAACTTTGTCTGTACACTGAAAACTGATTTTATAAGAACTAGTTTCAACTATGTGTACTCTATTTATATATGAATCTGTTTGAATCATCCATTATGGAAAATAATCAATAATGATGTAAAAATATATAATGTATAGAATGTAATAAACTTTTTTTAGCAGGGGCGTACTCACTTTTTGACAGCAACATATTCATACTTTTGGCAACAGAGTTTCAATGGTATAGAATTTGGTTATAAATAATACCTTATATCTGTTTTGATTGAGTTATGTTCCTCTGGAAATGATAAAATCCTGCTAAGTTTAGTTTTGAAGAAAACTGACTTTCTATTAAAAAAAAAAAAAAGGGAAAAAAAAAGTGGTACAGGTGTACTCATTTATGGGTGATACTGTATGTTTATATTAACACTGGCAAAGCCATTCATATAAGTGAATGTTTTGTACTTGAACACAGCTAATTTCTTTTCCTAAATACCAATGTCAAGTCATGATAATTTATATCTGCAGAACTGTGGCTGTAAGAAAAACTTGTTTTTTCTCTGCTTTTCTCTTTGTAATTTTCTACATTTTTTCCAGGTACTGTATCCATTTTATAATCTTTCAGTGGGGGTAAAGCAAAGTAGAACTTATCACTCCTTATCAAGTCTGATATTTTCTGAATTCAGCTTTCATTCATATTCCTAATTTGACCTTCATCTCATGCATTTGTCTCTTGTTTTTATAGGTTTTAATGCATTTGGAGATGTGCTCCAACCGCAGACTAAAACTCCTCAGAAAAAAGAACCTGTGAAGTTAATCCAAGGAGACCTTGATCTAAGCCTTGCGCAGATGGCCGCTAACCTGAATATCAATGGACCTGCCAGCCAAGTGAAAAAGTATTACTTTCCTCTTCATTCCACTTATCTCTTAGATTGATATTACTTACGATATTTTTACACTTTTATAGAAATTTCTACTCGTACTATTTTCAAATGTGTCCAACATCTCTGTACCTCACTTAGTCTGTACCCTTTTTAATGACATCATTTATTCTTTTTTTAATCAATTCTTGTGATTTGCATAAAATTATCTTGTGCTCACAAGCAAGGGATTATAGATTAAAATTTTTTATTTTTTTTTTTAGATCCAATTTATAGTTTTCCTTCTAGTTGTCCACATTATCTGCGCTTTCCCTTTCAGTGGTGTGCCCTCCCCCCCCCATCCGCGGTTTCACTTTCAGTGGTGTGCCCCCCCCCCCCCATCCACAGTTTCACTTTCAGTGGTGTGCCCCCCCCCATCCGTGGTTTCACTTTCAGTGGTGTGCCCCCCCCCCTCCCATCCGCGGTTTCACTTTCAGTGGTGTGCCCCCCCCTCCCATCCGCGGTTTCACTTTCAGTGGTGTGCCCCCCCCTCCCATCCGCGGTTTCACTTTCAGTGGTGTGCACCCCCCCTCCCATCCGCGGTTTCACTTTCAGTGGTGTGCCCCCCCCTCCCATCCGCGGTTTCACTTTCAGTGGTGTGCACCCCCCCCCTCCCATCCGCGGTTTCACTTTCAGTGGTGTACCCCCCCCTCCCATCCGCGGTTTCACTTTCAGTGGTGTGCCCCCCCTCCCATCCGCGGTTTCACTTTCAGTGGTGTGCCCCCCCCCTCCCATCCGCGGTTTCACTTTCAGTGGTGTGCCCCCCCCTCCCATCCGCGGTTTCACTTTCAGTGGTGTGCCCCCCCTCCCATCCGCGGTTTCACTTTCAGTGGTGTGCCCCCCCTCCCATCCGCGGTTTCACTTTCAGTGGTGTGCACCCCCCCTCCCATCCGCGGTTTCACTTTCAGTGGTGTGCACCCCCCCTCCCATCCGCGGTTTCACTTTCAGTGGTGTGCACCCCCCCTCCCATCCGCGGTTTCACTTTCAGTGGTGTGCCCCCCCCTCCCATCCGCGGTTTCACTTTCAGTGGTGTGCCCCCCCCTCCCATCCGCGGTTTCACTTTCAGTGGTGTGCCCCCCTATCTGCGGTTCCCCTTTAGTGGTGTGGATCCGAGGTTCCCTTTTTCAGTGGAGTGCACCCCCTTATCCGTGGTTTCCCCTTTCTGTGGTGTGCCCCCCGTATCCACGGTTTTCCTTTCAGTGGTCCCCATCATTAGAATTCCATTCTAGTTTATTGTTCTTCTTGTCCAGATTCATAGGTGCCAGACCATCTGTTGCCAGAAAATCAGTGTTGTATCTGTTGTATTATTATTATAATTTTTTTTTTTTTTTTGATGCCTACATTATCATTCATGAATCATGAACAACTAAACTCATCTCTTGATTTATGATTGAACGTTTCAAAAAATCAAAACCTGCTTGATATTATGGAACCAAAATAAATCATTCCAACTGATCAATTTAACTATTTTTTTGTCTCTCAGAACAGAGCATCAATGGCAACCGAAGGGAGAGCAGAAGAAAACGGGAGGCGCTAACTGGACAGCCCCAGTTATGTCATCTTCCACTACTTGGGTACGTTAAAACCTTTTTGTATTTACATAATTCACAGGCACAGAATTTCATTGGATAATTCCAAATATATATTATCGATGTTAAATCTCTATCTTTAGAATTCCGTCTTTGACATATAGAATTCTTTTGGAAGTATGAATATCACTGAATTAGTGTGGAGGTGCTCAAACATTTTGACAATTTTGGGTACCATTTTAACATCTTTTTAGTGTCTCTTGCTATTTTATTTTTAAAAATTTTTTTCATTTAGCCCTTTTTGGCAGAGTGAAAATATTTTTTGAGTCGGCAACACTGAGTCTGTCTTGGCAATTCTTTCTGCTAACACCCATGGTGAATAGTTTTTTGATCAAATACCATACTTAGGGTCATTTAGTGCATTATTACTCTGAAAACGTTGATTCTGCTAATCAGATAATCTAAATTCAAGACCCCCCCTCCTCCCACTTCCTTTTCAGTTTTGCAGAAACAAAATATTAGTTGCTTTTGTGGTTGGGACAACAGTTGGCTATGATAGCTTCAGACTCCTGGGACATGTATCCCCAAGGTTTCTATGACTGCTGGGATATATATGTCCCATAGATCTATTTTTTTAAAAGTCTACGGGTACCTTTTAATTCAGGCATTAAGCACCTTGAGTAAGTTAGTCTTGGCAGTGTAAGTCGTAGAAGTTGAAGCTACCAGCTTGAATGTTCAAAAATTCTATCCTCACGAAGTAAATAATCTTCCCTTAAAATATTCACTGGATTTGAATTTATTAGAAACGTATAGGTTAGGTATTAAAAAGTCAGAGCCACTCCTGGCAACTCCAGACCTTCCAATTCTCACACTCACACATGCATTAAAGGAAGATTCTCATGTATTTTATAAAGTGTTGACTTGATCGAATTATTCATTATCACATTATTTTAAAAGATTACTTACAAAACTTTTGAAAATTTCTTAACGTGTAGCAACACCCCCCAACCCCACCAAATGCAGGGGAAAATGTTGTTTGTGTGTGGGTGTGTGTGTGTGAGGGACGGAGCACACGATTTTCACTCATTCTTATCATAGTTAACATGTCTGCACTTCACTGATTTTGGGTGGGGCTAAAAGTACCAAAAGACTCGTGAGACTCATCAGGATAAACTTGTTGCTCAATTTTCAACTCTTTTGTTTTGTTATGTCTATTTGCCTCCACCCCTACCCGTCTACAGCTGACCAATTCAGGTGATGTTACTTTGTTTCAACTGTTGTCTCTTTGAAAGGAATGAATCTTTTCAAACCTTGACTCTTATCAGCCTTTCTGCGTGTAATTTCTTTGTGTCTGATTCGCTTGACGATCACAATAGTGTGATTCTCTGGGAATCACACCTTGTATTGTTCATTTACACACATTTAATGGTGATCTAATTGATGGGTGTTTGTAATTTAAGATAAAAAGGACTTTTCATAATTAAGAATGTTCAGACTGAAGATTTTTAAGGGGAATCAGAACGTGTTTATTCTTGTGTTGCTACAATATATATATGATTTTTTTTTTTTTTTAAACAATTAGGAATGTTTTTATTTGTCATTTTTAGATTACTGTATATTTGTAGTTATTAATGGTGAACAACAGCTTCAGGACTATCAAATTAAGTGAGATGAGATCAAGAAATATTCTTATGTTACTCATCAACTATAAATGAAGATATTTGTCAATAACTTTAAGAACAGTCATTAACATAATTGATATACCCCCGTCGGTTAAATAAAGGGTTCGGTTCATTACTTTCCCACTCCTACTAGATGATACCTGATGAAGGCCGTAGAGTACAACGGCCGAAATGTTGTATGAAAAACAACCAAGATGAGGATAGTCCGAATAATAATAGAAATAATACAGAGATACATTAACATACCAACTTTGAATGATTTAAACCCTTTTCATCTATGATGTAGTTACGTTTTGGTTGATTCATTTCTACATTAAGAGAACGTCTCCATATTTAAAATTATGGATCAGTTGTACTGCAAACATTGCTGAAAGAGAATATTTTCAAGCATTGCAGTTTACGTTTAAAATTTGTCTGATACTATTTTAGAAAATTTTTTTTTTTTTTTTTTTAACTACTGGAAGAAGAGACCAATAGGAAAGACTTTCCGGACAGGTCTTACAATTTGCATCTGACGAGGGCCATAGAAACTACATAGTAGGTGAAAAAAAGATTTTGGATTGTCTGAAACGAAGTTGATAAATAAATCAAGAGAAAAATTTTATTTCAAATTCTGAAGTGGATTTTTTTTTAATTAGTTTCCTTCAGGTTATTGTTGTTTTATGTCAGAACATTCCAAGTTGAATATCCTCTCACCTAATACCTACTTGACCATAGATTTGGGCCCTATCTGGCTACTGGGGGGGAGGGGCTGTGACCAAATTTTTCAAGGTGTTATCTATATAAGACAAATTCCCAGGATATGGTGAGTTCAAGGCTTGTCAGTTGCTGAGGAGAAAACATTTACATTTTCAGCCCTCCAGCTCCATTAGTAAAGCCTGAACATATGACAAGTAGATACCCAGCCAGAATTACTTGAAAATTGAAGAAATCATGTTGATTGATGGGTAGTCTCTTATAGATTAATCATGAAGATTTGTTATTGTTATAAGATTTTATTAGAAGTTTTAAGCAACTTGTAAAATCTCTGATATAGATTTGCCAGGTGTTGCCAGTTAACTTTTTTGATGTAATCACACATTGTTTTTTTTTTCTCTAACTCTGTTTGTACAATTTAGTTTTTCAACTTACAATTTGATGTTAGCATCAGCAATTTATGCCTGCTTATCTTCTCTCCAAGCAAAACTTGGGTATTAATCAAAGCCTATACTTAGGTGTATAATTTTGTTGTTGATAAAAAGTTTATGGATGCTTAAACCATAGAAACAAATTAGACAAATCTCTGCAGGCATATGTAACATGGACCTAGGGATGTCAATGGCTTCAGAAAAACCAGGATTATCCCCATTTTGTTAATATATAACAAAGATTTTACATTATAAATATACTGTAAATTGATTCTCCACTTCAGGGCCTCACAATATCTCTTGGAGTTCTCTATGAATTTCAATAAAATTTTGTAGAAGGGTGGAAAATGGGTTATGGAAGAGGTGATTGATGTTTGGAGTAGATTCATGCATTTTGGGGGGATTTTTTCTTTTTTTGCGGAAGGATCGGAAATAGGCTACAGATGTGATTGAAGTTTAGGGCGGCTGTATGAAATTTTTACAGTCTCTACCCCTGCATTGTAGGTATATATCTTGATAATATCTCCATGAATTCCAATGACATTTTCTGTAAGGATAGATCACAGGTTGAGAAAGAATTGATTAAATTTGGGGGCAGTTCAAGGAATCTTTTTTCAATTGGGGAATTTTTTTTTCTTACATTTATGTATTTATTATTTGTCAACACAGTATATCCAAAAATTACCAATGGATTCTGATGATATTTTGGGGAAGGGTTGGACATGAGCTAATGAAATTTTTCTAGGGAAAATTATTAAATGACAAAAGTATAGCTGTGATAAGTTGAGAGCGTTTTCCAATAAATCTTCTAATCAAATACTCAATTTCCAAAATTGGGGTGCATCCTTGAGGCCTGAGGGTCTTAGACACCACAAAGAATGATGATTTACATTTGGTATTAATCAGCAGTCCTTAATCATTTGCTTTATGTTGAGTAATTCTGAATCATGAACCACTCACAAAAATGCAGATGTGTTGGCATTAAATGTGTGTGTACTCAACATATATATTGTCACTCATGCAAATTTGCCCAAGCACAATAACAATCAAGAAATTTTAAAAAGCACATGAGATGAAATCACATCACATTAATTGACCAAAATTAAGAAATTATCATTAATAGTCACTGACATTTCATGTTGAAGACTTGTTAGCTTTATTTATTTGCGACTAATGAATTGCATTTCGCATTTTTTTGACATTTTACCTTCCTGTTTATCACTCCCATTTTTCAAACAAACTACACTGCTGAACATACACAAATGCCACCATATTTCAATGAATATCAACAACAAAACATATTATTTGATATACTGCTGACAACAGCTTTCAACTGATATTTATTTCCCTAACTTGTTGTACATTTCAGGTGAAATAAATTATTTTGTTACAGTAAAAATACTTGTATATCTTGTCAGTCTCCAGAGACACTTTTGCTAAGTTTTATTTTATTTGGTACTATACCAAACATGAGAAAAAGTGGTAACCCCAACAAAAGACACTACGAAGTTACTACAAATGTATCAAATAGGAATTTCTACAAGATCAAATTCTATCCAAAGCTGCCAATTTTGTCGAAGAATTGTTTTGTTTTTTTCCCCCTCTTCAAATAAAACTGTATTCTTCAATAAAATGTTGAATATTCAAAGAGTTTTTCGAACTGTTGAACTTCTTATTGTTCGTGTTGAAAATGTTGGAGAAACTGGCTGGCCCTTCAAGGTTCGACTTGACGAATATAAAAACAGAATAATCGAAGGAGCAATACAAAGATCTGGAATGGCTGACCATATTTGGATAGAAAAAGGCGAACACTTCCCTCTCTGGGAAGAAGTATATATAAAAGACAGGGAATGCTATTGGAAACTGAGGAAATTCAAGGAGTCAGCCCGTATCAACTTGTCGACTGAATCTATAAGTTAGAAAAGTGCAGAGTTCAGCACAGTGTGGTTTCCACTACTCAACAGGGACAAGGTATGAAAATCCAGGCCTAATGAGGAAAGTAGAAGAAATCAACTTTACCTGAATCCTGCATTGTAATGTAGCTACCATTTGAATATTCTGTTCAGTACCATTATTGGAAAAATTCTGTTTACCACCATCATATTTGGATATTACACCAGAAGAAGGCCGTAGAATGAAATGACTGAAACATTGTTTTTATAACACAAGCAATGAAGAGAAATTCAATCGTTAAAAAGAAAAAAAACTCTTTGAATGTTGATGTCCCTTCTCAAAACCATCAACAGTAAAATGTTGTATACTGTGTTTTATCATTGCAGAGCATGAACCAGCCAGCGCAACAGCCTGTAGGTCTGTCCCCAACGGCTCAACCTAGTGGTGGTGCTCGTATGCCTGCTACTGGTTTAGCAGGAACTGATTTATTTGGAGTCCAGCCTCCAACTACTCAAAGTCAACCTTCATCTCAATCACAACCAAATGACCCATTTGGCGCTTTGTGAAAATTTTAGTCTTTAGCTGAGTGGCTTAGGGTAAGTATCGTATCTGATTTTTTAACCTTGGTCTACTTCCTCAGAGATATTGCTATGCAACAAATGTCATAGAACTATTTGAACTACTACAGTTTTTAAAAACATTTAAATCATACTCTAAAATATAAATTCAACAATTTCATTTTTTTTTTTTTATCACCAATTCATTTATATATACACACACACATTTATACACTTTATTTTTATACAGAAACCTTAACAAATTTTTATCAAAATCTACAAGTTTTCAAACTTCTAAAACTAAATTTTATGTACATGTGTGTATATATATATATATACACTTCTTGCCTTATAACATTATTCAACATTAAATAACCCATCAAGGGTTGATATGCTGTTAAACAACCAACCCACCAAACCAATCTGATTGTTCACAAGAAAATCTCTCAAGGTACACTTGTACAATTAGTGGGGAACATGAAGTAAAATCATTGAAAATTTGAAAACAGCAACAAAAAAAGTTGATTTTGAATTGTTTTATTTTCCTCCATAAAAAAATATCTTGAATTTCTCTTCATAAAAAAAAAAAAGATTCATCCTTTTTTTGGCTGAAACTTTATACTTGGTGCCAGTAGTGGGCTCAACTCTGGTCTATTATCTTTCCCTTGGTGATACTCATCAAACAACATATGTGAAAATGCCACATCTTGGAGCCTTAGACAACTGCATGACTAATATTATGTTGTAAACAAAAAGTGATGTGAAGTAGGAGTACAAAGGTAGTAGGATGAGGAATAATCTGTCAAGAGCTTCATTGATTTAAAATTGTGTAGTCATTGCTACTGTGGTACAGAATGCGTGTTTGAATTTAATCTATGGCTTCCTTGTTGCAATTTTACATGAAGGCGGAAGAATGAATTGGCTGACGGCACTAATAAAAAGCAACAAAAGAAGATGAAGATATTGGTCAAAAAGTGTGGAATGATGAATGCACTAATGCCCATTTTGAAAAACCTGCATATCATCCTATCTATAAAAAAAAACTGCATAATGCACCCACACTGATTAATACTCTCATAAAATGGTTTTAAGATTTAAGTATGACAGTATGAACAATTTTGTTTGGCCTTTGAAGAGGAATTCACAGATAATTATTTCACTGTAGAAATTAGGTAGTGTGGAATATTATTGAAATTAATTGTTTGTAGAGAAATGTATGTAGATATTTTTAGTACTGTTTGTATGTTTGTATTGTGGATGTGAAGTGATCCAACAGTATGTAGATAAAAATGACAATTGGAAGGTGCAAATATTTTTTCTCTGTAAAAGATGGCTGGCTACTGTTGAAATGCATCGAACTACGCCCACGGAACAATGAAAAAATTTAAGATGTAACACCTATCTTTTGAGTTTTTCTCTTCACTTTCCAATTGTCATAATCATCTACGTACTCTTTGTATATAAATTTTGTCTAATATAACGGAATACATGTAGAAGAAATACATAGACAGATATTTTTCCATGAAAAAATGTACGTATGCACATTTAATTATAAACGAGTATTTGCAAAATAAAAAAGAATGTTCATGTTAGAGAGCATTAATAATATTAAATGATTGATCTAGTAAATATAATAATAAACATGTGCAATCTAAGTGTGTTGAATGAAAAATGATAAGAATGTGCATTACAAGAAGTTGGTTTTGAATCAAATTTAAATGATATCAAAAAAAAGTTTTATATCCGCCGACTGCAGGTCAGTTGTGTTTTTGGACATTGGTAAGTTTACTTATATACTCTAAGACTGAATGTAGTACAGAGTAAGAATGCTGAAAGCTCAGCTATCTGGTAGTTTTCTATTTCAAATCTTTCCATGGGAGCTTATTCTAAGAACTATTTTGTTCTAACTTTACTAAATCTATTGCAAATTTTGTATTTCTAAACTTAATGCAAAATATATAAAATCTTATTTTTGTTCAATTTGGACATGGTAAAAAGTGTATATCAGTGTTAAAGATCAAATTCCTGCAGTGAAGAATTCTGGCCTACTAGAAGCTAAAGGAGGTTTTCACTTTGAGATTCAAATGTATAAAATTGGGAAAGTAGTGGTACATTTATTTTAAATGAGATTTTTAGAAATGTCACTTTTTCTCATTGCAGGTACAGTGATGGAGGCTGTGCAATAAATGATTTGTGACAGAATTTTTTTGTACCCTGAAGTGCCTCAGCTTATCAAATTGAAGACAATGCGGACAAACACTTGTCATAGCAGCTTAGCCAGCTACTGGGCAACTTCAAAAACCGAAGCTTAAGGAAAAGAAATGGGGAAAAATGAAAGAAATGATTGGATATAATGGCAACATATCTCTTATGAATTGTCAGTAGTCCCAAAATTGAATCAAGCTGTACAGTTTTCAGTGACGTAATTACACAACCTACCGAATGAATGATGTTTAGAGAATGTGAAGGTGAATGCTTGTATGAATGCTTGCATGAATGAATTTTTAAAAAAAAAAAATTTGAAAAAGTAACAGTTATGTGATCCCCGCCCCCCTGACTTTTTTTTTTTTTTCCCTCTCTCTCTCATTTGGAATAAACAAGTAGATAAAAGATGTGCCGAGAGCAATGTACGCCTACGTATGCATTAGAAAAGAAAGGAAAAAAAAGAAAAAGCTTGTGTGCACGAATGCAATGATATAAGATTACTGATTTGAATGACTGATAAAATGTAATATATATATTTTGTATTGCTTTGTGTTTTCTTTCTTTTGTTGACCTTTGTTTGGGCTTCATTGCAGCTGAGTCTGCAGGGCAGAACAAAAAAGACAAAACAAAGAAAGACAAAGCAAAAAAAAAACATAACAGATAGAAGAAACCAATAATGATTAGCTCATTAGAAAATGGTTGATTTGTTGACCAGCTCAAGCAGCATCAGCAACAGCAGCAGCAGCAATGTATTTCACAAGCTTTGGCAATCACCAAAAGCTGACCTAGAATGAATCCTTCCTTAGTTTTGTCGTTGTCTCCTTCATCCGCTTCCTTCTCTCAACAGGCTACTATCACTATCACCCTTGAGTATTCGTCTTCCTAGAACCCTTCCTAGTTATCTTGCTGCCTCTATCCTTCATGCCCAATTCATGGTCATTCCCAGACTCACAATACTCTTCCCACTTGTTCATGGTCTTAGTTGATGTTTTGTGCATGCACTACACATATCTCTTTTTTTTTTTTTCTTCAAACATTCAGCATTCAAATATGGTGAATATTAAAGAAAACAGGATTGTACTTTTTCTAATTTTTAAGGGTGATGTAAGTCGAGAAATTAGAAAATCAATATTATTCAAATAATAATAATAATAATAATAATAATAATAATGATCACGTTATGTTTCATGCCAAGCATAACTGTGGAAAATGTTGAACTGTTTTCATTTATGTAAATGAATGTCTTGTACAAGTGAAGCCTCTGGTTTCTTTATCTTGTCACACAATCAAGATGAGTTTCGTAGCATCTATTATTTGCATATTATAAGTGACGTTTTTTGGTTTTCAATGACAGTCGATCACGCTCTCTTCTATCAGTGGACCTCTTTCTCTTTTTACATAAACTTTGTGAATCTATTCATGAAGTTTGCAACCAGAAAGAAAAAAAAAGTGCATGTTGAGGGCTGGGCTGTATTCCTTTTGAGACATTTTAAAACTGATAAGTTGAAAATTAGATTGGAGAAGATTTTGCTACTCAATCAGTTTAAAGTTCCAGCACACTCTCTTGTTCCTTTTCATTTTCTGTACAAAGAAACTTGTGCAGATTTATGCATAGACTTCTCAATAAACAGCTATATTAGATCATTTTGATTTTATCTAATTCAGGTTGAACGTAAAAATTGGTTTAGCATTTTTGTTTGTTAGCTTTAAACAACTATATAAAAACAAAAATTTCAACTATTTTTGTTTGGTATTAGCAACATATTTGAAAATAAGAGAATTTACTTCCTCACCAAGTTTCATTGAATAATTTTCTCCCGTTTCCATCACAAGACGTTATTGAAATCAAACTGGTGCAGCTATTTTTAGACCTTTTTTCCTCCAGCAATGCAGATATTAGTCGTTTAGATTGAATATGGGTTATTTATTTATTTATTTTTTGTTCAAATGCAATCTCACTCATTACAGATTATAAGACCTGTAAAGACCAAAATATCTAAATTTGTTCACTAGTGAAAAAAGAGGATTTCACACCAATATGCTATTCAATAGATGATTTTTCCAATTTTCCAATAAACTGTAATTAAAATGAAATAATATTTGGAAAAAAATGAGTTCTGTATCCTTGAAATATATCCCCATAAACCTTTGGCATTTCAGTATTCTTGGTTTCCAACTCTTAAATTGTAACTTTTTACTTGAATTTCCTTTCTACAATATTCTATTTGAAAAGTGTAGATTCCTTTCTAATTGCATTAACATCTATTAATCCAGTGTAAATGCTTCTTTTCTGACTTGGATAAGGTTGTTTTTGTTATTACCCAATAATAGGTCATTATAAGGAGATATTTGGGTAAATCAAGTTCTTCAGGACAATAAAAGTAAACAATAGGAAATTTCCTTTTCATATCTTTAGTTGACTTCATTGCTCATTTTCTTTTTCTTTTTTTTTTTTTTCATTTCAAATACTCAAATAAAAATTTCCTGAACTGGGAGGAGGGGAGGTCATGTTTATTACACATTAAAAATATATTGAATATCAAATAGTTTTAGTTTTTTTTTTTTCTCCCCAATACCAAAAAATCTCAATTTCTGTTCCCCGCTATTGCCACCCTCTGAGTTTTCTGAAATTTCTTTCTCTTTGTTTCATCACATGAAAACATAACTCTCATTATCATAGGTATGACAAGTAGAAAAATCTAATTGTTTCACCCATTAAGAATTGAGCTTTGAAGTTTCTTGTTCTTTTAGTGATTGCAATGAAGATAAAATGATTCAAACTATGTCTGCTGTACACACACACACACACACACACACGGTATGTATACTTTGTAATGATACCAAAGAATAACTACTCTACAATCAATTGTAATATGTTTTTATACACACCTGATTTATCGGTTGTATTCAAATATCTCATATAGCCAGCCTATTTGCAATTCTGATGACCTACAAGAATCTGATTCTTGGTAAGTTTTCAATTTGTGTTATTTGTGTGGGTGTGTGTGTGTAAGCGAGAGGAAGAGACACCATTCCATCAGTTATCAATACCTTCTCCTCATCTTCCTCTTCCTGATTGCTCATACCTTTGTATCCGGTCTATTCAAAATGCACACAGCTTGTAAAACGAATGTGATTTGGGATTTTTGTCGTATTTTAGTATCTTTATACCCAGAATAGTAAAATGAGAAGAATATTACATGACATTTTTGTCTGCTCGCTCTATATTTTTTAATGTTTTATCTTATCTAAATAATTGCTGCTGTTGTTGCTGCTGCTGCTGTTCTTGGGCAAGGATTTTATTTTCCTGGAAACCTCATAAACTGAAAGCAAACCAAAAGGTAATCTGGGAAGATGAATGTTTGTGTAAAGTTGGTAAAACAACACAACAACAAATGTTACAAAATGTCTTAGGGGGACTGAATTTAAAAATGAAATTCAGAAGCATAAAATTTATATATATATATAAAAACAAATATATAGATATATATATAAAAACAAATATATATATATATATATATATATATATATATATATATATATATATATATATATATAAAAAACAAATATATACACACACATACACACACAGGGTGGGTGAAAAGAAACTCCCTATTGAAAATAGATAATAACTTTTTTTTATTTATTGGTCAATTGTAGTCAAACTATTAGCTTTACTTTGGACCATACAATTATAATGCATAAACCTAGTAAGAACTCAAATAAAATTTGTCTCACAAAAATAGAGCAATATTTACAAAAGTTACATAATTTCAAATAGGGAGGTAATTTTCACCCACCTCGTGTGTGCACATATATATATATATATATATATATATATATATATATATATATATTGTGTGTGTGTGTGTTCACTTACATTTAAAGAACAGTTTTCTTTTTTTTTCTTTTGGTCCAATGATTTGTAAACAGTTTTGTCTTCACTTTGTATCTTTTAGTTTTTGTTTGCTTCTTTCACTTTATTCTTTTCTTCTACTTTTCTTCTTTGTTTTCTCCTCCTTGTGTGAGATTATTATTATTCCAATGTTCACTTGTTCCTGTTGGTGCCATCTGTTAGTCACCTGTGCAATTTGTTAGCTATAAGTGCCCATAAGTAATTTGGATGTGAAACTAAGAAATAGGGCCAGCTATATAAAACAGGCTGTAATGCAAAAGTTCCTTGTTATTTTGTCATACTTTGAGAAATTTGCTCATTTTGTCCAACTTAGCTCAGACACTTCATGTTCATTTTTTTTTTCTTCAATTTATTTATTTATGTATATTTTTCAGCTTCTCGCTTTATTTTTTTCCAGCCTCCCATTCTTGTATACTTTTAAATAACTTGTTCTCAACCTGTGGGTGTTGCTTGTAAGTTATCTTTCTTTCCTACTATTGTATGGTCCAAATTTCCTTCTTGGATGACTGATCATCAAGAATGATGTAAAAACAATATCTATCTCTACATCTATATGATATATATTAATATATATGTGTGTATATATGTATATATATATAATATATATATATATATATAAGAAAAAAAAAAAGAATCTCTTGTTTATTGCTTGTGCACTGAGGCAACCTTCCGCATCTGGTCCCCTTGGCATATAAACTGTTTGCAAACTTGTGCCATCGAGTTGTCTTCTTATACATCCAATTCTACTTCTCTTCCAAAATCTTGGGAATACAAGAGTGCCCTCTTTACACTTCCTACTCCTACTCTCCCCCTCTCTCTTAAAATATGTCCTCTTTAACTTTTTCATCTCCTCCCACCCTAGTATGCAATCTCCTCATATTGATGTATTAGTGATTATAGTCAGCTAAGCACTGTGACAAAAAACTAAAACTAAAAACCTTTAAAAAATATTGCATTTTTCTCTCAGCACAAGTAGATTAAAATCTTTGAGGAACAATGCTATACTATGTATACTATTAGTATCACCACCACTATTACTACTATATGTATAATTGCTTCTCTTCCTGTAGTTTGTATATCTTAATTCTTGTAACTCATGAGTCATTTCCTTCAGTGACATTATTCTGTGTTTATATCAGTCAATTATACATTGATATTGGTATCTGTAGAAGATAAGACAACTATCTATTCAATACTGTTGTTCTCTGTAGATTTCAGTGATATAAATTGGTGCCTGGTATCTTGCAGAAGATTTTTTTTAAGAGAAAAACAAGTGAAGCAAATAAAGAAAAAAACAGATTGACTAAGACTGTAAGTTTGTACTTCTTGTTTTATCCTCTGCTTTAAGATTCTTTATATTGTAGAAAATTTTTTTTTTTTTTTTTTTTTAAATAAAAGTGAAATCGGGTTAGTAGATCTGTTATCATCACAGGATTTTTCAAATTGGAAACTTTGCATAACTTGAATAATTTTTTTTTTTTTTCATCAAAAACAAGGAGTATCAAACAAAGAAAGGAAAACAGGGTATTGGATAATTAAAGATGACATTATCTTTCTTACCTCAGGGTAATATTGATAATAAACACTATGATTATAGTGAGATGTAAGTTTGTTGTTATTTTTATGTTGTTTTGTTTGTTGTGTAAAATTGTGAGATTTCATTTCATTGAGAGTAATAAAAAGAATTGCCAACAGATTGTTTCACTGAGATAAGGCAAACAGCATTTGACTAGTGCGTAAATGGATCCTTGATTAATATTTTCTGGACCTTTTTATTATCATTTAGATGTACGTATAATGCTCTGTTTGAAATTGGAAGAAATTGATTTAGTTGTGAGGCTAAAACTTTTTATACTTAGGTGTTGGCTTTTTCTTTATTCTTGAAACAAAAAAGGCCATTTGACTGACTTTGATTTACTCTAGAAAACATTTTCTTCGGACAGACTATTATTATAATATACAAAAGTTATTCCTCTTGAAATCCATTTGATAGAGCATTTTCTTGTTTTTTTTTTCTACAATTCAAAATAACTTATTGTACATACATACACTAAAATGTTACACTAATGTGTGACACTCTTGGATAAAAAGTTGAAGTATTTTGTATATGATTAGGAAGGAATAAGAAAAAGGTTTCTTCTTGAGCAATGCTCTTTCTTTCACAAGTTTTCACCAGTTGCGATATATCTACATTTTATTAATTTTCGACTAGTAATTCTTTTCATCTTAATCTTAGTTGCTTTTCATGAAAGAAAATATCAGTCAAAAATTAACGATGGTTAACAATGCTTCATCTAATAAGAAATAAAGATTATTATCAACGTTTTTTTTGTTTTGATGCTTAGTACTTCACTCCCTTTCATTTATCTTGATCTCTGCTTCACCCCTGTTCTCAAGTTATAATTTGAGTGGGTAGTATCCCTTCAGTCCTACCTTGTCTCCTACAATATACTGATAGCTACCTACTGCATCAGTTGATGTGTGAAAATGCTTAAAAATGATGCAACAATTGTTTTTTAGGCTTTAGGAAGAGCTTGTAAGAGATTTTCATGAGAAAAGGGAAATCAACTTACAGACTAATCAACAGGGATTTAAAGAGGTTTGATTCTGCAATTGAAATATTTTCTAATGATAGTCGAATCCAGAGGTAGGCTACCCCCCCCCCCGAGGGCAGATCCTATATCAATGAGTGGGCAGTAGGCCAGCTAAATGCTTTAAAAAAGCTTAAAATATGGGAATTATCCATCTGAATATATATTTAGTTATCTCAACTCAATGAAAAAGATGCCAATAGGTAATCAAAGAACTCAATTTAGTTTCAATTTATTTCAATCAAGGCATCTCCTGAATTTATTAAAAAGACACAAAGAATCTTTAAAATGTAAGAAGTATGAAAACCATGAAACAGTGGTGATAAATTGAGTATAATAAAAAAAAAAAAAGGAAAATTACCTAATTTTAATGCCAACAAGTGATGAATCAGTGTAAAACTTGATGTTTGTTGCTTGAAAACTACTCAATATTGGGTATCAGACTCTTTGATGCCAAGACCAAGATGTTATCCAGATGGGCATCAGTCAATCTAGTTTGCAGGTTGGATAAGCATAGTATCCCAATATTTGCTCATGGGCCATAGGTTGCCTACCCCTGGTCAAATCCATTCTAAATACATTCCAAATCCAGAAGAAAAATCAAAGTAACATGGTGATAACCAACTAAATCTGTTTGTAGAATTAATAATCTCTAAGTCTCATCAGTAAATTAAAAACAATATCTACTTATATCTTTATACTCTTATCTTTGTATTCCTAGTTTAATGATTTATGACTGTTTATTATAATTAATATGCCGTTGAGTGCCATAAAAACCAGTGTTGGCTACCCTTCTTACATTGTTGTGTTTCAAGGCCTTGACATCAACTGTGTATGGTAAGATTTGAGAAAATAATTTTTTTTCACTTATGAGTAAGATAGATAAAACTAGTTTTATATGTGCAGAAAAGCAAGCTGGTTTGAAATTGTTATTGTTATATTTTTTTTAATGTTTTCTTATTCCTTGGATGTAACTAATTTTTATTTTTATACAAGAGTTGGTATTTTCCTCTTGTCTATTTCACTTCTCAATTTTTCACATGGACTTATTTGTTTTCATTTAATTTTTTTTAAGCCTTTTATCTCCACCCAACCCCCCTTTTTTTTTTCAAAACCTGTCAATGGTTGTAAGAAGTACTATTGGCATGGAGATTTTAACAGACAGACTTTTATTCTCACTGGGACATCTACTGCTGTTGTTGCTACACCTGTTGCACTTCTCCCATTAAGGCTATTAAAATCTTGTTCTTAATTAAAAAAAGTTGTCCTTGACCCATTTTTTTTTCTAATCCTGATTCCATTATGCAGAACGGAATCTGTTCATATTTGAGATCAGTAGTATTGGCAGCTCCAGATTTGGTCAGTATTCTCCCAACTCAAAATTTGCCTTAGTAGAGCAACTCTATTTTCTGCTTTGGAGATTTTTTTTTTTTTTTTTTTTTTTTTTTTCCCTCCCTCAATTAATGGAAGATGCAAAATTGAAAATGGAAATAACTTGTATATCTATATAAGGCGCTATCCAAAAGTTTGTGGAACTTCAAATGCAAAATGGCTTCCCCAAAGAAAGAAAAGTAATTGATTGAAAATAAAGTTCTTCGTTTCTTGGTGGAGCAATTTTGAGATATGTGTGAAATGTCTGGCGAGACACAGAAATCCTGAGTAACTTGACTGATTGATCGATCTGTTCAAATTCCAGAAATTTTTGGGTAGCACCTGAATGTGAAATGTTGTAAACACTTTTGCCACTTCTCTCTAAGGCAGACAAATAAAGGGCTCTATGGTTTGTAGAAATGTGCATTTTACCGTCCCTAACTTCCAGCAAAAGCAACACCACTGACCATCGAGTCATAACAGAGCTATGATTGCAGCAGCATCTAGGTTCCCACTGTTGACAGATACTGCCATCCTTCTTTGGCAAATGTGCCATTTCTCTCTGCCCTCGGCAATGGCACAGTTGATTTTAATGTGCTTCAACAGAGCCCAGACTATAGGCACAGCTCTGTTGTCATATACACATTCAAGTAGAATGTTGTGGCCAATGACAATCGTACACCAGAGACCATTTGTTGTTTCCTCCATTCGATGTCTGGCAACAACAAAAACAAACGCTGAAGATATGAATTCTCGTAATTTAATTTATTTCTTTTTCAATCTGGTGACACAAGGTAGAAAAAAAACATCTCTGTGTGTATTTACTCACAGACACACTGTGACTGGAACATGCCAAGGTTGATAGTAGGTACAACAGCTTTTTATGTTGCTACTGGTAAGGTAGTTATGGGAGAGTGGTTTACTCACCCATTCTTTTCTCCATCAATCATTGTGGCATGCCAGTGACACGAACTTCTTTTGTCAACATATCTGGCGATGGGGATTCATACCTTTCCCAAGGGCATTAGTGCAAGGTGAAAACGAGCAGCCTCAGTCGGAATTCGAATTGATGACTCCGTTTTCCATGCTGATTAACCGTTTTGCCACCTCGCACCTCCCAGTAAACATACTAGTCTCCACGACTGCATTGTTCTTGATGCACTGCATTAGAAGAAGATAGTACTTTAGCCGTGAGCAGTAGCCATATCTGCTAACCTACCTATAGACACTTGTAGATATGTGTTGAGAAATTCAGAAAAAAAAAAAAAATCTTGCTTGATTATTAATGACCAGTGTATCTGTATGGATTTTAGTTAATCCAACAATATGATAGTGAAATGACAATATCAGAAGGCTAACTGTACAATTGATTTCTTTTCTCTTTTTTTTTTTCCCCATTTCGACATTTTGTCCAAGCTGGTTTTATCGAGAAATGTCTTGATGAAGCCAGCTTGGGTGAAACATCAAACTAAAAGAAATCATCTGTACAGTCGGCCTCTGATTATCAATCTAATAAACAAGAAAAAAGAAATTTGGTTTCTATCACCTACTTGTCATGTTAATATTCACTTGAGCAATTTCGACTCTACCTTCTTTCTTTCTGCTTTCTGCTCAATGATTAGCACATCTATTAAAGCAAGCATTTTTATCTATTTATTATTGATAAACCCTATCTTATGACTATTTGGCAAGTCTCTAAAAATCCAACTCTTGCCACTAGGTGTTCATATTTATTGGCAATACACCAAAAAATCCTACCACAGCTTCTATTGTCAAGAGAGTGATCAGTTAATGCTATGGAGTGATTAGTGTGTTACTTATTATGTCAATGGTAATTGGAACCTCACAACAGTGCCATCTACTCATAACTGGTACCGTTGATTAATGCCAAGACATCAGTGACAGATTACCAAAAAAAAAATAAAATAAAATAAAATGAACCCTTTTCACTGTTTAATAAATGCAGTGATCCAATGGCAGCAAATGCTGATTACGGTGGCTCAACTAATTTTCTGTTTGCAATCTGTAACTCTGTTAACTACGGTGATGCAATAAACCTAACCATTATACAGTGGTAGCATATGACACCAGTTGAGCTTTGGTCAGTCTCTTTTTCTCTTCTTGCATCTCCACTATTTCATTTCCTTCTAGTTCCTCCTTCAACTCCTCATCCTGTTTTCCCTGCCCCCCACCCCAACCACTACACACCCTTTTTTTTTTTTTTTTTCTTTTTCTTTTTTTTAAAAATTCCCCCACACCCACTTTCCTCGCTGTCATTTCTTTAACAATTTCCAAATGTTTTGCTACTGGTCACTTTTGTTTTTGTTCCTGGATAGTTGCTGTGCAATGGACCAACACATCCTTGTTGTGGCTGTTAGAGATTCTCCTGCTGCAACACATTCTTTTTTTTTTTTTTTCTTTTTTTTTTGTGGTCCATGTTAGAGCAGTCTATGTGTTCCATATATCATGTATATTTGTGAAGCACTCTATGCTGTAGGCAGCAGTGCTGAATAAAACTGTGATTGGCTAATTATGACCAAGAGACTTTCTTGTCCTTAATTACTGTTTTGTTTTTTTGTTTTTGGTTTGTTTATTTTTTTTATTTTTCACTTTCCAGATTTGCTTCCCGGCAACCTGTAAGATTTTTATTTAAAAAAAAATTATATAAAAAAAAAAAAATAACTCAACCATTGGTTGAGTTGAAGAAAGTTCACTGACCTCAAAATGATTTGTCTCAACCTAAATACATATTCAAAGAGGATTGACTCCTGCTTAGCAAAAGAATCATACAAAGTGAAATGAACTATGATGGCTTTGATCTTATTATTTTTCCTTTCCTATTCCTTTACAAACAAACTTTACACAGAGAAAAGATCATGTAGTGTGGTATGTTAATGTCATCATTGAAATTTGTGCAACGTGGATACTCAGTCTGCCATAAAAATGTAATTAAACTCTGCTTCGTTGACCAATGGTCAAGTTGGGAAACTTACGTCTTAGGGAGTTGAGTTGACCGAGTTATGAGATCGAGTTAAATCTTAGCCTGATATTAATTCTTGACTTTGTCTTTTGTCAAACTACAGTCCAAACCTAGACTTGACTTTGTTTTCTACAGTAACAACAAAAACAATCCTCACCGAATTTAGGGTAGTAAAAATTAACATTTGAAATTATGCCCAACTGATTAGCATTAGATAATTTTTTTTTTTTTTTTTTTTTTTTTCAGACTTGTCTTCATCTTGAATAACCAAAACATGCTCTCATAATGAACCAAGATGAAGACAACAGGTTGTTAGAAACTGTCAACATAGGTTTTTCTCAGTTTTTAAGTTGGTCCAGTTGGTGTACATCCTGCATCAATGAAAATTTTAATCACCCCTCCCCAAAGGTTATTAGGGGAGGGGGTCAATTTGCAATGTAAGTTTATTCTAAATTGGTCTCTACTTTGTACCCACTTGTTTTGTTGTTGAAAATTCAGACCTTTTTAGTGATTATTGCTCAAAAGGTGAGAAGTAACTTATTCTCCGAATGTTTTAATTAATCCCCCTCAACAAAATGCTTGCCAAAAGAGGTTGGTCACATGAATTTCTATTGAGTGACTATCCAGACCTGTTTTTTATCTTATTGTTGCTTTTTCATCACATCTTCATTCAAATTTATCACTTTTTAATGCTAGAATATTGTGAAAATACTTCATTTTGGAATTGAAGCAACTTGAAACAATTGCTTCAGCAGAGTTCAGAACCCTTCATTTCAGTTGATACATTCTACTTTGTCAGGTGTATATTGCATCTGGTAGTCTTTAGTAGTCATTTAGTACGCATTTTTATCTCCACAATGAGAAAACCATGGTTTAGTTGTATCAAGGAATTGGCCTTTCATTGACCCTGGCATGGGAGACATATAAAAAAAGCTCAGCAGAACTAGAGCCATTTTTCTTGCAAATCACTTAACAGTAGTCAGCATCTGAACGTACCAGGAAAACAAAACAAAAAAAGCTCTCAATTAAAATACACTGACTGCAAATACACCTGGGGTAGGCTGGAGAATATATTGGTGGAAATTGTGTGTTTAAAACTAAGATAAAGATAATGGTCTGAAGTGAAATAAATTTCCAAATGTGATGACAGCTTTATGGCTCAGGTATAGACTTTGGAAGACACTCGGTTGTTTTTGTTTTAATCCCCCCCCTTATCTGCTATCTGAAACATTCCAAGATGGCATCAGTTAAATCAGGCTTGGACAACTTTTTTGATCCTCACAGGCCACATGGGACATTTTTCATCTTTATTCAGGCCACACATATACTTCAAAAATTTCAATCATATTACAGAAAGCACTCTCAATTTCTATTTTAGAAAAATATAAATTACAAATCATGAAGACAAAATCTTAAATTATAAATCATTAAGTTGACTGAGAAAAAAATCAGATTTTAGATATAAGCCTAGATTCTCAGTGGATCACCAAAATAATGTTGATGTGGGCCTTTGAATTATTAGTCACATTGAAAACACACTAATATCAACATCAGACTGAAGTGGCAGAGACAATAGATGAAAAAGAAGATATTTGTGGTTTGCTCCTCAGGCTTGCCAATGATTTTTTTTTTAATCTACACAATTGAATAATCAACTTCTACCTTTCTCAACACATATTTAGCAAAGAATTTCAATAAAATTTTTCATTTCATTTAACTGGAATATGAAATGTACAGATTAATACATTTTGTTCAGACTTCAAGATAAAAGATAATTGCTCGGAAAAATTGGAGAGATTCACAAAAGTATTGGGTTTCCAAGAGGTGGCAAGGTGCTATTAATAACCTAATTATCAATTTATTAACTGTCCGATTCATAACCGTCAGTGAGCTTGATTTTTCCCAAATTCGGGGGCTGTGTTTTTAAAAAAAAATTTTCCTCACTTCTGACTTTGCTTTATTTTATTTGCTAAGCCATTTACAGTCAATCCTAATTAGAGAACGTACATTAGATTTAAAGCTCCGAAAACCATTCTCAAAATAGGTAAGCATTGATAATGCTCATCAGGTTTCCCTAGAAGTTGTGAGTTCAATTCTTGGGCAAGTAGTGCAACTGACTCCCCTCCCTTCCTCGGGCCTCCTGTTAGTTCATGCCACTTTCACTCTAAAACTACAGGGTATAGCAACCTAATATGTGTGTGTGCTTTCCTCAGAGCCAACATACTTGCATTATGTATACAGTACATTTACCAAGTTAGAACAACTTAAATTTTTTTATAAAGGACATTTTTAAAAGTTCAGACACAGGTATACTTTTTCTGAATTGATTTTTGTAATCTGTTTCATTTTTTTTTGTACAGCTCAGTACAATAAGAATGGTGGTATTTTATGAATATTAAATGGAAAGTAATGTATGCATTGCATTCAATAATGTATTATTACAGTAATAGGTATTGAGCTTTAGTGGGGAGCCTAGAAATGTTCACTGAATTGAAATATTGTGAGCGTCTGTATCCAGAACCCCATCAAAATAGGAGGGCAGACTATTTCATTCAATTTTTTTTTTTTTGTATTGGACGAAACAGTAAACCATTATTACTTTTGACAATATTCATCTTTAGCTTAATCAATTATTTTTTCTTTTTTTACATTGAAATCTATTTTACCAGTGAAACTTAGCTATATTCAGTTTACTACAGATTTTAACAATATGGATACACATCTAAAAGCAAAGTAACAAAAAAAATACAGCAGATACTTGTATAGAAGTCAACTTCTAGTTCCTCCTTCAACTCCTCATCCTGTTTTCCCTGCCCCCCACCCCAACCACTACACACCCTTTTTTTTTTTTTTTTCTTTTTCTTTTTTTTAAAAATTCCCCCACACCCACTTTCCTCGCTGTCATTTCTTTAACAATTTCCAAATGTTTTGCTACTGGTCACTTTTGTTTTTGTTCCTGGATAGTTGCTGTGCAATGGACCAACACATCCTTGTTGTGGCTGTTAGAGATTCTCCTGCTGCAACACATTCTTTTTTTTTTTTTTCTTTTTTTTTTGTGGTCCATGTTAGAGCAGTCTATGTGTTCCATATATCATGTATATTTGTGAAGCACTCTATGCTGTAGGCAGCAGTGCTGAATAAAACTGTGATTGGCTAATTATGACCAAGAGACTTTTTAGACTGAATTTTCAGGCAACGATTGAATACCACCCTTGCTAGATTGTTCCTATCACATCCCACCAATCTCAATCAGTTTCAAACAAGAAAAATATTTACCAGTCACAACTAGAAAATGATGGAAATGTAAACAGCAATTATGAATGAGATTTTGAGCCTGAGAATTCAAGGAAACTGATGTCTTTTTTTAAATCTCTAGGAAAAGTATGGGTGTAATCAAAATGTGACTTTGTTTATTTAACTATTATTTAGTTGGAGTCTTGTCCATGTTCTCTACCCTTGATTGGCAGCCTGTGTAGGAGATGGGAAACTTACGGAGCTCCACTCCTTGCTTTGAAACAAAGAAGTCTTGTGAAATTTACCTATTTTCTGACATTTGCTGCAGTAGAAAATGGCCCTCAGTTGTGTCGTGTCATCTCATTGGAAAATGACCTGGAAGGCCTAGAAAGAGCGAAATCCCTGTGCAATGACCCTCCCACTCTAAAATGAAAATAAAAACCAAAGAAAACATTCAGTTTGCTGAGCAAATCTTGTTGACCATATTTGACCCCACTGATTACAGCATAGCCAGAGACATCATCAGAACAATGATCAACCAACTGGTACTGTGAAATACCTGCAACAGATGAAGAATTCACCTACAATAGGATATAGTGAAGTTCTTAGCAAAAACTAGCTTATCACAAGGTACAGCTCAAGTGGAAATAATTAAAACCCTTTAGGTATTTTCAAACTTTATATCACAATCCATATCAACCTCATAATCCTCATGATCTCAGGATATTTTTTCAATTTATTCTTGGTATTAAAGTACTGGGACATAATTATCATTTCAACTATTGTTTTTTTTTTCGTCGTAAAAACTTGTAAAATAATGTCAATACTTCATTGAATAATATGAATAAACTGGAAAAGAAAATGAAGAAAAAATATTCTCATAATAAAGACTATTAGGTTTCAAATGTAAACTTGAACAAGTGCCAAACTTAACATCCTCAGACTGTTATTTAAGATGTAAAATCAGCTTGTTCAACTCTAAAGTCCCAATGGTTGACTCACTTTGGCTAGAAAGTGTGAGTTCAATTCTCACCTTGGACTTGCTCTCATTTCCAATTAGGCTGTTCAATTGTTGTCATAGAATTATGGTCCGAATCAAAGTTGAGGAAAAAAAAACATCTGAAAGTTGGGATGAAGGTAAACAGCTAGTCAAAAGTAATAATCTTTGGATAAACACAATTTCTTGGATGATAATTTTAAAAAACTAAAAGTGGCTAGGAGAATGGCCACTTTGAATCTCTAAAAGTGGCTAGTTTCAATTTCCAGGTAACAGTATAACTAAAAATATACACTCCAAAGACTCCAGCACAAGAAAGTATAAACAATGTATTGATCAGATATTAAAACAGCTATGAAAACCATCAATTTGTTTTTTAAATCCATTTTATTTCAATCTTTCTGAAGAAGTAGTAGTAATGACAACAACTGAAGAATTCGAAATAATGAATATCTATTTTATCAATGTGTAATATATTTATATTTTTTGGAGTCAGTGTGAGTTTTGAGGGCATATACAGTTACCTGGAAATGGAATCTACTCAATTTCAGCCACATTTTGAAAAAACATAGTTATTCAAAATGGTTGATCAAGAAATTCAAGAAAATGCATCTATCTAAAAAATCCCATGAAATCATACAGAAAGAACCAGGTCTTCTTCAATCACTGGCCTTAAGTAGGATCAAACCTGATCAGAACCCCAAGCAGTCATTCATCTAAGATTATGAAACTTATGGCCTCATGCCACACTTGGCAAAGTTCAGAAAATAAACATATCAACCTTATTGTTTACATCAATACATAATGTACAACGAGCTGTCAAGTGTTGTCAGGGTAGACAACTAGCCTCATCAGAGCAAACCCAAAGTGAACATATAAATGGTGCTTTGTTACCTAAATCTGTTCCATCAGTTAGTGACTTGAGTCAACCTATACACAAGACAGATTTTACACTGATGATTGCATGGGAGAGATAGGAGTGGGGGGAATAAGGGTCAATCTATACAAATGTAGAGTCCACTACAAGCATATGTACCTGAAAACAAAGAAAAAAAAATATGGTACCTCAAAAGATACAAGGTTTCTCTCTAGAAAACTAACGATTGCATTTCTTCAGATTCAGTTGCAATTGTGAGAGGTGGGGTTATTTTTGGTTGGTTTTTACAGCTCCTAGATTTTGTGAACATGGATTCAAGTTTTCAATTTTAGTATTTCATGAGAGGTAAATATCTCATCCTTACTACTTTAAATAGAAAATCAGCACAGAAACAGGCGCCTAAAAAATATTTCTTGTTATCTTCTGAGGTATGCAGAAAACTTGTATGAGATTACAACTTTCAATATCTTGTACTTATAAATAAATAGGAGTTTGCACTCTATTTAGTGTTGGTGATACAATTTACTGCAATGAAAAGCAAGAAAAAATTAGGGCTCTAAGAATAATAGTTATGAAATAATCGATGAAACTCCCAATTACTTTTTCAAGAATGTAATGAAAAAAAAACAAAAAACTTCAACTTTTACTAAAAGTATGATTTCTTGTCTTATAACTTAAATCCCTTGAGAAGAAATCTTACTTAGTAAGAGCATAAAATAAAACAAGAAAGATTTTTCACTCAGATCTTATGAGGTACAGGACTGGTTTTGAAATCAATCAGTTTATAGCACAACTTGAAAGTAAATATAAAATTTATTTATAAGCAGATATATACATTTATTTATATAACTTTAATTTTTTAAAATATTTTTGTAAAGTCTCCTTTGCATAAGGTTTTGTTGCAAGGCAAGTGGCTATGGCTTCTGGTTGTTCAATCCATAATTTGTGTTCGATGTTGTTTTGAGTAAGAGTCTCTGAAAGATTTCGAAGCTCTTCTTCACTTGATATCTATAACGAAAAGAAAGAAAAATTATGAAAATATTTTCAAAGGAAAATACTGAACCTATCAAGTAATGATTCAAACTTATCCAAAAAATATCTTCATCTTTGGCACATGTTACCAACTTTTTTACTTTGAGTTTTTCGGCTTATTGAATTCTTCCTTGTTTTTGCTGTAAAAGTAATGTTTTGGCCAATTCATTCCATGGCCCTGGTCAGGTGTAATATCCGAATGTCATGGTGGCAAATAGAATTTTCAAATGACGGTTACAACCAGAATACAATGTAGGATTTGAGTTTAGTTGATTTCTTCCTCTTTCCTTGTTAATCTTGGATTCCCATAACTTGTTCCTGTTGAGTAGTGGAAGCCACACCAGGTTGAACTCGGCACTTGATTGACTTATACATTTTGTGGACATGTTGATATTGGCTGACTCCTTCATTTTTCTCAGTTTCCAACAGCATTCCCTATCTATTATATGAACTTCTTTCAATCGTACAAAAACTCTTTGATTGGATTTAAATGACCCTCCTTGAAACTATAAACAATAACATTTTTTATTATCAAACATCATGTAGGTGATGTATCGAAAATGTTAAATGAATGCCAAGTAGGAAGAAAAAAATAAGGTCGAAATTGTAAAAAAAATTAGGTGAAAAAACATGCCATAACAATAGGTTTCTACCTGATTGAAAAATATGAATAATATTAAATATAACCAGACCCACTGAGAGTAACAGGTAGCAAATGGCCTATAAAAATTAATCCTGTGTTATTCTTCCTGTTAGAAAGTGAATTAATCTCTTTTTCTACTATTTTCTCACACCAATCAAGCTCAATTTATTTGGTCTCAAGTTTCATTACTCCTTTCCCTGTGCAATGTTTAATTAGTAAAAGAAAGCAGGGGTTAATCGAACAATGGTGAGAATGAAAAAGGGTGTTTCCCAAATAGAGCTTGGTCAATTGTGTTTGCAGCGCAGAGGAGGGGGGGGGGGCAGAATCAAATTCACTCTTTGGGCCAACCCTGATTACTCCACCCTTACAAGTCTGCAGCCTAAAAATCAAGTTATTCATGGCTGAATCTATCGGGCAAGGCACATAACATTTCTTGGAGACCTTTCTATTTTTTAACAAACAAAAATGAAATGAAATATTTATTGAATTCAATCTAATGAAAAGACCTGGTATGGGTCAATAATCTATCTTTGATAATCTAATCAGTGCCCTTGTATCTTGCTCTCATGATTTGTTTCCTAGAAGTGATCAATTCCAACCACACACTTCAAGCTGATGCACAACAGGTTATTTGAATTTCCACTCTCAAAAAGCCACACCAACTTTTTTCAACTTTCTATCAAGAGTAGAATGAATCTCTGGAATGAAGAATGTTGACTTTTTCTAGGAAAAAAAATTCAAATAGATGTTAATAAGTGAGGAACCTCTCATTCAATATGTTATCACCTGCACTGACTGGTTACTATAAAATATTTCAATTTGAAAAAATTATTTTGATTCAGCATGATATATATATATATATATATATAACATAAAAGGAGCCAAAAAAAAAAAAGAACAATAATGAAATTTCACATACACACATACATAAAATGAACACATCCATGCCCAACACACAGAAAACCATCAGGACTCCTTGCTATGCAATGCTCACCAAGGGTCCCTTCCATAGATTTTTCCAGAGCCAGTCAAATATAAACTGAACAGTTGCAAGGTAAGGTGGCCATTTGTCTAGCATCAGATATCTCCAAAAATACTCTATGAATTTTTGTGGAAGGGCAGGCAATAGGGAAAGAAGAATCGGTTGAATTTGGGGGCAGATCCAGGAGTATTTTTTTTGATTGAGAGACATTTTCCCATACATTTAGGTTTATATTCATGGCTATTCACACAATATTTCAAAATTGCATTTTAATGAATTTTCAAATAAGTGTAGGCAATGGGCAAAGGAAAAAAATTATTTTTAGACAGATCCATACACAATTACCTGTCTTACATCAGAGTTATATGTCCACACCATATAATATCACCAAAAGTTCATATCTGTCCACATGATACCTCCCTAAGTTCTCAAGGAATTTCAATAATTTTTCTGTGGAAGAGTGGGCAATGGGCTCTGGATGAAGTGATCAAATTGACAATTACTTCCCTTGACAATGGAGTTGGCAGAAGTATGCACTCTCTGAGTGCTTTGTAGTAATTATATACAGTTGCCTCTTTTAGAAGGTGATCTGGAATGTAATTTTGGAGAAAATTGGAAAAGGCCATACTACAGCTTAGGGCAGCTGTGACCACCAGCGAGAGGATTAGGACCTCCCCCTATCCCTGGATCTGCCCCTGGAATAGAACTCAAAAAAACACCAATTGACATCAGCTATACAATATTTATTACATACTAATTCTTTCAAAAGATATAAATAATTTAATTTATTCTAAGTAATAACATCATGTATCAACTTCTGTTTCTCTTTCAAGAAAACTTGCTTATTGATGTAAAAAAAAAAAAAAAAAATCTTTTAAATCCGATTGAACATGTGTGTGGAACTTGACAATTTACAATCATTATTTAATAAAATTAGTCATTTGTACTGTTTGAGTTACAGGCCCAAATTTTCTTCCCTTTCAAGTATCCATAATTGATTTCGACAAAGATTAAAATTTCTGCATTCGCAAAATGAAGGATTGCCTTTGGTTAAAGCAATCACGTGTTCATGACAGAGCAGGCGATGTTAGATCAATAAGCCATCTATCAAAGAGTGTCAATTTTATGTCCAACTTCATGCGGCTTTGCCATTTTAGATAAATCATATGATAAAACTTGAACATTGCCAACATGTACTTCTCAAAAATGGTGCACTGGCTCGGTGATCGACTTGTGCACAAGCAAAAAACTTTCCTTGAATTTTTTTCCCCACAAGCGATTTCTTCAAACCATTTCCAGCAAGCAATGACAACTCAATATGATAATTTGGCATTATTTTCGCAAACAGTCATAAGCAGTGTCATCCATTTCTGAAAGTAGGTATGGTAAGCCCAAAGTGATTAAAATGTCTACACCTTAATACACCAAAATTCATAAGGATTAAAAGAAATATTAGAGACAGGATTACACCATTTGTTATACCTATATATATATATATATATATATATATATATATATATATATATATTCATTTCACAAAAATTATCAAATCATTGAATTAAATTGAGTATTAGGGACAGGATAAAAAGGAATAGAATATTAGAGACAGGGACAACATTGAAGGTATTTATCAATATATATTTATTCATAATCAAACAAATAAATTAAAATAAGAAAAACGTTACTTTTTGGTCTTCTTTTTCTTCAAAATGGAAGAAAAATCCTTCAATTTTTTTTTTTTCAAGATGAATCCACCAGATCAAGTTCTATAGGAATTCGTAATTATTTGATATGTACAACCAACAAAGAGGAAAAACTTCAGAGTTGATAAATTGACAACTATATTTCTAGAATATGACCAAAACAAAGAGCATATATACAAAAAATATAAACGTAAATAACTGAATAAGAAATGATAAATTTTTATAATTATAAATTGATAAATGATCCCTATGTTGTCCCTATTTCTATTGAATCTAATGCAATGCCCCCTAGTAATTCATATTATTCAATAATTTAATATCTTTTAGTAATATATATATATATATATATATATATATATATATATATATATATATATATATATATATATATATAATTTCATGTAATCCTTATAAGTAAGTATAGTATTAAGACGTAGACGTTTGTAGTCGCTTCGGGCCTACCATACCTACCAGTACTAAGTGTCTGACAGTCGGCTACGATTTACGAAAAAATACCGATTATCTCGTTTCCGAACTGACACGAAATTCTTATTTTTTTATTATTGCCATTGTATAGTTAAAATAAAAGGCAGGTCACCATTATGTGCGAGGAGAATTTTCTCTTTACCTTACCTAATACAGAAATGCCGACATTATCAGAGAAGGTAGGGGGTCGATCGTAATGCGTCATCAGCAACCTTTACTTGGAGTGTAGTATCAGTTCTTCTCCACGTCAGTGAGACATATCAACTTCTAGATTTCAATTTTCTTATTTTATGATTGTATTTTGACTGTTTCTTGTTATTTTTTTTAAAAAGAATTTAAAAAAATTTTTCCATTAACAAAACTAAAGTCGGGATTGAATTTCATATTTACTGCAGTCATTGAAGAATGTGACAGAGAATTACCGGCTTCAATTTTAAACGTCATCATTTTTTTTTATATTGTTTTCCTTTCATTAATTCTCCAATTTCTTTTTATTTGTACACCGTTCTTGACATCAGGTTAGCGCGAGTGAGTGAAACTTTACAATCAGGACCTTCTTGAAACAAATAATATATAATCATTAAAACGTTTAAAATTGAAAACAGGTATATATAGCCATGTTTCGTTGACGTCGTTGTAACAGATACCACACTTTAATCTTGAACAATAGGCCGCGGGAGAAGGCGTATCAATCCAATCGGGATCCCCACTGCTCCGATAGTTCCAAAATAAATACCTTCATCTGTTAGTAGAAGTATTTTGATTTTATTAAACCTGTTACGATTCGGAGGAGAACTGACGACAATAATAATAATAATAATAATCATCTAAAACAGCGTGGGGACCTTTTCAGTCGATTTTAGGCTGCTTGAAAACTAAAGGTACTTCAAATTAACAACAAATTCTTATTCGAAACGAGTTGTAAAAACAAGAAAATTATTTATACGAAATGACGTGGTCCCAGGTTATCAGTTTTCACTCGATATTAGAAAAAATCGGGTAAATCGATTATAGTGAAGAAGAAAAACAAATAAGTCGGGTACATAAATACATACCTTAAGGGTCACTTTATGCATATTGTCTAGATCAGCAACATACTGTTGACAGATGGGGTCGTCACTCTTCAAATGAATTATAGCACTACTTGCATGACATGCTTGAGTGATTACAGCACCTAATGGCCATGACAATTTCTCTAATAGATCAGAACGTAGCACAATATACTGGACTATCACACCGGCCATTCTAAAGTCTTCTCCTTTCTTGTCGCTTCTTCTCTACAAAGCGTGTTTTGGAGATTGGAACGGATGTGAGTTAGTAACTCTGGGCAAATTGCTTTCTCTGTATTATAATTGGCTAAAAATCAGGGATGCCAACTTAACCACTTTTTGGCTAGATCTAGCCGATTTCCCCCCTATTTAGCTAATAATGATCTATGATAGCAGATAGCCGAAAATCTGGCCATTTGAAAAAAAATAATTAGCTGATTTAATTTTATTTCATAGCCAATTTAGAAAATATGTATTTGATATTTTTAGCCATAAAGTTAGTTGAGCTGCCAGAAAATTAGAAAAGATTAGCCGATTTTAGCCATTTTTTGAAGGTCAGTCAAAGCAAATCTAACTACATAGGAAAAATATTTTTTCATTTAACTTCTACCATTTTTTTCTACTCAAATCGATAAACCGAATTTTAACCGAAACCTTTGCTTTGAGAATATTGTAGGGGGTCAGACACTAAATCGTTTTTTTAGCCAATCCACTACTAACATGGTAAGTAATTGTTCAATTTCAATCAATTATTCGTTCTAGGGTGATAAGTTTATCTGATTATTTTGCTATATATGAATGTAAAACATTTTTAGCCATAAAGTTAGCTGAGAGTGAGTAAGATTCAGCTGATTTTAGCCAATTTTTGCGGAGATTTTGCCGGAAAAATCAAATTAGAGTTAGTTGGTAATGTTGCTCAGAGTCATATGAAATCAATTATTTCTAAATCTTTCTTACAAATAAAAAATAAAATGAAATAAATATATCGATATTTATATGTTTGTTGTTGTTTGAGTCTAGAAAAGCAGCCTCGATCTGATAATTGATGTTAGTCGCCATTGAGAAAGATGAATTCAATAAGTAGTTGGCCTTGTGCCACACTCAGTTCAACTTGGTCAATAATGATAATAATCATCTGTCAGGAGTTGTTACTGTCGCTGAAGATGTGAACAAGCTCTTCGGGAGAATAAGGACCAAGTGCCAACAAGAAGGTAAGGACATGAAATTGCAAAAATAAAACTTGATCCCTCGTGTTAAAATGATTATGAAAGAGCGCCTCCTTGTTTAGAGTTACGTAAAGAGTATATATATATATATATATATATATATATATATATATATATATATATATAGATAGATAGATAGATAGATAGATAGATAGATATAGTATTGTCTATCAGGACATCTTTATAACGCACTGCAAACGCTAAAACGTACTGCAATAATTGAGAGTCAATTCTACGTTATGTGAACGCAATAATTTTAACCATTGCCGAAATTGACTACGGATGCTCAACTGTTATTCTGGGTAACATCAGCTATATACAATCAATAGTTTCCTGCAGCAGCCCCATTTTCTGTAATTATTTATTCTATTAATGTTGTCTGAATTGAGTGATGTATTAACCGTGTAACGACGGAAAATCATTTCAAATTAGTTTCTGTATAAAATAACGCAATTTTCAATTTATACAATAGATAGTAAATAATTATTTCTACAGATATAAACAATTCAATTCATTCAAAAAATAACAATACAATTTATGGATCAACTTGAGTTTTTCTTCCCGTGACTTTACCACACACTCGCTCACTCGATGTTACAAATGGCGCACGAAAGTTGTGTACTGTTGTTAACATCGAGTGTGTGTAACTTGACAATTTATAATCGTCATTTAATAGTTAGAAATTTGCACGGTGTGAGTTACGTCCCTTTGTTTTCGCCTTTTTCTGCATCCGTAGTCGATTTCAACAATGGTTAAAAAAAATTGCGTACACAAAACGAAGGATTGCCATGAATATCTTGTTCGAGGGTTTAGTTTTGGTTGCATAAAATCCTTCATCAAAAATATGTACACGTACTCACAGTGGATTTTTGAGCAGATTACGGTTGTGTTAACACGATCAATGACAAAAATATCGATTTTGCCATATATGACGGATCTGTCATCAGAAAAAATAATGGGGTTGATTTCTAAAATGAATTTGACCTCAGAGAAATTTGATTCAAAGAAAATTAGTCTTTTTAATGATAAATTGACTGGATTTTGGGAAAACATTGTTGACTCTCCACAGAAAAATACAATTACTTACCTGGGTGGACTCAGTCCGAAGACCAAATAACCAAGTTTCAATCCTCCGTATTCCCTGTTCTGTATTGGCTGTCAGCACATGTTTGTTTTGAAATTGTTTAATGGATGACAGGAAATCTCAAAACCTTATGAAATTTTCTGTACTACTCCTTTCAAAACCTACGTCATCCACATTTCTGTGCTAAGCACATGATGAAACGTATTGTATGTAATAAGAAAAATAATCAAAATTCTTTTAAAAAAATAGTCTCATCAAATTTTGTAACACTTTATTTTCAAATTAGTTTCTTTATAATATAATGCGATTTTCAATTCATTCTGTTGGACCAAATATGTCCATTTCTTGAATACAGTTATTAATAGGTAAAATAAGTTTTTCAGAAGCATCCAAGTAGCATTTCCAGCTGATATATATATATATATATGTGTGTGTGTGTGTGTGTGTATTATGTTTTGTGAAACTGAAAAGTGTACACTGTAATTCAATAAAAAAGAACTTTCCGCACAGAAAATGTTTATGAAAAAAATGGCCAGTATTTTAAAATAAAATTTCAACTTATATAATTTCTATTGGGACTTATCTTTATAGCAATGAAAATATATTTGGCATCCAAAAGATACTTTATAGAAATTTCATAGAATTAAATTCCATAAAGAATACCCTTTAGAATTGAAAAAACACTTGAAATTTTTAATTGAATTTCAATGGATTTTAAAATTGATGTGAAAATTGGGCTAAAATGGTTAACCAGTTTGTGAGAGTTGGCTCATTTTCAACCACAATTAACCCCTGGAACATATTGTTTACACAAGTAATTGGTAGATGATAATTCTCCACCCTCTTTCCTCTTCTTGATAACACAAATATCATTTACAATAAAATTGATGGATAGCAAGTTTCTGACATTTTTATCAGAACGTCACTTTTTGTCAGAAGTCCATGATAGATCCTAATACCACTGGTCCTGGAAAAAACTCAGCGTTTTTGGTTAGGATCCAAGAGTTCCTGTCAGCTTATTCTTGGCTACATACCCGACATGGGGACTAAGATATGAAACAATTACTGCTAATGTAGAAACACCCTTGACCATAAGTCTAAACCCTAAGCCTAACTCTTTGCATGCTGTCAAATCAAAAATATATTTATGAATTGGTTGGTATATATTTGGGTGCAGCTCAAGGTCTTGACCTCAAAATGATTAAACTGTTCCTTCTTTGACTTGAAGGATGATTTTTTTCATCTTACAACTGTGGGTCAAGTCATTAACATAAAAAATGTATCTGATATTAGGCTAAGAACTTTGATCCTAACATGAAAAGGCTAAGGAGCTGCAGCCAACCACTGATCGGGCTGTGCTACAGCAGTATTATATATATATATATATATATATATATATATATATATATCTCAATCATTAAACACAATGGACAAACAAAGATTTTGTTAACTTTTTATTAAATTTCTCTTGTTTCCACAGAAGAGTTTGGTTGTTTGAACTAATAGTCGGTTAATTCCGGTTAAACAACTAACCATTTTAAAGGTCTTTGACAATTCCACAATTATTTCAACCATGGTGTATTTGACTTGGTCATAAGTATGTTAATATGATTTATATATATATAATACAATAAAAATAACAAATGTTTATTTCTTTGTAATTGTTTTCTAACTAATTTTATGTTTTATAGATTCCTTAATGGTTACACTCTACAAGCTATAAATCTGCGTGCAAGGGTAACTAGATCCCAGGATGAACACTGGAAAGGTGGCACTGACTTCTGCTTACCCTCAAAGGTCAATTTTGGCATTTTCAAATCTCAAGGAGAGAGCTGCTGCCTACAGGCTGCTAAGTTATATACAAGGGTAACTTGGCACCAGGATTAACTTAAGATAGGTGGTGCTGACTTCAGAGGTTCCTACATTCTTGCTGCTCTAATTTGTAAGTTTCTATTTAAACATTCATTTATTTCTATCAAAAAAATCATTGGTAGTGATAATGGTCCAGTGGTTAGTCTTGGTTCCATCTCATTCCATGTGCTTTTAATCTTTCAAACCTTCCCAAAATTTGTCAGCTATGAGATAATTTTTTTTCAAGAGGTTGGGAGGTTCTATTTACAATGTAATTATAATGCTAAACCCTCACTTTCTGTTCAACATAAGTAATCAGTTGGTGTGAATTCCTCTTCCTCTCAGTACTCATGCTGTGACAAAATGTTTTTCAAGGGAATTAACCCTAACTTGACAATCAAAGATTTTACTCGGGGCAGAAACCCTGACCCTACCTGTAATCCTAATCCTTACCCAAATGCAACTATAACACATGGACACAATTTGAATATGATAGTCTGCTTTGACACGTGAACTACTAATGCCTTGAGTGAATACGTGAATTCTCAGTTTTAGGAAAAGTCAAGGTTAACCAGTGAGGAGGGGGTGCACACACCCCTCCTCATATGATTACATGAAATATCTATAAAATATTGTCTGCTTGCAAGTGGTGTTCTATTTCGAGCCCCCACCACCACCACCACAGGTGCTTCTGTGATCCTATTGGCACAAGATAAAAAATATGAGTAAGGAAGTTCATGACCTGATGAAAGCTTCTGTAAACATGTCATATCGCCCTGACAGAGACATTCAGCTGTAGCTTAGATCATAGGGTTGCTCATCACCTCATGTATTAGAAGCTGGTCTTTGTCCTCCTGCCTGTCCCAATTTTTGCATTTGAGTGCCATCTTCCTCAAGCTTCAGCCTGGTTATGAACTACCTTACTTGCACTCCAATATCTTGCAACACATAAATAACAAAAACTCCCTTTTCCATTTGGGCCAAGGCACAGGATTTCTCTTAGACCATTCCAGTGGTTAAAAATGGCAATAACTTGCAGAGAGTGGTGAACAGCATGTTTTCTCAGATGGACAGTTCTTGGTGCTATGATGCCAACACTACCCTGGTGCTAAGTCTAAAGGTATGGATCACTGCCAGCTGTATAATGACTTCCTACTGCATTCTAGTTGGCAAGAAATCAAGTCCAGCCCTATCACACTTCTTGATTTGTTTCATTTAGTGTTTTTCATATGTATAAATTTCTTTTGAGGTCATTGTGTGTATATACATATATATCACACACACAAGATATGCATTTAGGTCTTATGTATAAGCATCTATATCTATGAAATGCCATCTCAAAGTTCTGAAACCATGATCCAATTCTTCCAGACTTCAGTGTAGTACCACATATACATGGACCTATTTATACATATCCATATCTAGATAATTTTGGACCGGATTTATGATACTCTCTGAAAATCTGCCCACAGTAGCCTCGATAATGGATCAATGCTATTTTTATTTAGGTGTAATTTAAATCAACTTCTGGCTGCAATGCACATTTTAGCTACTTAGAGGTCACATCAGATAAATCAAATCTGACTTCCAGTAATATATAGATGGGTGAAAATCAAACCATTATTTTTGGGGTGAACATGAATGCAGATCCCACAATATTTGTTTTTTGACTAAAAAAAAAAAAAAAACACAACCACTAACCCCATTTCTCTCAATTTTTCTGAAATGTATTAATCAATGTTTCGATCAAATGAAAGCGTGAAGAAATAATTCAAAATTTGCCTAAATTCTAGTCTTTATTCCTCACTCCATTCCCAAAGAGGTAAGCATATTTTTTTCCAGATGGAAATTAGCCCTCAATACCCCTTCTCCATGTCTAATCCTATCTTAGGTATGAACAACCCCTTTCAAAACAATCATATCAAAAATGTGAAAAACTTTGTTTTGTTTACAAAAAGATAATTTTGACTTCAAGACAGTTCAACTCCACACCCATTATACCATCTTTGATATCCTTCTATTTGAACTTTCAAACATCAATTATTTGAAATCTACCAAAAATGAAGTAAATTTCAGGTGAAGATTCAGATGAATTTCAAACAGTAATTATTTATAATTCAAGCTGTACCATCTCATTTTGTAATGAAGAGAGGGGGGTGCCAGGGACCCCACAACTTATACCATGAGGTTCAAGTGTGAATATTCCTTTAGAGATTATAATCGAGGAGCCAAAAAGAGAACCATTTCAATTTTCTTTGAATTCAAGTAAAACACCTTCAAGGTATTCCACCCCCACCTTTTAAATATGAGCGAAGAATTTATTTCCGTATTACACACATGTATTAGAAAATAAAATCTCATGAACGTACCCAGATTTGTTTTGTTTGCCTGTTGATAACTAAAAACCCATTCATAAGATGGAGAGAATTCAGAAGAGAAGATCAAGCTAAAAGCTTTTTCTTCATATTTTCTTTTCTACATTATCAAAAAGCATACCCACTGTCAAAACAAATAAATACAAGATTTCAGGTAGTGTAGAGATCATTTATATTTCAGCAAATCCCAATACTCATATGCCAACAGGTTTTTTCCTCTTCATCTGTATACAAATATTTACTCCTATTGATGCTTATTAGGAGATGAATCAAGTTTCATGCATGAAACTTTTTACAATAAACTGTTAACACAGTGATTAGTTTGCAAAAAAAAAAAAAAAAAAAAAAAAAAATCAGGATTGGGGTTTATTCGTGTCTACCTTCAATTACAGTATGGTTGCAAAAACTTGTCAGCGGTTAAGAAGAAAAAAAAAAAAAAAAGAAAAAGGGAGGCCCTGTTGTAAACTTTCATTCATTCTTGACAACTATACTAGTTCATTTTTTTTTTTTTTCTTAGCTATGATTCCTCTAATCAGTAAACATAGATAATTTCTTTTCCAAAGATTTTTGTTCTTCCAAAATCACCTGTTACCTTTGGGGGTTAATTGAGAGAAATTTTGGTTCAGATAATCGTTTTTCTGAATACAATTAAAAATGAGGGGGTCCAGAAATAGTCGATTTTACCACATACACCAAGTGGAGAGGTCCAGATTAGCATTATACCGGGAACATGTATGGAAATATATTCAGACTTTCATAAGATCAACCTGTCTGAATGCAGTCAAGGGCAAGGTATTGTTTAGAGTTCATGAGGGAACATCCTGAACTCAAATCAGGACTAACCAACTTCTGAAAGATACCTAGAAACATAACCGTACACAAATGGTTACTACTAGTCATTTGAGATTTTGAAGCTACGCCCCCCCCAGGGGGGCTGTTTCTCAAAACATGAGCAGATATAACAAGTATAGTTATACCCGCCTCACCAAGTGTGACAACACAAGAACGAGACCATTGCTGACCACCAGTGAGCACTAAAAACACCCAAGCCCAATATACACATATTAGTGACTGGTATATATAAAAATGAAAGAATCATCCATGTAGGACAAACTTTATGAATCAGTCAATAATCAAATGATTGTTACCAAGAAAACAAAAATTATCCCCTCTCCAGCTATAGATAATGTATGCACAAGTCCTATTACAAATCTGAATTCCTCTTCAAGCATTCTTTTTACTCTAATAATCTTATTTCTATGCCATTAGTAAAATTGGCTTCATTACATCCAAATTTGCATAAGTTTGAGTATCTTGACAACTATAAAAAGGTATGCATAATCCAAGTTTACAACTGCAATAGATTTTTAATAGTCAACTCAATTAGAAGTCCCACATTCAGTGATGCTACCCTTTTCTTTTCAGTTTTCAACGTGATCATTAAAGTGACATAAGACATCTTTTGTGAAGAATTTTATGAAAGATTTTAAAAACATTGGGATAAAATAATTCATCTGAACATAATACCCAATGTCTTTTTTGAGGAAGAAAGAAAAAAAAAAAAAAAAAAAAAAAACTGAATTAAATATGTTGAAATTTGATAGCTATGGTTAGTATTCAATTGTAGAAGCCATGTTTTGTTTGATACAACCAGCACTTTCTCTCTTCCTTGTTATATTCAGGGATTAACTAATCACATTACCAAACAAGACTTAATTCTTTTTTTCCATGTATGAAATTTGTGCAATATGAGCCTAAATTATAACGTTTCAATGTTGTGAAGAAAATTGAGTATTTTTTTTGCATGGGCCCAGAGGAAAAGGTGAGGAAAGAAATGAGATCAAAGAGAAGAGGGATAGAAAGAAAGCCGCTATGTACTGTGGAAAGCAGGTTATAAAATACCTAGGTAGGTTCATTTCCAATCAAAATATACTTGTCAATCTCAGCTATTTTTCTGAATTTACATGGCACATCTGATTATCTACACAGTATTTAATCAAGACAGAAATAATGATTTAGATTACATGTAAATTCAAAAATAATCATCATACAACTCATTTTTTGGACTTTATTGTGTGTATTGCAATTACTGAACAACTGGCCATTGTATCAAGTTGACATTCACTGCATGTATCAGTCAGCATACAAAGCACTGCAAAGTTCTGATCAGCAGTTCAAAAAATAAAAATAAGCTTTAGATTAGATCTAGAATATGTAAATTGGTAACTTTTAGTGTTCCCGAAATAATTCGAAGCTATAGTTGCATACTATGTTCAGAAAATTACATGAAATGATAATTATGGCAGACTGCTCTACGCACCATAAAACATGCTCTACCCTTGTAAGAATTATTTGCTTTGGATATGATGAATAAAAATTTTACAGCTTTATACTGATAAGTTATAGTTCAAGGGAACTTACTGTTAACAAAAATCTCAAAGCAAGTTGGTGACGATTTTCCTTAATTAATATTTCTATCAAACCAATTCATGAAGGAACAAACCACCAAAATACTTCATCTTTGATGCCAGAAAACAGTAAACTAAAACTGTTTGCATATTGAGTTTAAATCTAATTGCCCAGGCTGATTTACAGGTTTCTAGATATTTTCTGATAAGATCTGGGGGCATACAATTATCCACAATTTCTGATAACATCTGATCAGCAAAATCTGCCCTTTTTGGAAAAAAGAAAAAGAAAAAAAAAACCACGAAGATCTCAAAGTGATTTTCTTGTTTTTTAATGCAAAAGCATCGTGTCCATTACAAACCTAAAATGAGCCAGTGATTAATGCTTGTCAATTAGGATGTCACAAACCAAAAAGATAAAAGCAATCAAAAGAATCCACTGTTTGTCCAAATCCAAATGTCAAAGCTGCTGCAATCTTTTTCCTTGAATCTCATGTCGAATCTGCTGCATTTCAGGATATGTTTAGGATACCAATTTGTGTGGTTACTGAAGAAAAATAGAAGAGAATAATCAACTCAAATCTCCAGAGAAATTTCAAAGAATCAAAAGGTAGTGCTTAGAAAATAAATAATTTTGGTGAGAAATATACATTGCACATGGCTTAATTCATCTAGAGCTAAATTCATTTCTAGAGAGATTTTTTATGCCTCTTGAAACAGAAAGAGCAGAACATTCTTTTAAAATAGGCAGCTTCCTTTAAATTTCAGCCTCTCATTGTCTGTTATAGTATCTTAGTTCTCTAGCCACTCATGAGGGTTATGGGTGCTAGATCTGCAAATAGTTCTTGCTGACATACAGTAGGAAACCCGACTTAAAATGGACTAGACAGCGGCCCTCTGCATACAACAAGTGAGGAGAGAGAGAGAAATCCACTTACATATTTTTCACTTAAGACAGAATCTTTAAAGACTGTGAAAAATGGCGTGATACCATCTTCCCTGTAGTTTAAAAGTAGAATACAGCCGTCTGGGTTCATGGATTCACCTTGGAGGAAAAATAAAATAAAATTAAAAAAATAGAAGAAAAAAAAAAAAAAAAAAGAAATTTCATGGCTATTCTTATAAGAAAAGAAAAAAAAAAAAAAACAAAAAAAAAAAAACAAAAAAACTGTAAAGATTCAATAATCTGACAAACCAACATCTAATCTGCGAGACTAACAAAAAAAAAAAAAACCTCAAACTAGATCTGTATTTTGAATTAATGAATACTATAGCCACTTACAACTGGATAGAAAATGTGAAAGTGTACTTTTGAGAATACTAATTGACATGAATTTACACAGAAAATCACAACTGCTTGAATGAAAAAAATTGTTTTACTTACCACTATAAAACTCATAGGAATCGAAGTTACCCACAATGTCTTTTACTTTGGCTTGTAATTTAACTTTCAAGGTGGAAACTTTTTCAGCGTCCTTCTCTTCAATTTTCGCAATGAGGCTAAACAATAGAAAACAAATTAATGATAGTTAAACAAGTTCATTATTTTGAATGGTTAACATCTTAGGGCAGTGGTTTTGAAAGTTAGAAAACTCAAGGACCCCTCCATTGAAAAAGTAAATATCCAGGCAAACCCCATATTTTCAGCAATTAGACTAACGAACTATAAAATTTTGGGAGAAAAAAAAAAAAAAAAAAAAATCATATTACATTTACTCAAATTCTAACACGTGGAAGTTGAAGTGCAATAGCAATGTTTTTTCATAGCTGTTCAATGAATGATTCTTTCACAAGATCCGCAATATCAGGTCCAGAAGGAATATCCCCCCCACACACACACACATTTGACAGACAACTGGTATTGAAACCATTGTTGTAAGGAATTACTCAATAATACTTACGTTTTCAAAAAATCCTTTATATATGCTATAAACTGTTTCTTGGTGAAACAAGATGGCTGTAATTTATGAGCAATGACTATATTAATATCGGTCTTCTCAGAGGCAGCAAAGTCATCATCACCACCTCCTTCAGCCGATGGATTGGCACCAATCATGGCAGAGTAATCGCCATCCTTTTCAGTGATGAGCTGAAAATATAACATTTTTAAAGTCAGTATGTGATAAAAAGTCAAAAGTGAAGGCATATTTTATTCAACACTCATGTGAGGATTTCAATTGATTATAATGGGAAATTCCTGTATACCCCCCCCCCCCGGTTATTTGAAAAAAAAAAAAAGCTTATTTTTGCTCATGTAAATTTACTCAATGTATTCTTGAAATTCAGACTGGAAAATAGAAGAAAAATCGTTTTGTTAGCAATCAAATTACTCCATTCCAAGTATTCTGTTCTTTCATTAATAGAAAGTTGAAACACTGCACTTTGAGATCCACACAAAACATTCACTGGATTAATTCCAAGATTCATTAATTGTGAATTATATCTGGTTATACCTCATTTTTCATGTTCTGTGACATTTTTATTTCCCCAAAGTAATTCATCGTAGTGCCTGCACTGAAAATCATTTACATATTCACTTCTTTTCTCATCAAGTATAAAATGAAATTAATCATGTACCATCCCTTTGTTGGCGCCGAGAGAGTTGACTGCCTTTAAGTTTGATACATCTATTATATAGGCAGATAAATGTACATAGTACTTGTTTTGGTACTTGAACTAAAGAATAGGGTAACTAAGAGCTACCAACCATTGCAGTCATTAGTGTATGCGAGAAGACCAACTCCCCACATTAATAATAAACAATAGTATTTCAAAAAATTCAGTTCATCTAACAGGCATTGAACCACTTCCCAAGAGAATGCATTTTCATGGAAAATGAGGAGGGGGAGAAAAAATTTCAATAGACAATGTAATTAATAATAAAAATTACAATGTAAAAAGTCTGAATTGCTAAAACAATTCAAACGATTCAGATGAGAAAAAGGGAAAAAAAGTCAAATTATTACAGTAGTTAGTTCCTTTGTCATTCAGTATCATCCACTTTGACTCAAATGCTAAGAGAATCACTCATTTCTATAAAATGATGATACAAATCAATTTTTGGCTTCTACAGGCATCGCATATAACAAGTCAAGGTTTTACACAAAGCAAGATTTGAACAAGTAACCAAAGGCATTCTTCAATGTTAATGAAATATCAATACAACTACCATGTTGCACAAAGTGTACTTAATTCCTGTATTAGAAAATATTCCTCGAATAGCTAAATCCTTTCAAACCATTAGTCATGTGCCTAGAACATCCGAGCTCAATTTTCTCTATGGAAAGTATTTGTCATCAATTACCAAAATGTTTCCGTTTATAGACTTTTCTACAATTGTTCCAAGACCATTTGATGACATTTTCGGATTAGCTTTAAACTGCTACAATGTACATAATTCACAGAACTGCCGCTTTTCATTCTTTGCTTTGAATACTAGATGAGAGTCAAGATTTAAAATACAAAAATATATAAATTGTCCTGGAAATTTGAATAGATAAAATGAAAAAGATTAGTTAACATCTTGTATATATCAGTAGCTTAGAAATCAAGTGAATTATTTAAGATTTGAAAGGATTTATCGAAAAATATTCTGATTAGTGTAGTTAATTTGTTCCAACCGACCTGTTCAACGTCTTATGTTATAGTGTTTTTGTTTTCAGCCTATGCTCGTTACATTAATGGTAATTTGTACAGCAATAGCCCACCCGTACTATTCAAGGTACTGGGTTAATTAAATAAAAGCCAGTCTATTTGAGATTCATTACTTACTAATGACAAGAGCAACGGGCTCCAAAAGAGGGAAAGTGGTTGCTCGTGGCAGGCTTAAATAAGCTAAGCTGCAAATCGGTGATCTTTTCACCAGGTCTGTTTTTCTCGGTGATAAACCCGAAGTCTCATCGTTGGTTTTGTACAACTGATGTGTAAAAACTTACAAGGGAAAGAGAAAGTGCCCTCAACATTTCAAGAACAATTTCTCTACATCTCTTGCTTAAAGTACACTTTCGGCAACATGGCCTATCATTTATTGTCAACGAAAATCATCACACTATCCCTTTCAGATAATTAAATCAACAGGAAAAATTTAAATTCCTGGAAAGCACAAATATTTTTAGATTAGTTGGATGAGCTAAGCTATAGACATTCCTAGTTCTTTTCCATTGTTATTGACGGTTCCTTAACGCATGATAAAGATGGCGGACCGATTCCGTAATTCACTTGTCACACATATACTGGTTCATCTAAACTAATTTGCTCGTTTTTTGCTTTGATTACTACGTTCATGTCCGAGAATTAGACGGTCGGAACTTCAGGAAAAGACAAGAATTACATGAATGATACAATAATTATGTCTTTTTTCAATCTTAATACCGGGGTAATCATACGTGGCTTAAAATTCGCTATAAACGTGAACAGCAGTTCCAGACAGATCTACCGGAATTTCAATGGCGAAACTACTACCATCACGATAATGACAAGTTCGCTGATTAGCTTTCATGTGTTCCGCATATGGACATATCAGTTTTTCCTTCGTAGCTTTTTTTATGGTCAGATTAGTTCACGTTGGTTAAGTGTACATAGTGACCTTAATCAATGCCACGTCATATATTTTAATGAATAAAAAAAGTTTCCGAAAACAGTTCCTGGCCCACGATATTTTCACGGTTTTAGGAGCAGTATTCCCCCAACGAGCGGCTGTTTACTTTCGACGGGTATTTTTTGTTCAGTACATAGCAATCACGAGTCAGTGACAGTCTGTTGTATTCTTATCACCTGATCCTGCAGGTTACAATACAGGTGCCGCAGAGAGGATGGCCCTGGAAGTTTTTAGTATGAGGGGGGGGTCACTCCCTAGAAAGTTGGGAGCCACCCCAAACAAATTCATGCCATTGATATTACTGACCTTCCTAAATCTTAACAAATTACCTGGAAACTTGATTAGCCAATGAACAAATATATCAACGTAATGTCGAGTGTCCAAACCTCACGCATGAGAGATCAATGTTTCCAGGACGGAAAAAAAAATGGAGTGTTGATATTTATTCACTCATAGGCGTACATGTGGGTACAGATTAAAATATTATCTAACCAAAATAAGCGGGAAGTTGGACTAAGCTAGAGGGATCAGTGTATCCTCATTTATTTTGGGTTCGGTCTCATCCGAAGAAAGGATAAGGCTGATTCCCAACCCAAAAGGAAGAAATAATCAGACTCATGATACGAAAAGAATCCTACAAAAATCAGTCAGCATGAATTTTTTCTTCGTCAAATAAGTTAAGATCACTTAGATCAAGTCTTATACATTTTCTAGATTTGATTTACGTCTTGCAAGTTAATTCACTCCAAGAATAGTTTCAATAGATATAAAAATAGTTGTCCCCATATGGCTAGTAATCTGGATACCCAAGTATTAAAAAAATAAAAATTCCAGAGCTGAATTTTTGCTCAATTTAAAAATCTAAGTTCAGTTTACGAACATAAACATATCAATCCCTACTATATATATATATATTATATATATAAAAAAAAATGAAAATATCTCCTGACCTCGTGGGTGCCATATTTCATTACTAGACATATGCCAACTAATTGCTACATCAAGTCTCAGGTCATAATTTACAGGCAAATATCTTCCATTCGTCTGTAGTGAAAAAAAACTCACTGCAAGTCCACGAAATAATTCATCAACAAAGGTCAACACTCCTCGAAATCGTAAGGCATTTAAACAAAAACAGGACTCTTAATGCCGAACGTTGTGTAAAATAAAAATTCATTTCAAGAGGAAAAATTTCAAGCCAAACCAAGGAATAATTTTTGTCGATTAAATGTTTCATGGAACCGTAAGTCCCTTTTACAGTTTCCAATTTTTTCAGACTAACTGAATCATGTTTACTAAATAAATCCCAACTCTTGGAAATCCCATCCGCGCAAGTCAAGGTTTATATATTCTTATTCTGATGGAATTTCATCGTTTGTGTTATCTTATCAAGGAATCATAGCTCGGTTTCCATTTCAAGTTTTACTTCGAACTTCCATAGAAGTTTCTGGTTAAGTGTTACTGTTGAAGTGTTTTCAGGGGTGTCTGTTTCAATCATTATTTTCGTACAAGAGTGGACGTTACGACATCAAGACGGTAGTTTTATTGGGTTTAGGCATTTAATTCGAATAAAATTCAAATGAAAAGATATAATATTCAACTTGAAAGAAGGTCTTGTAATACTATTTTTCCATAAGGAAGATCAAGAGAGTCGTAAGAAAGACAGCCAGATAGTACAGGAGGGGGGAAAAAGATGTGGAGAATACAGGCAGAATGAAATAGTTAATGGAGCATGCTTCTTAGAAGACGTCCAGAGGAAGGAAGCATTCGCCCATAAATTCCTCATTCGGACAATTCAGATAGCTCATATCCATAAACAAGTAGTTCACCATCTTGCCATATTTATTAACCATATAAAAGAATAGTCAAAATTGGATACACGGATTGATACAAAGAAAGTTTATGGAAGATGAATTCACGACAGTGGCGTGACTAATACAGCACCGAATGACGCCTACGCAGCAAACCGTACAGCTACAACACTCGGTAGTATCAATCTAATTAGTCAATATACCAAATTTTAATAATTAAATAAAATAAAAAATTTAAAAGGGGGGGGGGGTAAAATAAAACAGGGTACTTACCTTTCCCTCGATTTCATAGTAACAATCATCGATCAAATCTATCTTGTACGAATCGCTGAAGAGTTCGTCGCCTGGAAAATAAGAATTAACAAAATATAACCACTGTAATAAATATATTTTCTCCAAATAATGTTTCGTGAGTTACTGATTAAACTCTACCTGAAATAATATCTTTGTAGATGATCATTTTTCCGGATTGGAGTGGATTTTTTCTGCTACCGGATCTTCAGCGGTCTCAAGCTTACCACGGCCTGGACAAAAAAAGGCTGAGCTTAACTTCTGCACATGCGCAATAGCTGTTGGTAGAACGCCACCTTCATGTTGGTTTTCTTACTAAGGGTGCGTTATGCTAATTCTGAATTGAATTCACGGATGCCAAGTCAGCTATTTTCCGGCTATATCTAGCCGATCTTCTCCTATTTAGCCTACAGAAATCTGCGATAGCAGATTGCTGAAAATCTGGCCCTCTGAAAAAATAAAATTCACCATTTTTATTTTATTTTATAGCTCACTCATAACTTATATATTTGATATTTTTTATCTCATAAGTTGATCAAAAGTGCTACAAATTTAGCAGATTTTAGCATTTTTTGAATTAGTTTTAGCCGAAAAAATCAAATTTGAGTTAGCAACACTGATTGACGTCAAGCTGTAATGGTAAAATTTAGCTTAGAAATCGCCGTTGAATGTGAATTGCGAGCAGACTTTTGACAGATTTGATTTAAAATTCATCCTTTGACGTGATTACTTTCTAAAGCTTTAGGTAAACAAAAAAAACAAACTGAATCTGAAACTGAAAAGATCACTTTGAGAAGAAAAATTGAAGACACGAAAAGGATTGAATGAATGAATGGAGAAAAAAAAAACATTCGAAAATGAAACCTCTTAACATCGCCAAGAATAAACTCGCTTTTATTTAAGGAGAAAGGAACAAAGGATTGTTGAACAATGTTTTTGTTTAAATGGTTACATTAATTATACTAAAAAAAAAGTCTTGCAGATTTGAAATTGTTTTTGTTTACATTTCTTTGGTTGATTTTCTTCAGTTTCTTAATTGAAAAAAAAGCACTTTGTACTTATCAAGTGTAGATATTTTGAGTAAAGGTAATGATTACAGAAATTTTTTAAAATCATTTTTGTGAATAAAACATTCTAAATAGTTGTTTGTTTGTTTATGTGTGTGTGTGTGTGTTTGTGTGTGTGTGTGTGTGTCAGCTGAGAATAGGGTAAAGAAGGTTCTGTGGATGAATGAGTATGTTGAGTAAAACCCAGAAATGACCAAAAAAAAATTAATTCATTTAAACTTTACTTGAATATTGTTGATATCTGCTTCCCGAAAATGGCGAACCGGCTCGGTGATTAACAAACAAATAATCGAAAACTTTCACGTTTTAATTTTGGTAAATATTTTTCATTGTTTTTTTTTTTTTTTCACTTTATTAATTTGATTTTTTTTTCCCACCTAGTGATGTCATAAAAATATTCCTGTCATTCAATGACGTCTCTATGTCATTGATATGTTTTCTGGCCGCTTCCCAAGTAAGTGCAGTTAAGTAACCTAACTATTGAGCTTCTTGACTTTCAACTACTGTAGTAGCTTTCTGCTGTACAGAGACAAGTACTGTTACTTTGAAGTTTGGCTGTCTGTAGCCAATTATAGCAATAAACAGCCCGGTACTAATTAATGTCTGTCTCATAATCTTTTCATTATACCCTACCATACAATTAAAACGGATAATTCTGAAGGATGGAAATTCAACTAAAAAAATAAAAACAGAACACCGTTGAAAATGTAGGTGTGTTCGTTTGTGTTAAGGATCCAGCCATAATATTTTGATTATTCTTGCTAGTCTTGGAATATATAAAATCTAACATGCTTATTTTTTTTTTTTAAATCATTCCCAAAGTGATTTCTTGTAAGTTAATCAATATCAACGATATTCTTTTAAAGATTGATGTCATGAAAATAATAATTTTTTTAGCCTTTAAAGATTCGTATATCATGAAAATGAAGTTTTTTTAGCTTCAAAAGATTCATGTCATAAAATTACATTCTTTTTTGCTTTTAAAGATTCATATGTTAGGAAAATAAAATTCTTCAGATTTTAAAGATTCATATATCATGAGAATGAAGTTCTTTTTAGCTTTGATAGATTCATAAATCATATTAAATTCTTTTTTGGCTTTTTAAGATTCATATGCCAGGAAAAAGTGTCAATTGATACCTTCAGTTACAGGTTTACACTAAAAAATGAGCTATGTTTCCTGGTCAGAGAAATTAACATCTCACGGATGGATGATTGAATGAAATAATTTATGTTTAAATTATTAACAAACAGTGATATCTTTAACAATTATATTGATTTAATTTATCTGGTTATTTGTGTTAAAATGTTCAATTAAGGTGTTTTCCATAGTCAAAAAGAATTATGTTGCTATAATATAGAATGCATTTGATTAGATAGGTACTTAATTTACACCATTTGTTAAAGATTACCAAATTTTGATTTTGGCATCCTTGTTCAGATTATATCAAATTTTGACTATATTTATTCATTTTGTGTGAAAAAAAAATTTTTTTAAATAGAAAACTGTCAAAAGTCTCTGACACTTCATCACAGGTGGTGACGTACACGAAAAAGTGAATCTTCCAGATGTGACATCATGTCAATGAATCAGATTTTGGTCCTATAAAACATTTTTTAACAATTGAGAAGTATTGGATTTTTAATAAAAAAAAATAGGAAAGTTGAAAAGTCAAATCTACCAAAGTGTTGGTATCACAAAATGAATAAACACGCATAGTTGCTGCTGGATCAAACATCTCTCTTACTTCCATTTCAAATATCAGTTTGGGTAAATATGATGCGATGGACAAACACTGAAGAGTTTACTTCCCTAAATTAGGTGAGGATTGGTCATGTCACAGGGGGAAAATAAAGTCAACTTCAGACTTGGACTGGAGTTTGGCAAAAAAATCTCATAACCTTGATTCAGCTTAACATTTCAAGATAATTATTTTTCACATATTACATCCTATTGAAGAGGGTAAATTGGACAACAATGACTAGGAGACTCATATTTTTATGCATCGAAATTGTTTTGAAGAAGGGATTGTGTTTTTTCTTCTGAATTCTTTACTATCTATGAATGATCTATTGATGATGATATTGAAGGAACCAGAAAAGCAAATAGATGAATAATGTGTGATGTTCTCTGAAGGAATCAACATAGAAAGGAATCTTCTAAATATATAATAAGCATATATGCACCTTTCTTCCATTTGTTTGTGCTCACACGTCTCTTACCTTTTATGAAATGAAGATTATGTCACAAGAACTCAAGACTTTGTGTCTGATCACATGAAAACAACTCAAGTTGAGACATTAAAAAAAACTCAAAATTAGGATACTTCATCATGGAAAAAAAAAAAAAAAAAAAAAAAAAATTACCCAATAAAATAGCTTTAGGCTCTTTAGTGTTGGTCCATATATTGACAATCTCGTCATTTTTGATGGGTATATGCTTTGATAAAAATATGCACACATACAAATTTCTTGTTTCTGTGTTGATCTCATTGGTTAATTTCCCTTCCTATGATGACAAAGAAGATTACATCTTAGAAACTTGAGACTATGTTTGATCACCCTTCAAAATAGCTTGAATTGAATCTAGAAAAAAAAAAAAAAAAAAATTAAAATTAAAATTTATGTACTTGAATTATTAAAAATAAATTACTGATTACTATAGCTTTATGCTCTTTAGTCCACACATAAATAGCCATTATTTTTTTTTTTTTTACAACTAAATGCTGGTAAAATAATAATCAGATTTGAAAACATGAAAAAAATGACTATTAGATTTTAAGTTAAGGAAAAATATTTGGAAAAGGTATCATTACTTTGGATTGCTAAGGGAAATAACTTCAAATTCTGAGTGATTTCCCAAAGGTAGTAAATAGTAGCTTGATGCAAATGTAGAAGTCAATTTCGCTTAATCGGACCAATTTTATAATAACTGATTCCAACGTGTGTAATCATCACTAATCAGCTTTGTTTATCATGATCTATGTGCTGTTTACATGGACCAAGCAGCAGTGCTATTGAATGTACATTTTTTTTCCTTTTTCTAAATAAATCTGATCTAAATACTGAATTAAAAAAAAGCAACAGAAATATGAAAGAAACCCTTAGTGAAAAATTATCAATGATGACAATGCTTTATCTATGGAGTTTGAACAACTCAAGACCATTACATTTAATACTATTAGAGTAAGTAAATAGAACAATATTGTGTGGAAAAAGGGGGAGAAGAAAAGACACTGCTAATTGAGCTTCCATAACCTCACCAGTATGGTGTTATCCTATTCAGTCTCAAAGATAAAGGATGAAAACTCAAATCTCACTGGATGCTAATATTCTTTTGAATCTTAGATTCATACCACTTGCTTAATGATCAAAGAATGAATGAACGATTTGAGAGTTGTAATGAAAATCCAACAAAACATGAAAGAAATGCTACCCCAAAATTAATCATGATCCAAAAGTGTGTTGTCCAATGATGATACTATGTTTTCAGTCGTGGTTAATGTTATTAGTCCCCATTGTGACTCACAGTCACTGATGACCATTGGCCATGTTTTAAAATGGCATCTGAAAACAGTTGAAGAATAGAATCAAAAGTATAACTTTTGAATTTTCAACTAATTTTGTCTGGTTCTGACCAAAAATTCAATCATTTCTGTTGCCTTTTGTTCACCCTACAAAATACATGAGCATGAATATAAATGACTGGAGAAGGGCGGGGGGGGGGGGGGGAGGAGAAAAGAAAAAAGTAAGTCTCTCAATTAGAAGAGAATTCAAGGCTCTGCCCCCAATTTTTACCACTTCCTAATCCCGGTTCCTATCCTTCAACAAAATTTCAATGAAATCTATCGAGTACTTTCAGAGATATTTTGTGGGTAGACGGAAAGATAGATAACCAAATATGTACACATCTTCAATTTTGTTGGCAGAGATAATTAGTTATAAGAGCAGACTAAAGTTCACCACTGGTGCAGGTCAATAGATTAAATGTTCAGACTACCAACATCGGGAAGGGAGGGGGAGTTAAAAAAAAAACAAAAACAACAAAAACAGAATTTTTAGTCTTGCACAGCAGAAATGACAATAAATTCTTTGTAGTTACGGTCAATTGGCCAACTCTAACATCCAGACAATTTATAAAATTATTTTTGAAAATAATGGCAGCTTATAGTATACTCAATCTATGAGGATACCATTATCTTGTACATATACTCATCATACCAATGCATTGATCCTAATATATATAATTTAACACAATAATCTAACTTTCCTGCCATCTGAGAATACTGAAAACTCAATCAATTTTTAGACCCTGGGGTTGAAATGAAAAATTCCAATGTTGTTAATGATAAATGAGGTGAGTGCTATAAAATTTTAACAAACCTCTTACCTGATAAATTATACATTTGAGGAAGACTGTAGAAAACATTGGTTGAAGCAATGATAAATTCAACATGGATGAGAATTTAATCTGAAAGCTTCATGAATTGAATGAAATCTTATCTCAGAAATTCAGAACAATCATTAATTACTATTATAGTATAAGAAAAGATTGAAGAAAAAAAAAAAAAAAAAAAAAAAAAAAAAAGAAAGACACCCAATTCGTTTTTAATCAATAATTTTATTTCAGAGTAATAAATGGAAAATCTTATAAAAATTATTTTTCGCAATTTTGACAAAAGAATATAAAATCTTATTTTCATCTTCAATAATAAAAAATTTCAGCAAGCAGCAGTTGAAAATAACAGGATTTCTTTTTATCTGGAAAAAAAAAAAAAAAAGATTTTTTTTAAATAAAAAAAATTAAAAAAATAGAAAAAATAAAAAAAATAAAATAAAATTTTAAAAAAAGTTAGGATATATTATGTACAAAAAAGTTACACAAAATGCATGATTTTTTGCTAATGATAATGCTAAACTAATAAAGTGTTGAAAATTTAGCAAAAGTAAAGATTACCACTAATTTTCCAAAAAGGTACAGTATACAAATGTCAGTGAGGATCAAGGTGTACATAAAGAATTAAATGAACAAATAAAATCAAACATTACTCTACATTCAACAGCTCATTTAAAGCTTACGTCTATCTTGTGACATATCAAATTTCAGCTCCCAGAGCATGTTTTTAAAAGTTCAAGAGCAAAAAAAAAGAAAAAAAAAAGAAAAAGAATCAAAGCTAAATTCACATGATATTTGAGTTTGGATCAAGGTAAGAGGTAAGGTTAGGGTTTTTGCTCCAAGACTTCAAGACAAACGTCCTATTGTCAGGTTAAGTGTAGAATCCTTAAAAATTGAAAAAGAAACTACAGCCAAATTGGCATTAGCACTGGAAGACCGCAGATGTGAATTTCTGACAAATGCAAATTAAGGGTGCATTTTAGCTACATAGTATACAGAGCCCTCCCTTATAGAGCCATTTCACATCTCGGTGGGGAATATTATTACTCCTCTAAGTAAGATGAAGATTATTTTAGGAAAGGTAGAAAAAAAAACAACAAAAAAACAAAACAAATCAACACCAGGTTTGAATATCATCTTAATTTCCAAAATGTACCAGTTGAACATAAATCACCCTCTAAACTAAATGCCACACAACAGTTCTTGATTCATTTGTTGATTGTAACATTTAAATAAAAATTTACGAGGTGCTACCCAAAAGTTCTGGGATTTTAAGTGTGTGTGTGTGTGTGTGTGTAAACTGAACATAGTGTAAAGTTCTGCTGTTACCATGTGTGAAATTGCTGTATACACATTCACTGGGGATTACTTTGAAGCAGACAATGGAAACAGATCGTTAGGATAATTTTCTTCTGTTGGCCAAATTCTGAACTTTGGGGTAGCATTTAATGGGTAACAAACAAAAAGCAACAATACACAAGTAAAATTCCTTGAATTCACCTGTTCTTTTCCAAAGTTGATTTCTTTTCTTGAGACTTTCCGATAGTTGTGACACACCTCGAACTTGTAGAATGAACAGAAGCTCCAATTAATGTTGGAGGAATCCACTATTGAAAGAGAAACAGAAAAATTCAACATTGAAGGTTTATTTTGTAACCAATTCATCCCTGAGGACCATTTTGTTGAATTCTAAACAAAATTCTCATTTTATGTTCGTTATTGAATGAAAGTGTAATCTGTAATCCAAAATAAAGGGCAGAGTGGTCCTAGAAGTTTCGGGGGGGGGGGGGGGGAGAAGAATTATTTTGAGAAAGTTAAGAAAACTATGAAAAGATATTGAATGCTTACATTTACATAATAAATACTGACACCTGTGTCTAAAGAATGAATCACTGTGACCTAGTTGCTTCATTTTGTAAAAAAAAAAAAAAAAACAAAAAAAAAAAACCAAATAGCTCCACTGTATGCTTATCTTTCCGTCACCTTATACTCTACTAATTCACCCATGCATACCTGTCTGACAGACATAAAAACAGTTGAAAATGAAACGTCCTTTAGGGGATATGAGGACTGGAGGAAAAACAAAATTCTTGAATCAATGTTCTGCAGCATGAGGTGTAATGGGTAACATTGCTTTCTAAAAAAGATATAGATCAGTGGATAATGGATCAAAGATCTAAGATTCCTTTAACAAAGAGACTGCACCTTTATGATCCAACGCGTGTCTGATGAAATATAATTGGAATAGATGGACAGCTCCGAAGTTTGATGCTTGCCACTGATGACCAAATAGCCTAATCTCTAACAAAGCTCTGTGCAAAATGCACAACACCATCCATCTCTCAACCAAATTGGCCAATGGTGGTCCAGGTTTGGTCATCTACTGTGGATACCTGAAGAAACATTCGCACAAAAGCCCTAGAATTTGCAATAGTAGAAGAACTACAGCTAAAAGGCTTGTAATTAGATTTTTGCAACCAGAGAACCAATTTTGGTACCATTATAAAAAATAAATAAAATAATTTAAAAAAAAATTTACTTTCAGATAAAAACTTTTGTACTCCAAGTTTTAAAGAAAAAAAAATAACACTAATAGGATTAAGCAGTACATTCATACATTTTGGAACAGTTAAGATATGACTTCCAACATAAGTGAAGCAAATTTTAGATGAGAAGAGTTTAAACATTTTGTTTAATTTATGTCAGGATGTAAATAATCTGCAATAAATAAATGAGAAACTTATGTACCAATCTTAAGTAAGCTTTTGTGAAGAACATTATGACAGTGTCAGAGTAGCACATAAAATAGAATGCTTCCTGGGAATAAATTAAGCAGGAGAGATATTTCAAAATATTCAGAATTTGAGTTTCTTAACTGGACAAGTGGGTTTCAAAGTTGTCAAATCTGATACAACAAGCAAGTATCAACATCTTTTCACTCTTGTAAACTTCAAATTGTTTCTCAACAGCATAATAAAGATTAAAAAGTGAGTATGAGGAAGTGCATAAGGGAGAGAACTTCATAAAAATGTCAAGTCCACAATAACCATAGCGAGCCTGCTCGGAGTTGATTAAAGGCAGGGGTGGGCCACAAGTGGGCCTTTGACCTTTTCTAAAGATTTTTCAGATTTCATGTATTTGTGGGCCATTGAGCAGTTGATAGCTTCTAGATAATCTTTTATGTCATAATTTGTACAATTTTTGCTTAAAAAAAGCATTGCACAGAATAATTTGTTTACAATAGGCATGTCCACAGACTTTCAACAAATCCTGGATGTGTTGATACACCCAGAATTCAGAACCATTAAACTGACTGTCTAAATATAATCATTTTGTGCAGTTTTTAAATTACTTTTTACTTGCAAAGTAAATACTCAAAATTCATAGGCCTCGAAAGGAAACATGCAAGATATATAAAATACATGTGGGCCATAGGTAGAACTAAAAAAAATCCGAAAAGGGCCATCAGCAGAAAAACTTGCCAATCCCAGATTCAAGGATTAGAGTTGTGCAATACACTGACTGGAAATGGACAAACTGAAACCACCTCAATAAATGTCTTTGATACCTGATGTTTTACTTCAATACATAAAATCAGAATGGAATGGAACTTTTGAAAGACCACCAGAAATAACTGACATAATTGTTCAAAATCTGAGTTTAATTAAATCAATGTAAACATTAAAACAGGTTTGCAAGAAATCTCATTCAATTCAACATTTAGTTTTCAAACAAAATGCTGATTTTGTAGACAGTATAAGCCCAAATCCTTAGTTAGGTTGGTTTTACTATATTGATCAATTCTTATCTTAAAAGACATCCAAATGTCTAAAAACATCAAGTCAACATATGTGTCATACCATGACATATTGAAAGTATAAACTATCAGTAATAACAAAATGATAATCGCTTACATTATAAATTAATCTTTCCATTGATTAAAATCTTGAGTAATAATGGATCACACAAATGTTTGGTGCAAATGAATCTTGGCATTTTGAGAAAAAGAGGTCTGATTAGTCACTTCACTTTTGGCTTGAGAAAATAGATCTGAATAAAAAACATTATCTAAAAATGTTTAACGCCGGTTTCAAAAGAGTAACAGTCAGTAATCCGCACCTGTAGGCTTCTAATATAACACCATTTTGTATCTATCCTTGACATCATAAACAAGATCAAACACCCCGAGATCGCATGCGATAAATTTGGGAAGAAAAATCAATCAATATATATCACAGAAAATATCAGTATTTGCATTAATTTCTGAACACATTTTAGAATCGGTATCTATTAAAATAATAGTCATCAATGTAATATTATGAAAAACAAAACTAAACCATACCTGATGTCTGTAGTCATTCGTTGGATCATGCAGATGAATACCAATTTCACAGTAGGATTTCAACAATATTAATCCTAAATGAAAAATAAACATTTATATACATTTATGGAAAAAAAAAAAAAGGATTAGGTCTTTGAGAGCTCATTTCCTACAGCTTATAATGAATTCTTTATATTTACTTTCTACAGTAAAAGCCTTGACTATATTGATATAATTTCAACACAAATAGATGTGATTTGAGAAAACCATCTTTTTAAATATCCGAGTTTGATTATCTTGATACTTTAATTTGTGTCAACATCAGAACGGTCTCACTGGAAAGCACCCAAGTTGTTAACTTATGGCGAATCAAATAAAAACAATCCTGGCAGCAACAGGGTCAAATCCCTCACCTACTTCTATTCCGACTAAAGATGATTACCGTAACTTTTGTATTGTATATATAACAATAAAACAATATAAAAAATTATTTTTCCAGTATAAGTATTTATCATCATTAGAATGAAATCAGCCCTTTCACATATATGTATCTTGTAAATTTAGCTCAGTTGGTAAAAGATCTGGCAACCAATCACTCAGTTGTGATTTCAAATTACAGTAGGGAAAAGCCAATTCCATAGATGTATTTATTAGGATGAAATAAACCTTGTGTATATCAATTTGTCTAATTCAACTCATGCTAAGAGACTTGCCTAGCTATCAGTTAGTTGTGATTTCAAATCATGGTAGGGGAATGTTAATTTTTACTCCCCTGACTTTGGTTGTTATTGTTCTGGTAGGGGAAAGAAAAATCCTGCAAGATTTGGACTGAAGTTTAACAAGATAAAACAGGTCTGTTTAGTCAGTCAATAGAAACGATCACATGACCAACATCTTTCGGCAGCATGCCATGTTGGGGGTGATCAATTAAAAAGTTGAAAAGGGGGGAGGATCAATGAATAAGTTACTTTCACCCTTTTTGAGTAGTGATCACTAAAAGAAGCCTGAATTTTCAAAAACTAAGAATGAATGCTCCTGGACACAAACTAGGTGTCAAAATTCACCCCCCACCTTCTGGAAAAGAAAGGAGGATTTTATGTTCAAATTTTCAGCTCTCTAGCTCTACGTATGATACATAGCCAGTCAGACCAACTTGGAAACTGAAGAAACCTATGTTGACAGTTTTACTTTGAGATAGAAAGAAGAAACAATACAAAATGAATGGTCTATGTGGAAATTCCAAGAAGGGAAAATTCTTCAAGTAAACATAAACTAGAGTTCATCCCATTCAAAAGGAAAGAAAGAATTGTAAAAAGCTGTTTGAATGAGAGATCAGATCAAAACAATTAAGAGTTGAAAAGAATCTTTTGCTGTTAAGTATCCAAATGGTAAAAAAGGAGGTTGTTGGCTAAAAGGTATCTAAGCAAAATTTGAGTACTAATATGGGGATGAGGATTCTTGATACGTGTGATAAAAATGATGACAGCAAACAGCTACTAAATATTTTTATTCTTTTCTACAATCATTGCTATGATATATTTTTTTGATATGTGACAAAATGTTTCAAACTAAAAAAAAAGGGGGGGGCGTCATAAGTTGCACAGATGGAAGTCAGGTCATCCATGCTGTGAAAGCTAATTCAAATCCTTGAACTTCAATTTATAGCTCTTAACCCATTGTAAACAAAGGTATAATCATTTCAGAAAAAAAAAAATCTTGAGCGAATAGGGACAAGGAAGTATTAAAAAGATTCCAACATGAAAAAAAGAGAAAAAAAAAAAAACTAAATACTGAGTGCACAACATTCCATGTAGCTACAGTATGGAAAAAGAAAAAGTGAAACTAATCATCTATACAGGAATAAGATAAAACAAATCAACTAACCTCTTGAATCCAACCTGGGATAACGTTGAAACCATTGATTCAGCAACAAATTGCTGTATCTGATTTGTTCAAAGAAACGTAGATATTTGGAGGTTGAAAAATTTGGAAAAACACGTTCAAAATTGCCACAGCGCCTCTCTTCATCAAGAGTCAGCAGTAAAGCACGGATATCATATGGTGTTAATATATCCAAAATGGTTTGTTGTGTTTGCTGTAAAGGCAAAAATATAAACATCATAATAGACATATTTAAATAAAAACAAACTTGAAAAGTGAATAAGTGGAGTTCACTCTTACCGTGTCAAGCTGGCGCTGTAAATAGTAGTTATGCTTCATTCTTTCATCAGGAGAGAGATTTTGGTTGAAAAGTCGTTTATCAAGGCAGTATTTATTTGGGGGTTTGTAGTGGCCACTATAAATAAAAATCAGATTTGGCAAATTATTTCCCAAATATTTATGCCTCTCAAAAATTTGAGATTAAAATTGTCATTGAAATTCAAGATGTTTATACTTTTATAATATAATACAGAGCTTGAAAATTAGTTATAATATTCTCCAGTTACACAACATTGGTAAGAATAATCAAATACTGAAAAAGTAATTGTTACTATACAATATCAAATGTTCAATTTTGTAAATTGAGAGATTTTTTTTTTTTATAAAACTGGGAGAAAAGGGAGGGGGGAAAAAAATAAATAAAAACAAAACTGCTTACTCTTCCATGTGATTGTTGGTAACATGGACCATTAGGTCATCCTTAGCAGGTAAGTGAAAACCAGCTATGTTGAGTACATCACAGACCAATGGTTCTTTGATCTCTACATCCAATGGAGTGGTGGAATGAAGACTAGAAATATAAAGGAAATTATTGAATAATCATCAAATCATTGCCACCACTGTCTGAAAATGGAATCATTGTAGACAAGTTGTTCCATTTTTCTCACAATACCCCTTCTCTGTAAGTTATCCTTCTGTTACTCAAGACTTTACTGACCTATCTACTCTATCCTGACTGTTCAGAAAGTAATACACAGTTACATATAGTGATAAAATGACTTAAGATTGAAGGCACTGGCTGACAAGACTTGTCAGTTTCAAGTGAAAGGGAGAGTAACATCTAGTGAGACAAAATCTTTATTTGTATTTTTGAAAAAAAAAAAAAATTTTTTAAATTCAAATTTGACCAAATACTCTCATATTCTCTCACTCCCTCTACATCTATCATTCCAAATAAGCTTTCCCAAAAACGCCTGAACGTCATAAAATACTACATCACAGTTGTGGCGAAATAAGTGTCCATTGTACAATTGATCATTATTGAAAATCGACACAGACAGACGAGTGAAAAGTGGAGAATACCTCTAGCCTATGTTTTCTGTTGTTCGGTCGGATTTGTTATCATGGCTATGGTGATTCAATATACAAAACAAAGTGAAGGAAAATTGAAAGGGAATTTTTTCTTTACCTGGGAGAAATGTTCACTTCTAAAAGCCAAGGTTTGAGATTCTCATCCAACAGGATATCAAATCCAAATAACTCGTATGCAGAGTAAGAACTTTTCAAATTAGCTCTTGTGGAACTGGAAATTGCAGGTTCTCCACTAAAAAAGGAAAATACAAATTAAAAACTAGATAAAACAGATGCAAATCTTTGAGCACATTAGTAAACGGTATGAATTATTTTGTATCCATCATTTCTTCGACTTGAAGAATGGTTCTTCCAACATTGTTGAATATTGGATTTGTTCTGGAAGAAATCTCTCACATGAAATTTTGCAAACCACTTTGTCATCAACAGTACCTTCTCCATAAACACCAGAAATCTTCAAAAAGGGTCACATCTTTACATAAAAAAAAAAAAAAACAGAAAAAACCCCACACACATGCAGAAATGTTGCTTATTTTCTTCAATCTTTTAAGGTTAGAGGCAAATGATGAAGATGCCAATTTTGAATTAAATGCTTGCTTACTTGACAGCTATCACCACACAATCAAAAGTGATCATTTTTTAATGAATTTAGTTAAAACTAATCAATCTTAACAAACTTATTGGCCGACCAAGTATTATTGATGTAAATGATACAAAATGATAGTCAGAAAAGCAGACAATACAAAGGGGATAATGACTTTTACTAATAGAATAGCTAGCAATAAGAACATTTACAAAATACAAACATCTTACTCATCCAGCACTACTATTATCAACTCTCTAAACTAATAATGCAAAAAAACAAAACACAAAAAACAGTTAACTCCAGACTTTATAGTGGAATTTGAGAAAAAATTCACTTTTCTTATAAATTCTCCAAGTGCAATAAAAATAATTTTCAAAAATTAAATGCAGCCCTGTTTGAAATATGAAATGTAAAGTTGACAAAACAGAAAAAAAATAAAAGGACTTACCTGATTATAGCTTTAATGACAATATCTTTGATAGATTCCCAGATAGCATAAACATTGACTCCTTGCTTTTTCAAATAATTCCACAGTGTCTTTAGGCTCCTACAATACAACATCAAAATACTTGAGCTCCAACACTCATCAGAACACAAATAATTCTTATTCTCAGAATTTAAAATGTATACAAATTTCATAAATTTAAAATGTTTATTGATAAATATATTTTGAAAATTTGCCTACATCATTCTCTCCCCATCCCAACATCTACTTCTGTATAAAGTTTGTTACAGATCTGTTAATTATGCAACACAAATGATCCATATTTGGCACATAGAATGAAATGAAAAAAGCATTGAAATAAATAATCAAAACATCATTCTGCAAGATATTTCCATGTAAAGGAAAATATATTAAGCTTTCTGTGAAGCATTTCCATTATTCTAAAGGAAAGTGGGAACATGAATAATTTATATTCATCAAAATTTCCACTAGTCCGACAAATTCAAGAATATTTCAATCAAGTTGACACATGGAGAACAGGGTAGCATCACTTCAACAATTACATTGTATAGATAGGATACTTCATCTAAATCAAAAATAATCAGTTAGCAATACAGTAGTCCCTCCAATTTTACAGACTTGATAATTTGCTTTTTTTTTTTTCCCCATCAATAAAGGGAAGCTACTCCCACAGACTTCGGAGAATGTTTCTTCTTATTTTTGCTAGGAAGAAGAAGCCTGAATCACACCCCCCCCCCAACAAATTTCTGTTGATAATAACATGAAATTAAGATGTTTCCAGTATATCTTTTTCAAAATGTTACCAGCAAAACATCAATAATGGGTGCGGACAGCTTATTGACAAGCTTTAAAACCAAAAGACAGAAGAAAGCTAGTTTTTTTATTTTCACCAATTATATTTGATTAATCGTATCATAGCATGATTCAAAAAAATCTCAGTTGGATAGAATGAAAAAAAAAAAAAAAAAAATATATATATATATATATACACACACACATACACACACAGTATAAACGAAATGTGGATAATTTAGGAAATCAACTAAAATCTATTCATGTATTCATGTCGAGCAGAACTGTCGGAACGTTTTTTTTTCTTCAAGCGCACATGTAAAGTTATTAGTAGAATTTCATTTACACAAGGGGCCTGCACCCCTAACTCCTACAAAATCTGTGGGACTACAGTACATCAAAAATCCATGATAGAATATCACATATTTTGGTATGCTTTAAACATGCTTTAACGACTAAAAACAAAATACTCAAGTAATAGAAAAGACTGAAATAAGTGATGACAAGTCTCTTCGGTCACTTAATAAAAATCATATGACCAAGGTCTTTTGGCAGCATGTCATGTAGGGGGTGATCAATTAAAAAAATGGGAAAAAGGGTGATCAATGGATAGGTTACTTCTTACATTTTGTTGGGCAGTGATCACTAAAAAAGTCTGAATAAAACAACAAAAAAAAACTTATATCACAAATTGAAATTTTTAGCCTCCTAGCTCGATTGGTGCAATCTGTACATGTCATACATAGCTAGCTATCTTAACTCGAAAACTGAAGAAACCTATGTGGACAGTTTCTAATTATGACATGCACACACAAAAAAAAAAAAAACCAACTCTGGTCGATTCCATTTTTGCTGTGATATCAAATCTTAAACATGCTTCCTGAAAGGCCAACAAGTTAGGGTAATATATTTATTTGTGTAAGAGCACCCATGTTGAAATAAAACCAGCATACCATTTATGCCCTTGAAAATTATCACCAGTGTTGTTTTGATAATATGGATTCATCTTATTGATGCTGTAATTGGTGAGATGAATACAGCGATTGCCGAGACTGCTTATCGTGGTAGAGTACCTACAGAGGGAAAGAAAGTCATTTGAATTCAAGACAGGGAAATACACAACTTTTTTAAATAATATATTAATAGAAAATTAAGTCATAATGCATGCAAGGGAGATGTAATTCAGTTGATGAAATTCATTTGAGTAGATATTTGACATTATAAACATTTACTGATGAAATACCTTTACAAGTATAAAAAAGCGAGAGTAAGAAAATGTACTAATTGAGAAATATACGTACTTGCAGGATGCAAACCGAACCAATCCATCAGAATACAGGTAAATCCTCAGAGGTTCGAAAGAGCTTACCATCACGTAAAGACGGATATCAAATTTACTGCTGTTGATAAGGTAAGGTCGGGAGAGGTACCTAAGAGATTAAAAAAGAAAAGTCACTGCATATCTGGAGAAAATGGGAAACAAAAACAAGGAAAAAAAAAAAAAAAAAAAAAAAAAAACAAGGAAAAGCAAATTTAGAATTCCAAGAGAAGCTAAATATTTGAAAAGTACTTACTTCTGAACAATGATAGGTCTTCGTTTAGGAATTTGACTCCATTTGTGAACAACCCTTATTCCTTTCCCACGAGCTGATGCTGGCTAAAAAATAAAAAATAAGTAAAAGATTTGAATTCAGAGAGATGAAATAAATCTTTTGCAATTATCCTCAATTTAAATCAAAATTCAATCATTAATAAAGATGCAGTTTAAATTTTTTGAAAAAAAAAAAGTGATGCAGTTTTCATAGGTATCTACAGGGAAAAATTGAAATAATATGTGCAGAATTTGAACTATTTGTTAATATTATCTTCATGTGGATGATTGGTTCGGAATTTCGGCTTCAACTCGTTAGAATTATATCAATCATGAATAAATATAACTGAAAAACAATACTTCCAATTTTATTATTTTCTTCTCTTAAAATAAAATTTCAAACTTTATTGATACTAAATTAGCTAACATACATAAGATACCTCAAATATAACATTTCTTATTTTAAATCTTTTAAAGTTTTTATAAAATCTAGGATGAGGACATTTAGAAATTGCTTGTGCTAAGATTGAGCTAAATATAACTTGAAATTGATATTAGTGAATGAATGTAAAAAACTCATTGCTGTACAGAGTAATTTTGCTGAAGTATTTTTGTGGAGAAAAAAAAAAAAAATGTATATGCTATAAGAAATTATAGATGAAGCTTATTTGGAAAAAAGATTAATTAAATCACATTGTATTATAACCAATTTTTCAAAATGTAAAGAATTAATTGAATAAACATTCAAGGTCATTTTCAATAATTCTTTTCTAATTTAAAAAAAAAAAAAAAAAAAAATGAGCAAGATTATTTTTGTTTGATGTTTTTTTGCAACCATTTGGGACAACAGTCACTCAAAATTTCCAACTAAATAAGAGTATTTATATATCTTCAGTGGTAGTAAAATTAATACAGTAAATTGGTTTGACATTTTCAAAGATGAAGGATAAAAAATTAAAATCTTCCACTGAACTGTTGAATTAGATCCTAAGTTGCATTGTATACAAGGATAGAAAATATACGAATATTATGATCTAATATGATTTTCATCATGAATTATACGGATATTATAGACAATAAATAGACAAGTATTAAACTTGATCTAAAGTTGTACTGTATACAACAGCAGTTAGGTCAAATATGCCAAGTTTGATGTCAATTGATGTAAAGGGGGTCGCCTTAGAAATTGGATTTAGACCAAAATATCAATAAATTGTTTTACAAATAGAATGGAATACATAAACAGGATATAACTGCATCAAGATGTTTCTTTTGGGGACATTTTGCTGGGCCCAAGCCCAGGTGAATGAGGACAGTCGGGCATAGGGGCTTGTAACTCCACCCAGTAAAACATACTTGCTACTGAAACCGCAATAAGAACCTGGTCAAAGATTCCTCTTCAGAGGGGCTCATGATGCATGGTGGAGTAAACCAATGGAAAAGTCAATTTGCTGAACAAGCTTTTAACAACAAAGGCAAAACTAAAATAGGGACCTGGGAACATGAGCAGAACCCCGTTTGAAAATGAGAAATCAGTAGCTAACTGGTATCCATAAGGGAAGAGATAAGTTGGGAGGTCAAATCTTGAGAAGCTCAGTTGATAGCAAGGCAAAAGCGGACGGACTGACAAGGGTAAAGCTGAAGGGAATTTTTCAGAACCAAGTCCGCTGCTGACATGATGCAGTTGTGGTTTTATGTTCAATGAGGAATTTCCAGGAATAAGCACAATATACAGATTTGTTCTAAATTTGTCAGAAAAATGATTTTATTTTCAAATGAAATATTGCATTGAAAAGATATTCTTTCATATTTAATCCAAACTTTTTGATGCATGAAAAGATTTTCAAAAAAAGGGTTGAACTCAACTAACTGGTTTAATAATCCATTTTAAACGGTTTCCACCATCTTCCCACACTTTCTTCAACAATTTCAGATCAGTTGGAAGGACAAATGTTTGTGGGAAGAAACCATATTCTTTTTTCCCAAAGTGCAACTGTAATTTGGATACATTCCTCCAAAGTCTATCTTTGCGGCCAATTTGAAAGGAACCAGGAAAATGGTTAAGCTGCAGTTAAGAAAAATAAAATTAACTTTATACAAGCAAAATTTAATTCAATTCTCTGCAGAATTATACCATGCAAAAATTCACAAACAGGTTTTAAAATACGAAAGGGTCGTTCCATGTCAAGTTGATTAATTTGGAAGTGTCCTACTTGACCATCTACAATTCTGCTCCAACTGGTTTTTGTTAAAAATTTGCTTTTGAAAAATTGGTGTGTCTTTGAATTTAGAAAAATTCAAGTCATCTTGTCTCAAGTCAACAATAGCTATAATAAAAAAAGAAAAAGAAAAAAAAATTTTTTTTTTAAATTAAAAAAATCCATCACGATTATGACATTTTGTGGTGCATTGACACTACTTCCTGGCTAAACAGAGTTGACCGGGTAAGAGGTCAGCTCCTGAATAATGATTATTTAAGAATGGCTTACCAATGAAATTAGGAGCCCACTTTGATATCTTTTTCAGGAAAAGAAAAAAAAAAGAATTTCCAGAGTTAAGCACATATTTTCAAAATCTATAGATAGTTGGCCCTGAGAACAAATTTTCAGTGCAGTAGAATTACTGGTTGTGAAATGGTGGCTAGTTAAAAATGTAAAAAAATAATACAGCCAAAGTTGTACTAAACAAAGTAGTCATTCTTGGGTCCATAGTGAATGAGTGAAGATTGAGCTAAAATTTTACAGGATTTCCTTTGAAACTCTCCCAAAAATGCATGAACAAAGAGCAAAATTAGAGATGATTTAGTGGGGACCATTGGTCCAACTGACACAGAATGACCCAAAATTATATTCCTGATTATGTTATTAACATTTACAGCTTACAAGAAGAGAAATTTAAGACTGAAATGCCATCATGATGCCTGGAGGTCTTGTACAGGTAAAAATTTTGAGATCTTTCTACACAAAAACAGTATATTAATATTATTTCAACAGTTTATCTCTATAGATGAACTTAATAAAAATTCTCATGTATTTTGCAAAGAGAAAAGAGAAAAAAAAAAACAAACACCCGAAACAACAAATACATGTGCAATTTGTACACCCAGACCCATGAGCCTGCGTCTCCTTCAGACGGCTTTTTGAAATGGTGAAAAAAGCAATTTTAACACCATCATAGAATGATTATGTTGTAAATTTATTACAAGTAAATGGAAAAAGAAATGAATAAAAAAAATACAAGCTGTTGTATAATTGTGAGAGTTCAAAACTGGTCTTCCACCATAAGTTGTATTTTCCCTTCTAATCATACAATGAAGTTGGTTGCATGTATAATTGTTAGCATTGATCTACACAACCTAGAACAGAAAGCTGTAATAATTTACCTTAAAACTGATTTCTGATAAGATTTGAAAATGATCTTCTCTAATCTCATTCTGTTATTTAGCAAATATATATATACCAGCATATTCAATTTAAAATAGTGAAAGTATTTGATAGCATTGAATGCTCTTCTCTTGAATAAAGGTGAATATGTGCTCGGTATATGCTCTATACAACAAAGCATAAGCAATTCTAAATGAGCCATACCTTTTGAAAATCCCTGAGTGTACGAAATGCTTGGCTTTTCATGTGCTTACCAAAACAACCAATCCAATCAAAGTTCCCTACAAGAGAAAAATTAAATAAATTGAAAATTACTTTCCTTCCAAATACCTAGATTTAAAATAGCATTATAAAAACAAAACTGATGATATTCTGGTAAATCACTATTTTTACATAAACAAAAAGCAATGGAAAGTAAGACAAGTGTAATATAAGCTGAATAGAAAAAAAAAAGAGTTCTAATAGCTAAACAAAATGGAAGTTTAGACCGAAATAAGCAACTGGATAGTAATCATTAAGATATTTCCTAAATCAGTTTTTACATTTGAATGTCAACATCAACTGATATTTCAATAGATATTTCTTGTGTTTGCATTCAATAATCAGGTTTTTTAGTATCAATAGCCACAGTACCCTGCATTTTTTTTTACTAAATCATACCATCTACTTCTGATGGATCAGAGTTGATCAAGAAACAAAAATTACTTAATATTCCTTCTGTGGAAGGACAAATTTAATGGGTTAGGATGAAAACAGCCTGCAAAAAAGAGATGAAGTTAATTTTAGTACTTTTTCATTTGTTTTGATAGTTCCAGGTGATTTTATATATTTTGGGATAACAGATTTAAAAAAGTGAGAACCCCACCATATGTTTTTGAATTTTAGAATTATAGGTTTTAGTATAATTTTGCACCAAATGCATGGATTTTTTTCCCCAATGACAATGTCTGCTCTGTTTGTGTCGAACTAAGACAATGGACGAGAAACAAAGAGAAAACACTCAATAGAAAAAGAGTGTACAGCCTTGTGCAAAAAACTTTGTCAGACTAATCTTGGTGAATCCAGATAAAGAGCTGCTACAACTGCTTCATATCAAACTTGGATCAAAGAGACACTTCAAGAGATGGAACCTGTTCTATGTAATTGTTGCAAAAAGAATTTCCCAAAGCTAAATTACCAGAGGGCCTATTTACTTCAGAACATTTCTAAGTTCAAATTATTTTTTTTTAATACAGATGAAAATAAAAATCACAGCAGACGAATAACAATGATAAAATTAGATACATCTTCAAAAGGGCACTTTACCATCTTATAAATTCATCTTCATTCAATCACAACTGTAGTATTATTTTCTGCTCATGAAAGTTGTAATAATCAATAGGGTCATTTTTAACAAAAAAAAGTGCCAATCAATACAAATAACCAAATTACTCACTCTTAGTTATTCTGAAGCCTGTCCTCACTAAAGCACTTTTTACAACAAGTGGTGTGATTGGGCTTAGCCGCCATCTCAAGAGACGTTTCAACTCTGGAGGTAAACACTCAACTAGAAGAGAGAGAGAAAAAAAAAAAAAAAAAGTTGCCATAAAACGTCAACAAGTTGGAAGGGGACAAAAAAGAAAAAAAGTTACCATGAAATGTCTTAATGAGTTGAGAAGAAAAAGAAAAAAAAAAATCACCTTTGCATCCATTGTACACAAAGTTGATTGTTGGTGGTACATTTGGGAATTGACTGGCAGTAAGGGCTGGAAAGATAACTTGCTGTGTACCTGAACAGCTACCTGGCTGATCAGATGAGGATGTTAACTTGGGTTGCAAACTGGACAACTGCTGTGACAGACTGCTGCAACTACTGTCCAACTCACATTCTTCTGAAAAGAAACATCATTAGGCCATGATAGAACAGAACAAATTTACAAGAAATATATTACAATAAAATCAGCTATGATCTTTAATCAAAACTCAACCTATTTTATCCCAGGATGAAAAAGAAAAAAAAGAAAGAAATCATCTCGACAGTAACAGCAGTTAAGTTTGAACAAGGGAGGCGAGAAAGGATCTAATTGACCTTTTGTCATAGATTCCATAACAGATCTGATGTACATTAAGTACTTCTTTTGATGTGTATTTACCTCTATAGGAAACAGCCATTCCTATAGATAGATACACATGAAATAAAAAATTGTTTTATAAAAATGACTGTACAATGAATACAGATTGAATATGAACAGTATGTAATTGAGTCAACTTCATATGATTATTAGATGGTTATATAAAAATTAGCATTCACGAAATGGACAACAATTTTGAAGCAAAGCAAGAACATTGGAATTTCATGTTCAAGCAGTAATAACTGCAAATGTAACAACCATTCATAATTTAGCCATTAATAATTATCAATTAGGTTGATTATAATCAACATGCATAGTTTACAAGATTAATTAGAGATGAATAAAACTTGAAACCTTGTGGTAAATTGTGAGACATTAACCAGTTTTCTGTGTTGACTCAATTAGTATTTAAATTAAGCTATGCAATCAATGAGAAACTAAAAATGGTTTCTATAAAGTGTTCAACAATAGAAAAGCAAAGTGGTGACATCAGCTTACATCCAGTTCCAAATTGTATTGAAATAAAAGAGGAGGTGGGGATAAGGGGTGAGGGTGTCTTGCTTCTTTTTTTCCTCTTTTAACTTTTTTCATTATTTCAACTGGAATTTTGCGAAGTATAGGACAACTGGTTTATGCTGTATTAAAATTGATAATTTCTTTTTTTTCTCTTCTAAATTAGATTTTCTCTCCTAAAGTTTGGGCCAACAATTTATGAAAATATTTTAAAAGTCAAGGCATCTTTTGGGAGAGGCACCTATGGCATTATAATCAGCTATTCAAACCATTGGCAATATTTGTTACTGAATATTATACACGTAAATTTCAAATTATACAACAAAAGGAATAAATTTTTCAAGAACAAGACAATAGACATTTAAAGCCAAGTCAAAATAGTAAAGAAAAGAAAAAATTCAGCAAAGAAAGAAAAAGCATGATTCTTTGAAACAATCTGAAACAGATGTATGCTTTGACGTCCGAGTGTTAAGAATAAAAATAATATTCAGATATACATTGTTTTAATCTACCTACACACACACACACACACATACAACCCCCCCCCCATCATTAGACTTCACAATGTTTATTTTTGGTAGCGTAGGGAAGGTAGTCCCAATTGTAAAGTTTCACTCACTTGATGTCAAAAATGGCCAACAAATATTAACATCTCAACAAATTAATTTATGTAAATACAAATTAAATAGTAAAGATCTTTTATTTTTTCATCTTTCATTGATCCTCTTATTTTATAACCATTTCTAACAATGAGCATGTAGGGGTGTGAAACTTGACAATTTACAATTGAGACCACCTTCCCTACATTGTGCCTTATGTTGAAATATACATAAAGAAATTTCCGGAGGGTAGAAAGTGATTGTGAAGAAATGACAGAAAGTTATAACTTTTTTTTTCCTGGATAGGAAAAAACATCATTTACAAAAATTTAACAATCACTCTTTGGGGGTAAAATATGAAGCATATTCATATTTTTTTTTCTTTTTAAAAAACATAATTAACCTTTGTAAATCCAGGTTTTAATTTTTACAGCAATGAGACTTCAAATTTTAGAACCATTCACTAACTTCCTCCATGGGGTAACAGAATACTGGACAGACAACTGTGTTGGTGCACGTTCAAATCACGCCAGATTATATATTTTTTTTCTTTGGTTACGATAGTGACAGTGAATCAATGATACATAGGTTTTGGGTGACATGCGATGGACTTCAAAAAAACTTTCTATTTCATTTCATCATCTTAGTTTTGTAAGTATGTTGAAATTCCATGATATACCTTATCAAACTCCTAGTTCTATTAATAAATTAGCGAAATCTATCCATCGATGAACATACCTAAAACTGAAAATGCAAATGTGAAATTTGCTAAAAGGATAATTTTAAAAAAATAAATAAATAAAAATCAACATTCTGAGCTAAAAAAGGTTTGTCATTACTGGGTCAAGATTTAATCAAGTCGAAAAAAAAAAAAAGAAAAAATTTTTTGCAAGTAATTTTTTGTGCTTTTAATCCATAAGACATATGTAACCTCCGGAAACTTTGAGACATAATTCCTAAAGGTCTTACTAATTAAACTGTTTAAATCACCTTTTGTCTTTCTGGGGGTAAGTAACTTTCAAAAGCGTATTAGTTTGGAACAAACAAAAAAACAGAACACAAGTACCTCGGGTTTCAAATGGAGGCATAGACAATTACAAAATGTCAAGTCCACTAATACCCCCCCTCCGCCAAAAACTCACACTTTGCCATGCTAATGATCATTTTATCATTTATTTAGTGGATTGAGGAATTAAAAGGGAGAAATAAATGAAAAATAGGTATCTACGTGGACTTAGCTTGCTGGACACAGGAAAAGTGACTCCTTTGGAGAGAAAAAAAAGAGAAAAAAAAAAAAGTCAAAATCTTATACAACTTGATTCTATCTTTGGAATCCTTGTTATTAGCAAGAAAGATTGGAAAAAAGAAAAGAAAAAAGGAAAAGAAACACTATCTGTGTACACCTTATAGAACCAGAGATATTTTTAGTATAGATAGCATAAAATGACAAACAAAACATTTGTATTAGAGAAGAGGGAAAAAAAAAAAAAAAAAAAAAATTTTTTCACCCAACACATGACATGTGATGTCATAACAGTCTGCAATAGGCTACAAGTAACCTCTATCTAGCAGAACTCCAGGATAAATGTTATTGTTCAATCAAACATTATGAATTTTTATCATTATTGATTTTAATCACTATCTTGATAACTCCTTACCTTCACCCTGAACATTATTTTTTTTAAAAATCAGCCTAAAAAAAAAAAATTATGATAAAAAGGCAACTAAAAAATGCCATTTCTTCCATTATTGACTTCTTGTTCTCTTCACTCATTATTCGTAGATTTATTCTTGTTCTAAATAGATAAATCCATACGGGAAAAGAAAATACATTACCAATACTTCATTTTAATTTTTTTTTAGTTACTTTTGTTTGGCAACTTCAATTCAGGCAGGTTAAAATGCCATAAAATACCCACTACCAGATGGAATAAATATGTCTTATGATATTCAAATTGCAGTGGTAAAGGAGCCAGTCCGGCTGGTATGGTGATGACTCGATCACAATTTTGCAAAGATAGGATTTAAAATAGTGAGAAAATTACAGCAAAAAATTAGAACCTTTGAATAAAGTTAAGAGTCAATTTCTCACAAACCCCATTTATTAATAATGTACTTAGTTTTATACCTAGTAAAAACAAGACTTTAGAAATAAACTAAAGAGCAAACTTCTAATTGATTAAATGAAATGAAACTTTTAGATTTTATTATCTAAAGGCTTCAACTTTTTGCTTATATTTAACAAGATTGATAGCAACTAACAAGGAGACAATTTTGAGGGGGTGGTTAACACCATTACAAAACTAGATAAAAAAAAAAAAAATCCAAATTCAACAGGACAACTTTGAAATGAGTAATGACCAATTATGAGTAATTTTAGTCTCAAGTTCTTTCCTTAATCACTCAAACTTAGGATTATTCAGTGAATATCTTTTGTTCTGTCGATAAATAAGGTTTTCTTACTTTATGGATAAAATCTTCATGAGGAGAAAGATAGCTCAAAGATATGTGTCTCAAAGACTATATTTTCAATATTTTCGGGGGGGGGGGGCATCCTTTGCAGCTTGAATTTCTTTCAGCTGGACCAATCTTTAAAAGCTCCCTAATTGTAAATTACTTTTCCTCAACAGCTGTTTTTCCTCAAAAAGTTAAAGTGTGCATTCAAATTTTTCTTTTCTTTAAACAGAATACAATAATATAAAAAAGATTGGGGCGTCCAAGTGCCAAAGAGCATTCAAAATTTAAAAAAAAAAAACCAGAAACACTGATTCAACCCGATTCTACATTAATGAAAACGTTTTTCTTTTTTTCTTAAAAAACAATACATGAGAGTAGCGCCCCTTTGAGGGAAAGCAAAACAAAAAAAAACGAGTCAACAAAATTGGAGGGATTATTGTATTTTTTCTCAATTTTTTTTTTTTACTAAATATTTGACTTGGTTGATGTAGCTGGATTGAAAGCAGTAAAGTAAGGTACTAGCTGATATTGGTAAGACTGCTGACATTTGAGTAAAGGGAAAATATGTTTGCTTCAATTCATTCAATTTTGGGGTACCTTTTGTCTTCAAAAAGTGGATAGAGTTTGTTTTGTTTGTTTTTTTTACAACATGCACAATAAACACTGTTCTTACTTTAATCCCCTCCATTTTTAAAATACAAAAACTTAATGTATCATATCTTTGATATAGAGAGCAAGACGCAGTCAATGCTAACCATTTTCTAAAAGTTATTTGCTAAAAAACCTTATCCAGAGTCACATCGAAACATGGGAAATTTCATGAGGTCATGTTGTGTGGTTTTTGCGGTAGGCAAGCATATACTGACGGACGTCTTTTGGTGAATTATAGTAAAAGTGATATTGGACTATTAATTATGTAAAAATGTGCATTTTTTAAAAATAAAATGTGTTGAACTACTACTACTACTACTACAAAAAAAAAAAAAAAAGAAAAAAAAAAGAAAAAGAGAGAAAGCTTTTATTGGTCAGGTTATAAAAGCAAAAAACTAGCAAAATGTTACTTTTTAAAAAGGAAAATTATTGTAGTCATTATTTTAGAATTAATCCTTTTTTAAAAACATCATTATTTGATAGTGAATCGAGTGAAAGCATACCATAATTTAAACATTTTCAAATATAATACCATTTTAAAAGTACAAAATGGATTAAAGGAACAACATACCTTCATAATCAGAATCTGTTTCTTCCGTCATACAATCATCAGTTTCACCTTCAGAATTGATGGCAACATGTCCATCGCTGGGATGGCGGCTATATATCAATGAAAGAAGAAAGTCCATAATAGAAACTCAAAATTAACTTAAAAGCACAGAACAGTTCAAAAAGAAAAAATATAATTGCATTTGTTTCAAGTAGGGTTAGGGATCAAATGTTTTTTGTTCTTTGTTGAGAATAAAAAAATTTTTTGACTGTTATTGTCAAAATTTGAAAGAAAAAATATCATTTGAAAGGTATCCTGTAATATGTATTATCAAAGTAATAATATTCAATATCATTATGTAAAAAATGTTATAAAAAGGTAGAAATTGAAATTTTGATACACAAAATTTCATGCCTAGAGACTTCTGTATAGCTCAATAACTATGGAAGTTATAAAAAAAGGTCAATATACCAGTGGATAGAAGTCTTGCTATCTCTGGGGTAGAGAAATTTTTTTTTTAAATAAAGGAGCTCTCAATAAAAAAAAGACTAATGTGGGGTCAAACAGGTTTTTGGTACTTTTTGTTGATAATTTGAATTAATACAACTTAGCTCCATATAAAATCATCTTTGCTGTATTTTATGTAATTCCTAATTATGATAATGGAAAATACCTTGTCATCATGAAAGAAAGCGTGTAACCTAGTAAGATCAATTAATTCTCCAGGATATTGCTAGATTAATGAAAGAGGTTGATCTATGAACAGTGTTGCCCAAGACCATAATGTTCCCACCAAACAACTCCCATGTCCTCCAACCATTGGATTTTGCAGTGTTCAGACCTGTCAAAGTGTTGCATGTCAACAGTAGACAAAGCTGTGTTTCCATCTTTATTAACAAAACTTTGACAACAACTTCATTCAATTTAGGCTATGAATGGTTTCGAAGGTGCTGGCTTTGTTTAGACCAATTGATGAAACTTCAGTTTCAATTAAAGATACTCAAAATCCAGATACTCTAGGGAAATTACTTAGAAATGCAATCATTAATGTCATCTCTCTAGAAGTATCTGAAGAAACTAAAACTGCTCAGAAACTGAATGATAAGAGAGCAAGAATGTGGAGTGAAGTCCTCACCGGAAAAATGGGTTGCAACAACTGAAAATTGAAGCAGAAAACAGGATAGAGAAGCATAATAATCCTCCTTAGAATCTAATCCAAGACTACACTTATTGCCATAGCCAAGAAAGAAACAAACTATTAGAAGAAAGGAGTTCAGTCAATAACAGTGAAAATGCTGATAATGTAAGCAAAAGCCATAGTGATAGATCAGTGGAAGCTGTAGTAAATGTCCAAAATTTAAAGACACGAGTTTTATGATTGTTGTTCATGAAGGCTTATATTTTCCTGGTATAGTATAACAATTAAGACAACTATAACAGCTGCATGCAAAAAGCTAGTCTGCATCCATGGAAATGGCCAGGGTACAGCCATACACTCCTGTACAATAAGGTACCATGCAACCACCATGACCATTGCAATGCATCATAAGTAGATAAATACTGGCAATAGGCCTTGGCTTGAAAATTTAAAAAAAAAAAAAAATGGTAAATAGTGGTTCAATTAATTTAGAATAGGTCTTAGTTAGCTCAAGACACTAGGATGTATTTGAAAAATTGGGGGGAAAAAAAAAAAAAAAAAAAGGGATTTGCTGATCTGATAGTCAAGATATAGACCTTCAATTTCAAATGAGATAAAATGAAGTTTTAGTTTGATCAGTCCTAGAGTTGAGTTAACCAGTTGACCACACACTCAGTGGAGTCAAACCAGTCATGCTTAAATATTTCAAAATCTTTGATTTCTAGACTCAATTTTTTTTTTTTAAATATGGCTCATTTTGTATCCAACTATCATAATGGTCATATTCATATTTTAGTTTTTCAAAAAATACTTTTCAGGTGCCGCAGCCCTTAGTCTAAAAACCTTCACCATTTAATACCATACCCTATTTTCAAAAAGATCAAATTTTTTTTTTCTTAATGAATAGAGTAAATATATCAGTATACAAACTTAAAAATGAATAAATAAAAGTAGAAATGTTTTATAAAGCAGATATTCATGAGAGAGCACAAATTTGGAAAAATTCAAATGAAAAAATGACAAACCTTTTAACAAAGCTGTTGTCAGATGAGTAGCTAGTTGCAGAGGACATATCTGCTGAAGGTGAATCTGTCTCTTGGTTGACGTCGGCCTGCAATCCTCCTTCATCTTCCAAAATGGATTTAATTTTACAACTGTCAGGACTAAAGCCTGTAGCCACTGAAAGTTTCATTTCAGAAAAACATTTTTCTGCTTTGTATCCAATTTTATAGTACATTGTTTGGTTACTGCTATCCGATGTTTCAGGTTCCTCCTTAAGATTATCTGACTGTATGTCCATGGCTTCACTATTTGAAAGCATTAGTTCATCATAAGAGACAGCTGGAGTGTAATTCAAGTTCCTAACAGAAACTGGCCTTTCAGAAGCTTTTGTCTGGGCAAAGCCTGGCTTAGGAATGGAAGATTTGTGTTTACCAGAGGGAGAAAATTGGACAGGAACGGTTGTGGTTGATAAAGCGGCTCTTTGGGGAAATACACTGTTTGTGCTCTGACTTTCCTTCAATGAACTGCCGGTGACGGGCTTCAACAAAAAGCTACTGTCAGATATCAAGGAATGTTTGGCTATTTCAACTTTCTGTAAGGCAACATCAGTCTTTAAAAGGCTTTGTGGCTTGAGGAAGAAGTTGAGATTCATAGGGAAATTACCCTTACAGCCATAGTTATCGTTTTTATTATGAGCAGTAATGGAAGATGAAGCCATTTTTCTGTCTGAAAATTTCTGTACCAATTCCTTAGCACTCAATGGCCTGGAATAGGGATTGGAAGACTTTTCTTTTTTATGAATCGAAGGTTCAGTGAACTTGAAATGATTATCAGATGAACCTAAATATTTAGATGATTGATGACTATAAAAATACCTCGAAAATTCGGATGGTGTGGAATACTGTGACAAATTTCTAGGAAAGTTGCCATCTTTTACAGTTTGGAAATCTAGTCTTTGAAAATAAGAAACCTGTCGAACAGAAGTTGAGTCAGACTGGAGAGGGCGTTTTTCTGCAAGCAAAGTCTGTGATGCTTGTGAAAAACGCAAAGGTAATTGCTTTTTCAATGACACTTCATTAAGCCCTGATGTAATCTTACCCAATTCCCAGTCACACATTGCCGTTGTCCTATAGCAATGTCAACAGTTTTCATGTTGTGTTGCTTCGATGCATTATATGCTAGAAGAAGAAAAATAAAGTTTATTCAGATAAGCTTTATTCATTATAATTACACTATATATATATATATTCAATTTTCAAGAATCTCATTTGATCTGCCGAGTCCATCAACTCAAACAGAAAAACAGCATAGCTACTTTTAATGAGAATTAAAAAAAATCACTATAGCCCAATGTGAAGTGCTTGAAAGTTAATATTTTGCAACAAATCTCCCATCATAAGTGAATTAAAAGAAATTACAAATATTGACAAGTGACAGAGGAAATTTACCCTTAATTAACCTTTATAGTTTGAATTAAATTAGCTAATTCGAAACAACTCATTATACCAATTCAAGTTTGTTTTTTAAATATTTTGATACAAGAAATAGTATTAAGAATATCCCAACCTTTCTTATGCCTGAAAAATTATTTTCTATTGTTGCCACTCAATTAACATTTTGTCAGTTCCAGAAATTCACTATGCTCAGAAATATTGCACAAATAAAGTTACCAAAGAGAAATTTCTGAATTGGGCAGAAGTTATGATTAAAGCTTGTAAAAAATATCAAATTTCTTTTCTATCAAAATTTCATATGGAAATGCTAGGAATCCATTTTTTGCATGGAATTATTTGCAATAGTAAAGAGACACTACCATAATTTATAAATTAACTAAAAAATGCAATCATTAATAATTAAGTACAAATTATACATATGTTGAAATCAATATAAATCTAACCTATCAGCCTTTTCTCACTGGTCTCCGAACATAAAAACTCATTTTACTAACAGCAAAAAGGTTTTTTTTAGTTAATTCTGCATCATTTCAACTCCTATAATGGAGTAGTATTGTATTATTACGTAACTTAATAGAACATCTATTTCTGTGAACATAAGTATACAAATACATATATTTACACAATAGGGTCTAACGAAATTTGAAGAAGAGGACATTTTATTTAGCTATTAGATCTGCTACCTTGCAAAATTTCAAAATTGTGCCAACATATAATACTAAGAAAGTTTAATATCAAAATTTAGTTGGTTTGATTTTTTCAAAATGTCATTTCAACTTTTTCCATCAACTTTTTTTCTTTTCCCTTAAAGTGAAATAGTGATGCTTGTAAAATAAGATGATAAAATTACAACAGGCAACAGCAATTAATAATTAATTGTAGATTATAGCGATTTGAGTATGACTAAAAAGTCATTTATGATAAAATTTTCATTTGGATGTTTTCAAGAAGATAAGTTTAGACAAATTAACTTCTTAAATAGCAATTGGTCTTATCTGCTTATTTATTCATTTAGCAATGTAAATAAGTAATGAGTAGACTAATTAAAATCGGCTTTAATCTTTAGCCACTAAACAAATTAACTTGAAACTCTAATGAAGCTAAATAGGAAAATTCTTATTGCAAATTTTCAATCAAAAAGTTAATATTTTCCGGATTTCTTGAAATTTCAATTTTTTTTTTTTTAAATTTGAGAAAAAACAAAAACACAAAAAGTTCAAGTCAGGAGATATTTATTTAAAGTCTAATTTTTTTTTCTTTTGAAGGGACGTCATGCAAGGCCAGAGAATTATTAAAGTGATTTTAAATCATTTCAACTAACTATGAACTCAATGTTTAAAAAAAAAAAAAAAAAATTATAAAAATAAATAAATACTACAATACAAGATGAAAAATAACGGACTACATTTATTTTTAGTAAGTAAATTTGAACATTTATATTTTTCACATTCTCAAGATTTAGGAGTAACAAAACAACAACAAAACAAAAATAACCGATTCAAGTTGTCAGTGATCAAAAACTCTGGAATGTTAATTACCTGAAATTAGTAGGATAATAATTAACAGCTGATGGATATCTCTTTTCTCCCTCAAAGACATTTTATCTACTGAATATCATGCGAAAGCAAAACATTTACCTAACTTCACAAAAAAAAAAAAAAGAAAATCAAATATTTCTAGAACTTTAATTTACTAAACGAACACAAGTTTTAAATTTAATATATTAAAAATGTTTGCATGTTGACTTCAAAGTTGTTGTTGTACTTCAAATCGGTTGTATGAAACAATCAGCATTAATATAAAATAAATAAGCTTTGTAACGAACACCTACCATTTATAGCAATCAAAATGGAAAGAGATATCAGGTAAAAATGTTCTGTTTCCAAGGGTAAAACTAGAAACACCATCAATCACTGATGACAGTAATGGCTAATAAGAGTCAAGTGAAAGTCAACACAAAAAATTAATACTTAATGAATTAGAGTATTTAATTGCACATTACGCATTATTGATATATTTTCCAATTGCCAACCTATTTTATTAAAAAGAATTTGTATCTTAATTTTATTTTGAAATTTTGAAGTGAGGCCGGTTGAGTGTTGAACGCTCGCCAAATAAAAATAGTTCAGGTGAGTCGAATTTTGCCAAGAAGTCAAAAAGCAGAAAAAGTTAAAATAGAAGTCAGGTAAGTACATTTCATTTAATGTTATAAGAAACAAGTAGTATAAAACTTCAAAAACATTTCCGATTTGAAAATAAAGGATTTAACAAAACAAAGCCGAGTTGAAGAAGAAAAAAAACAAACAAAAAAAACCTAATCATGTGGCAGAAAGAGAAGGCTGCAATTATGTTTGTATTGATTTTTGTTGTTTTTAGTACAAACCTGTTGCAGATTAAATTGATTTACACTGTCTGATTAGCTTTTTTCTCTCTTTTCTTTTCTGTCCATTTTCTTTGGGAAAATTCAAGGGGCAGACTTGAGAGGCATGCCAGTTAGTTGTTAAGTCCAAGAGTTCCCAGATTCAATGGTTGTCATCAGAATTGAAACAATCTTAAGCATACTTTCTCCTGTCTCCATCAACTTCACGACTAGAGCACATGGTTGCCATGAGTCAATTAATGGCTGCTACTACTACACGTCTTGGACAAAGGGACGTAAATAGAACGGAACAATCAATTCCATCACTAAACAAAACAATTTAATCTTAATCTAACAACAGAAAAACAATATTTGAATAATCAGATCTAAAAAGACAGAAACAAAAAAATCGCACTGAGACACACACAGGGCCAATTGAATGTTGTCTAAAAAGTCAATGTTGCAAAAAAAATTTTTTAATAGTGTTAATTTCTCAATTAAAAAAAAAAAAAACAACCCTCTTCTAAATCTAAACTGAACTGTCCTTAACAACACTGGAAAACTTTTCAATTTTTCTTGTTTACGCTGGATATGGGTGGTTTAGTTTGAAAAGTCATCATACAAAAATTTTTTTTTTCTTGTAAACTTTGGTTCGGAAAAATGCTCTAAAGAATTTTTTTGGAAAAATACAAGTTTTCTAACCCACATGTAACAATTAGAAATTACATTACAAGCTGACCCTGACCTAAAGCTTAACAACTGCAAGCACAAATAATCGAAATAATAAAAATAAATAATCAATCTGTTCCTTTAATCCTTCATATTAGATAGGTTTGTTATCATGAGAATTAAATTCTTACCGTCACATAATTTGCAAAGAGCGTAGACTGAAAAAGACATCGAAACGTAGGCACCTTGTCACACAGAACGGGATATCCAAGACAAGTGGCTACAACAAACTAATAATAACCCTCACCCACAGTCACTCATCACCCACTAATGAATGAGGTACATTTTGGCGCCTAAATAACTGCATTAAAAGATTGTTATATGATGCTGGGAAGAATCATACGAAAATAATGTTTTTTTATAAAAAAACTAATAATCTCTGTTTTGAAAAATATTTATAATTTGTAATTTGAATATAATTTTAATATAATATATTGGCAGTTTTTTTAACAGTATTTTTCACACAGGAAAACATTAAATGACTACACATTTGATCATCAAAAAAATGTTTAGTAAACTTTTTTTTATCATTTTTATTCTCTGGAGTTGGCGGGAATTGTTTTAATGAAGTCATTTATTGTGAAAAGAAATTTATTTTTTATTGTTTTCAAAGTTGTTTTCCAGTCAACTTTACACAACATAAACTTTAAGGAAAAATCGAAGTAATAACAAGAAAAATCAATACAGACAGGGAGATTTTCATACATTATGACCACGACTAAACCCTTGAGTTTTCGAAAGAAAATATCAATTTTTAAGGCATCGAAATTGACTTTTAATTTCACCTATGACCTGCCGTAGCTTAGATCATGTGACCAGCTGTTGACAAGACAAACCAAAGGCTTTAGTGCATGATGTCGCTCTGAATTAAATAATTCGTAAATACCCTCTTATTCAAACTAAAACCAGTTTTAAACGTTCAAAGAGTCTTTTGTACGATTGGTATGTTATCAAAAAGTAATTATTTATTTATTACTAATCTACAGTCTAAGAATTAAAGAAAACGGACGCAAGGGTGGCCAGAAGTCCGTCTTTTCACCAGTCTATCCCTCGACCAGCGCCACCTCGAGCTGGACATTAATTCGTCATCCTTGGGGGGGGGGTCTGGATAAATAAATATTCTAATAACCTCAGATACACTTGAAGCAAACTACCGTTAACGAATGTTTATGGTCAGTCCAAGACAATGGTTGATTAGCAATCTTTTCATTACCGAAGATTCCTTTTATTTAAATGATTTTACACGGAGAATAAACGTTTGAGTGGTCTGCCGACTCAACAAGCTCACGGACGGTGACTGGTCAAGAGGCATCAGTCGGAAGGACAACAGTGACTACTGCAAATGACAATTGTGTTCGCTCAAAAAGTATCAATCAAAAAGACAATATTGTAAAAGTATGATTTGAAAAATTTGAATTATCAATTCTATTCTTCCTGTAAGATGGTACTGAATTTTTTAAAAATTGAATCACAATTAAACCTTTTCGTTTATTTAACAAAAAAATACCCAATTATTACAAATTAAGTAAAAATATTTGTATGACAGTGTTATCATTTTGATTGATGCCTTTTGACCAAACATGATTGTACCTTGCACTTAGTTCTGTTGATTTAACCCCCTAAAATGAGCATATCATTCACTTTTGTGTTAAAAGCATGAAACTTCGCGTGATGAGTAACACCCTCAAGGATAACATATTTCGTTATGGAGCCAAGCTAAATAGGAGCTGAGTACTGGGCATGTCAAAATTCATAGATGATATGTAGAAAAAAAAGGAAAAATATCTTTGAATCAAAAATTAATTCCTGGATTTGCCTCCTAATTCAATATCTGCCTCAGTACATGCCTCACCCTTCCACAAAATTTAATTGAAATTCATTGAGAACTTTTGGAGATACTGTGTCAACAGACTGGAGTGGATACAGAAATGTATTAACAAAACCTGAATATCTTTCCATTAAAAAGAATATTCCTGGATCCCTGCCAAAATTTGATCACTTTTCCCTTACCTTGTGATTCACCTTTCTACAAAATGTTATAGAAATTTATGAAGGACTTTTGCAGATATTATATGGACAGACAGGAGAGAATTAATCCAACTGTTTAGAGAAAAATCATGCGAGTTATGACAAAAGCATCAGATTTGGAATTAAACCATCCCAGGTATGCTGAATACAATACAAGAAGGAGACAAGTGATCAGACAAATGATTCATAGTTAAATCATTAATTCAAATATCATTTTTATTTCATCATACCTTTGTGTTTTCATCTTGATATGTTTACATATATGATCCATTTGCTCTCAGACAAGAAAGCTTCTTGGCTGAGGCAACACCATGACATGATTCCAACCCCCTTAATTGAACATATGACATCTTATTGATACCTAGAAATACAGGCAATATTACAGAAAAGTAAAGGAGATGAACATCGACAGGAACATGTCAATCGGTTGCTTAATAAAGATATACTTGAGAAAGATAGCTATATCATGGTCAGCCTATTATGACGCAAAATATTCATTCTCAGTTAACTTTCCTGCAATCATCTTGCTCTATTCCCATGTTCTCTAAGAATGTGTATACCATTGCAATGATACTTCATGGTATGAATGTAGTGAAATATTCAGTGCACCATGGAAAGTGGCTAAATGGAAGTGGCTGGATGAAGATTCTCAACATCATTTGATGAAAACATGATGAGCTCATCAAGTCACAGCTGCAGTCCTTCATGTGCTTTTGCTGCCAGCATATTCCTCTTATCTCCAAAGATCAGATTGTGGCATCATCTTGTCCATAGATAAAAGAAAACATGAGATGTCAGAAGGGTTACCACAGTTTCTGTTTTGGCTACGGGTAATTGAATTGTAGATTAGCTATTTGTAGCTTGTCAGATCATTCAAAGAGAAAGACTTTGGGCTGTACGTAAGTACTCTATTGAAGATTGTACTGTGCACATTGATTATTCCAGATGGATGTTACTCAACATTCGTGACACATGAAGACTTATTTGGAAACACCTGCAGGTATACCAGAAGTTTAAAGATAGGTCATTTGCTGTGAATCCCCCCCCCACTTCTCCTCCATCACTTTGGATCATGCACGTGAACAGGAAAAAGCTAAGATGAAAGATGATGGTGATGCAATTGGATTAACTGGAAAATGTAGGAGCTTAAAGAAGACGCACTGCGATGAAAATTGATTGAGGCCTCTTGGTATAAAAGTGATTCCTCTTGGTATAATAAAGTAGCGATGCAAACTTAAAAGGTTTTTTTTTCTGCTGTGAGAATCAGCTATGGATGCCATCAATTGCACATGCTAATGAGGTTAGGGGAGGTAAAAAAAATCTGACCTGTTTTAGTGCCTTGGGACAGCAACTGCAGCAAAAAATGTCACTCCATCTATCACTGTTCAACTGTTGGCACCTGGAACAGCAAGCACATTTGTTGAGTATGTTGAAACAATGTTTAAGCCATTCATCGTTTGAAATCTATGCATCAAATTGGTATTGTCTTTGATGCATATAGGAAAGAACCAATAAAGGATTTACTAGGGAAAAGAGAAGCATATGGCAACGATGTTAAGTATATTGACTTCACACATACTGTCCAATTGGCATAATTTTCTAAGAGTTGGCAAGAACAAAACGGAACTATTCTGTCTTATTGCTGAGAAAATAGTAGCGTTTCCTGTTGAATACTGAAAAGAAATTTGTTGTACTTGCTATGAGTATATCTTGTACAGTAGTGGATATAGATCCATGCAAACATGAAGAAGTGGACACTCACCTAAAGTTACATGCTTTGAGTGCTGATCTGCATGGGTACAAGAAAATTATGATAAAATCAATTGACACTGACGTTGTTGCTCTGAACAAGCAGCATGGTAAAATTAGACAAGAATTGTTCTCAAAAAAGCCAAGAAATCTTGAAAGTCAATAAGCTCTGAGGCAGCATACATTGCGCGCAGTTTACCAGGGTTGCATCATGTGGGGTCAAGCAGTGGAAAAGAACATTTTGATTTCAAACCAAGATGGATAAGGCTGGCAAAAACTCCAAGTGGAAACCAAAATTTCTTGCAGACACCAAGTCAGGAACCATTGGTGCCTTCCTTTCAGGGAATTCAGAAATAGCCACCATATTCAAAGCTCAAAGAAAACAACAGTTTGTAACAGTTGCAATCATAATGTGATCACACTATACAACTTTCTCCTCTGATCCTAGGTAGTGAGTGATATTTTCATGACTGATTGTCGAAAATGTATAGAAAATGGCTAAATCTCTGATGAGCATGCTGAAAAATGCTTAGTAGGCTTTATATATCTTAGTAGATGTTGCTATGGAGTATTGCTTGAGGCTGAGTTCAAAGCCAATGTCTTCATCAAACCAGAGATAAAAAAGATCCTAGAGTGCAAGGGATTCCCCCAAGAAGCTCACTAGGAAGGAGAAAGGAATTGGTTGCAGCTTTGTTACAGTGGTTGGGGGCTTCCATGGCAATCACCAAGCAAAAAACTATGTGGAACTAGTTTAGATTATGGAGAAAAAATGCATTAAAATGGGTTGCGGTCTGTCTCACAAATCCATATCTTTGACACTTATCTTGATAAGAGAATATTGAAGCGTATTCAGAGGAGTAAGGCAAGCTCTTTAATCAAAACAAAATGGACTCTGAATGTCGTTACCAAGGAACATATCATGAAAACATCATGGGAGATTATATTTTCAGGTCTGGTTTGAAAAGTTTCAAATACTACTCACTTCTTAATCTCTAGTGATCACTTTTGTTCAACATTAGTGCTCATACATGCTAATTTAGATTAGTATGAAGCTAAAAAATGTGAATAAATATATGCAAATTCATCCGTCATACAATTGGAAATAGGTAAATTTTTTAAAAATCATGGTTTTGATTATGAAAGTTAAGTTTGAAGGGAATAATAGACATTTTCTATCTTTTTTTTTACACATAAGCAATTGGAAAATAACACTCATTACCCAAGAACAAAAATCATATTGAATGCTATTATTTTGTTTGTTTATTTCTTTTGATATATTTGATATATATGACATTCTATCTTAGAGTGAGTTGAAAAAATACTGACAACTTGGCTGTTGCCTTGGCTGCCCTATTGAAGA
>OY735211.1:9781357-9814085 GCA_963457665.1 Thysanoteuthis rhombus | reverse complement strand
GAATAATCATGAAAAATCTAGCAGTGAAGTCATGCGTCCCTACGCTCCAATCTCCCACTATCAACACTTCACTATGACCTCATTCGAGGGATATTTCGGGATTGAAAAAAGAAAAGTTTCAGAGGGAGTAACAAAACCATCTACCGACTTGAAATGCGTTACCTGTACCGCTACAATCGGCTGTAACATTGCCAGAAAAGCGAGATATGATCGGAAAAAAAACAAAATTGATTTTATTGAAAGGAATATCTATTCTATAGGCGAAATGAATGATTGGCAAAATTCTCCGTACGAAAATCTATTTGTTTCTGATGATCAGAACCGAGAGTTTTCTTTACAATTTTTCATGCAAAATATTGGGCCGATAGGCTTAGTTTTAGCTTGAGAGAGATAAAGACGAACAAATACAAAGCTCAGAGATTTGTGAAAGTATTTAATACAATCAGGGAGTATGTTTACATGAGAAAAAAATTACAGTTTTCATTAGACCGGGAGAAAACAATAACAAGGGTTGTTAATTCCCAACTGCTCTTCTCTCCACACACGTAAACTGTCCGGCGAGTACCCTTACACACACACGCAAACAGAGAGAGAGAGAGAGAGAGAGAGAGAGAGAGAGAGAGAGAGAGAGAGAGAGAGAAAGAGAGAGAGAGAGAGAGAGTCTTGTTTAGATTGTGTTCAATTTTTTTATCGCAAGAAACTCTGTATAATAATTTGTCTTTGGAGAGAGAAAGTATTTTTGTTTATGCTCAATCATATATCATTCATATCTATCGACGGCCGACGGACAAAAAATTGCAAAATACCCAATCATTTCAAGACATCACTTTACGTAAATAATTTATTTCCTGAATCGGATATTGCCCAAAGGGAATTCCTTTTTAGCAAAACAAAATTAAATACAGAACTTCTTGGCACACTCTAATTTGCTAATTTTCCATGAAGAGCCAAAATATTTTTGTGCTCATTTAGTTATGTTAAAAAAAACAATGAATTATAGGATACGTCATGTTTCGTGACATTCTAGGTACATTCAATAATATGAAACCATACTAAAATTAAAGATAAGTCTTGTAAAAGACTATGAAGCCGAGATCTGTGATACCACAGCTATCCCGGATTACATATAAAAGGGGAAAAACATTAGCTTTTACTTTTCATCACTATTACTAATCAGGAGCTACGCAAGAAATTATGGAAACTCATCACATTGACATTTAGGGTATTGAAAAAACACATTAGTAATTGCGGGTTTGAAAATAACAAAATACGAAAGGGAATGATAATAGAAAATCTTCAACTGGAAGAAAAAAACAAAAAATGCCCCCCCCCCCAAACAAGGCATGTGATCGTGTAACAAAAACATCACAACTCGTCTGGACAAAGTCCAAATGAGACATGTCAGCAAGAAAGCATCATGTTAAGATGTCGTAAACCCTAGATTATGTACTCTGACAAAATCTCTACTGGATATAATGTAACCTTAACAGGACAGAATATCAAGACTGCACCGGTTGGGCCTATGATCTTGAAGGCCTACTCAAGACACCCTGTTGATATTTTTTTTGAATGGTATGTACAAAAGAGTGATCGATATTTTCATGAGTTATAAATTGCGAATCAATTTTGCCTCCTCTGTCAAAAATGAATCACCAACAGCCCGCTTACATTTTTGTTACAATAGTCTCATTATGTATCACACCTTTCTGTGTTTCACGGGCAGTGACCAAAGTCGACACGCAGCTGATCTGAGCCGTCGATTTCAAACAAGGAAGTGGGTTGAAAATTTCTTTTAGATCAAAGATTTAAATCATATACTTACTCACACACTCTATCCCTCTTTCTTTCTCACTCTCTCTCCCCACAACATTCCAGAAAAGCTGTGAATAATAATAATAGTAATAATAATAATAATAATAATAATAATAAAAATAATAATAATAATAATAATAATAATAATAATAATAAAAAAATGCAACCATTGGCCTTCAAACTTACCAGCAGGCAAGTGACAATTGGATGTTGATTTTGAAAAAAAAAAACCCCGCAAAGTACGAAACAGCTAAAAGGCAACACTCAGTTGCAAAGGAATCTAATTTTGCGATGAGCTAAACATGACCGAGATAAACGAACAACCCCCTGTACACACTGCCTCAAAAATTTGCAAAAAATATAAAAACTGTTGTCGAACGACTGGGAATATCAGTGTTAAAGAACACATGAATAAAAAAAATCCTACTCCCAAGTCGCTGATGTACATAATATAAACTCATTCGTGACAACGAAGTTCAAGGTTACAAGCCGACCAGACTCTTCACACCAGAAACAACCAGACGTATATTATAAAAAACGGTGCTAACCCCAACTGCAGGTTTTGTGGTAGCGCAGCTGTGACTGTCGACCACATCGTATCTGGATTCTCTGTTCCAGCTCTCAATGAAGACGGGGAGACGCAATAAAGTGGGGTAGTATATCCTATGGATAGTCTGTACGCAACAAGTCGTATCACACAGTGCACGTTGGTAAGAATAACACTAAGAACATGTAACTGAAATACAAAATGTGGCAATATCATGGGATTTCCCAGCAAATCTATGAAGAGTATGAGAAATTATCAAGTCCAAAGACCTGGAAGTCGAGATCATCAAAATGTGGCAACTCAAGACTTCGATACAAGATCTTTTAGGAACATAGAAATGGGTGTTGATGATTACGTAGGTGAAATATCGGGAAAACTAAACATTCACGAAATACACCAAATTGTCCCCACAGACAGCACTCATATTCTTTGAAAAGCACTGTCCATGTAGAAACTGATTTTTATGTATTGAAGCACTTTCTTTGTTGTACACTCTCATCTTGTTTTGATACTGCTCTGTAAAAAAACAACAAAAAAAACTTTCTGCGTTTACTAAGATATACTTTCATTCACTATCTTAGGTTTGTAGCTGGAACACGGTGTACAATGAATAAAACCAAGCATCAATTTTTTTTTCAATACTACGACTATTACTACTGCTGCTACTACTACTACTACTGCTGCTACTACTACTACTAATGATAATAATAATAATAATGATAATAATCACTGGAAAATTTATGAGCATTATATTTTTATAAAAATATTTGTAGAAATTCAAAAAAGTAAATAATACCTATCTATAATGTTGGGAAAAACAATAGGGGGGGATCAAAAATAAGGATTGTGCCGACAGCTGAGAAGTAAAGGTATGTCATGTATGGACAAAACAGATGAATGACCAGCATGAGCTGGCCAAGTCCAGTATTTGTAATAAATATGCAAGATTGACTAGAATGTAAGTCATAAATATACCTTCATATACGACAGGTAAACCCGTGAATATTCAGCCCTATAGCTGCATTAACAGGGCCTGTTTGCATGATATATACACACACGGATAGCCGACCACACCCACATCCACACTGAAGAGGTGAATTTTTGTGTCTAACTTGGTTGACGATTTCTAATAATTGATTTAAAGTCAAGAGTATCATAAATTGCTCGTATGAGTTAATGCAACTTGTTTCTATCAACAGTTAAAGCGGAATGAAGTCCAATTATATACATAGATGGATGAATGCATAGATTGTCAGAAGCTGAATGACATCGATCCAGCAACAGTGATTAAACTGGTTTGTGTTTGGTAGCAGTGACCCAAAGAAAAAGACGATTCCCAACATCCAGTCACATCTAAGTCAATTTTTGCTTCAGAGACATAACTTCTTTCAAGATTGCAGTAAACTGTTAGTTTTCTGTGCAGAAACAGAGAATATAAAATACAGGGATTTACTCTTTTCCTCATTTCCATTGGAAAAAAATACACGCAAGAGAACAAACATTAGAACCCCCCCCCCCAAGTATCTGAAGCATCAACAATATTGTATCAAGTGGCCAATTCTCTTCATTTTGAAATTTGGTATTCAAAGCTTTGTTCCCTGCAACTATGTTCTGTTTGATATTTCTAATGTGACACACATGTAGGAGATGTCATGAACACACACTTGGAGACTACAAACTGCTTTTCATCAGTAATCGACAGACTTTGGCTAAACATTTCCCTTTTAATACTTTTATCAGCGAATGCAAAATAATTTCTGCATTTTTTGTGAATGTATCTTTATTTTTTATTGTTGATTGTGCTTATAAACAACATTTTACGGTGTCAGAATCGTTCAAAACGGAGGTTTTCTACTTTACCAAGTACGACATAAGAAACTGTGTATCCAGGAAAATGGGAATGATTTTCTGGCAAAGTTATGACTGAATATCTTCCAAAAAACTGCATCAAGCAGAATAAAATTAGAAAGGAACCGAAACAAATTAATTTTGATCGAAATCTGTTTGAGCAACTGTGCTCAGTTCGACATTCGCACGCTCCGTATAAACTCAAAAACATAAACGATCTCAGCACGCCCTATTTGGTGTCTGCTCATCAACGCATAAGTTACTGGTGGAATATCCTTGCTCCAAAGCTAATTTCTTTATGTGCACATTCTAATATTGTGAGATTCATCTCTGCTTTCAGCATACACTCTTCCACTTTGCTTTATTAGTTTTTACCATTGCCTCAAAATATGTTACAAAATATGTTCTGGAACTAACATGCAAGTATCTTCTCATCAACATGTCTCTGGTATATTATTAAATACGCACATCTTTTTTATTCTGGTCTTACTTGTATTTCTCTTTCATTTATTTTACTCTTATATTTCACTGAAACACTATGAAAACAGTATCTCTCTTTCTCTCTCTCTCTCTCTCTCTCTCTCTCTCTCTATATATATATATATATATATATATATATATATATGTGTGTGTGTGTGTGTGTGTGTGTGTGTGTGTGTGTGTTTATCACTCAGAAGACACTACGGACATTACATTTAATTCCTCCCAAAACTAATAACTCTTCATTGCAATGATGACTTCGGTCAATACAATTTCAACAAAGAAATATTTCTCCTAGAAATTCAGCTTCTGATCAACCTGTTGAGAACAATACGCATTCTCAATAAATTGCTGACTCAAATTTTGAAGAAGCATCGATATTGTCAGAGTATACTTGTGAAACTAGCATATCACGTACACTAACTGTACATGTATATACCAAAACGATACATAAATCATGTGTATTTAGGGATGAAAATATAAAAAATAGTTGATCAGCGGGGCTGAAAGTGGGGGCTAGTTTCCCATCTGGCCCAGACCAACTGCCGATTCTGTAGGGTAGTGGAATAACCGGCTGTGCTAAAAATAGATGCGGATGAAGACAGTAAAAAAATAACCATCATCAAATACTTATTACAAAATTTTAGCGAGAAAACCAAAATTGGTAGGCAGATTAACTGCAAGACTCAAATTAAAATGCCTTAGTTACAGAATACTACAATAAAATTACAAACCAAACGAAAATATGGATTTAAACTGGATTGCAACTTTTCAAAGGATTTGAGCTAGAAAGTTTCATCAACAGTTTCACTTTCGGCTAAGATTAAAGTAGACCAAACATCACACTGCCAGTTTAAGAGGAAAAGACGTGCTAAAAAGTTCTATTCACATAAGTGAATAGTATCTTCATCAAGTTATTTTGAACAGAACGAAATTTTTTTTCAAGAATAAGAAGCAGATGTTTAAAAAAAAAAAAAATTGCATTCAGAAATTAATTGTTATCGATATCTTAGCTGTCATTCTGCATAGAGGCAGTCATTTCGTTTTCTCTACGATCATTAGATGTAGTCATCGACTTTATTTTACTTTATAAATTACGCATAAAACTTGTTTTGCTGATGGATCATCAAAATGACTGATAAGAAATGTGGGAACTACTCCAAATACAACGAACGTTCTGTAAAACAACCAGTCACAAATAGAGAGATTAACACCTCACTTCCCCTGCTGCAGATGAATCAACAAATATGAGGAAGTACAAATAAAAAGAGTAAAGGAATGCAAATTTGACAACGGATAGACAAACTGATAGAATATCTAAAAAAATTTGAAAATCCACAAACCAACCACATAACGAAAGAAATATTGCAAAAAAAGGAAATACAAAAAATAACAAAAAAACCCAACAAAAACCAAAACCAAAAACTCAAGATATTACGAATTGAAAAAAAAAGGTAACGGAAAGAGGTAGTATGAGTATGATAGAGCGAGGCTTTCCATCCAGGGGAAAAAATATGAACTCCCCCAATAACATTACAAATAGGAATCCGAAAAGATTCAACCATTCGCCTGAAAAGCCAGAAGGACTGAGAGATAAACATGTTCGTGTGCAAATCTATTATTTCACCATATTTAAGGCTCTACTCTATGTAAATGTTTTTTTCGAGCATTTTTATGAAATAAACCCTTTCGACATCGTATATTGAGTTACAGATCTTTACTTTGATATATATATATATATATATTCATAGAGAGAGAGAGAGAAAGAGAGAGGGAGAGAGAGAAAGACACAGGGAGAAAGAGAGAGATATGCGTATGTGTGTATGCATGAGTGCAAGCGACATCCTTAGATTGGGATATGAAAAAATTGAGTGATTTTCTATAAATTGTTTGACACCCAGTATCGCATTTATACCTTCAAGAACAAACAGTATTCAATCTTATATATTTCATGGAACAATATAATCAGAATATGTAAGGATGATTTGAGCAACTCATCGATTTCTTGGATTTATACCGAAAATCGTTTCTTCAAATGGACTATCAAAATGACTTACTAGTCGAAAATGTTAAGTAGAGTATAAAAAATTGAAAAAAATGCATAGATTATATCAAAATAATCAATTCGAAATTGAAGTGTTTAGGGAAGTTAAGTAATCAAACGAGGTAGATTTGGTCATTGTGAGTGTGAAAGATCGTTCAATTTGTTGAAATCAGGGAAACGGGAAAACAATAAGCACTGGTCAATTTGTTTGAGTAAAAGGTGATTGGAAAGAATGGGAGATTTAATAAGTAATACTAAATAATAAATGTTTGAACTATATTGCTGGAATAGTCAAGGTTAGTGTTAGTAACTGTTAGAATGTTTCAACCATATATAAGATTTTATTTTAGTTAGAACAGAATATTAATGGAGGTGGATAATGCAGTCAAAGGTTGGTGATCTTAAAGCAATTTGTTAAATTCTTCGGTTGAACATATAATAGAAAATCAACATGTAGATGTTTTTCTGATGAACTAGTATTTTTGAAGATATAATTAAGTTGGTTTGCATTCAATCTGTGACTAAAATCGACATAACGGATTTATTATTCACGTATGTGAGCACTCGATATAAGTGACACGAACAATGAATCACGTCTGATATATATGATCCAGCATTGTCAAATACATTTTCGGTCACATACGCAAGTAAGACTTATAATTATATAATGTGTAGCATAACACAACATCCATATACGATACCTTATGATAATACCATGCATAGGATAACAAGCATGTTTTATGACACCACCCTAAATATAATAAGATAAAGCTATATATTAAAATCATAGCTTGAAGGGGAGTGGTGTCTGATCAGCACTACTTGGGAGCCATGTTAATATAATCGGTTTTTTTACATATCGTTGATCCTGATAAGAAAAACATTACATGTAGTACAATGATATCTCTCTAAAGAATAAAATACTCTGAAAAAATACATGAATTTCATTAACAAGCACTGGGAAATAATTGAATGAAATGGCAAATTATTTTGGAAAATATCTTTTCAAAAATATTTGGTGTTAAAATCTGTTAAACTTTCCAGACTATCTGTCTCTGTTTGTCTGTCTATCTGTCTATCTGTCTGTCTGTCTCTCTATATATGTTTTTGTTCATAATGTGAGAAATGGAAAAAGACAAACAGACATTGGGTCAAGTTACATAAGTGGGAGTTTAGGTGGATAACGCTGATGAACCCAGACGATGTAGCCAACTCAAGCTTTGTAACCAGATATGTATAAACCAGTGAGAAAAAAAATGTTGACACTATCAATGAACTTAACCTGTCTACCCTCTTCGAAAACTAGAAACTAAATGAAGCCAAAAACATAAATAGAAAAATAGACGGAGAGTAAAAACCAAAAAAAAAAAAAAGAAAATTGAATTACAATTTTAGCACCTGATCACGTGACAAAATTTTCATAGTCCACAAGCATTGAAACGACTTTAGTAATCCATAAAATGAAATGAACGAACATTATTTTATGGCTGTTAACGGAAGATGTTTCAGGGGGTCACTGTTTCTCACACAGAAATAGATCTTACTGTATGGCAAGTGAGATTCTCTCGAGCAGACCATCAGATATTTACCACAGAACCGTTTATGGGATTTTAATATGTGCATATACATAGGAATTGACTTGCAGTTACTGCTGATGAATCCAATCTTATGATATATAAAGTAGATATTTGTTGTCAGAAGTTAATTTGGATATCCTTTCTCCCTGATACTTGGAATGAAATTGTGACACTTGTTACATTTATTCATTTTCGCCAAGCTACAATGGAAGGAATCACTGTGAGTATATATATATATATATATATATATATATATATATATATATATATATATATATATATATATATGTGTGTGTGTGTGTGTATATATATATGTGTGTGCATATATATATGTGTATATATATATGTGTGTGCGTGTGTGTGTGTGTATGTGTGTGTGTGTGTCCTATGTCGACTATATGTGAATCAGTTGATTGACAATATGTATCCGACAGATAATGAATATCTGTAAAGCATTTTAGTGGGAACTATACTTTGTTCTGCACCGGTACTAACCATAACATGCACTCTTATGATGAAAAACAAACAAACATCAAAGCAATAAAAAATCTGTTCTCATGGCGGGGTTTCATTTTTTCATTCTATTTGACTGCATAACGTGAAAATACATTTTTAATCCTGTCCAATTACGAAGAAAATTCCCGACCATTACTTAACGTTTTGAGAAAGGAGTGACAATCAATTTAATCTCTAAACACCAAATATAACATTAAAAAAGACAGGAAGATGAGCATTCGGCTCGTCTCAAAGATGATTGAAAAAATGATATATTTCTCACTGGTGTTATAGGTCGTTTTTTGAGCCTATATAAATACAAAGATATCAACTACTGTTTTCAAGGTAGGTGGGCCATCTGCTTTCGGAAGGTTGGTGTAACATAATTTTTCCTCTCCTCATTTAGCCTTATAAATGAGCCTAATATATATATATATATATATATATAGATAGATAGATAGATAGATAGATAGATATGTATGTATATATATATATATATATATATATATATATATATATGTGTGTGTGTGTGTGTGTGTGTGTGTATACTTAAAAAATCAGGCATTTATTTGAAGACTTTCAAGTTGACAGCACTTTTGTTCGTCTTTTTCCAGGGTCGATCTTGCAGGGACGGCTTTGTGCGACTAGTGGGTGGAATAAAAATTTCCAATACTACTGTTCCAATGAACCGACAGAGAGGGCAATATATCTTTACATCGAATTAGCCAGGAAAAGCGGCTGTCAAACCGCAGACTAAGCAGCCAGTTAAAATCTTATAACAAAAATACTGAATTGACAGCCAAGCTATCACGTCAGGTTATTCTGGGTCACTGACTTTGGAAACGTATTTTATCTTTTTTGTCAACGTCTCTTGACACCATGGTTTATAGGAGAGAAGAGATCCTATGTACAAGTTTACAAAGTACTTTAGTGAGTTTCGGATGTTTTTCAAAATGAAACATTAGCTTTGGATTAGTTTCGAGGTATTTCTTTACTTTTCTCACTCGGATTGAATCAATTTCTCTTGTTTCTGGTACTGAACGCAAAGAAAGACAAAGACTTAATCTACAATGGTAAAAAAGAGATCTTGTATATCAACTCACAATAAATCTGAGCAGGTTTGGTGAGACACTCAATAGAAACCAATATGTGATCAACGTCCCTTGGACGTATGATATGTTGGGTCGACCAATGAAAAAGAAAATAAGGTAAAAGGGATGAATGATGAATGAGTCACTTTTCTCGTCTTTTTCTCAATTTTCAAAAGACCAACGTAAATACTGTCAGACATAGACTTAAGGATCAGTATAGCAATAAATAACACTGCAAGTTGAATCCTCCATTGAAAAACTTTTTTCCATGCATGGGAGTATCCGAAGAAAGATTGACCAGAAACTTTTAGTGAGTCCATAGGTGCAGCGTGTGCGCATATACAAACATAGCTATCCAGCCTGCCGGCCAGCCAGCCGCAGCATGTGCCCGTCCATCTCGGCCAACGATGACACCCGATTGATTGACACTCTTGGCTGACAGTAAAGCAGAGCAGAATCAACGTACGTATTTGTAAACAATGTATTGTCCTGACAGCGACAATCTGCAGAAGATCGGTGAATGTTTCTTTCAATACAGTAGCTAAGATCGTAGGGTTGTTATTCATCTCACGTTTTGCAAGCCTGTCGGCACTAGAAGAGATTTCTTCGTCTTCCCCACACAGTTGGTTTTACGTTTAGGAGCTATTTTTATCAGCTTCCCCTAGGACGCAAACTGCCTTACCTGTGATCTAATATCTTGTTCTATCGGAATCACAGAAACATCCTCACCCACTTGGGCCAAAGCATGGGATTTCTTTTCAGTCACAGGCCCGAGATACACCACTGTGGGTACATTCAAAAATAGCCTTCATGCATAAAAATACAGAGCAGAATTTATTTTAAATTGATACTATTTTCCCTATAAGTAGAAACACATTTTCAATTCATTTTCCTTTCATTTTGAACGATAGATGATTGTATTTTGCTCTGATCTTTAAAAATGTTCGTAAAAATCCTGGTCAATGACATGGACAAACGATTAAATCTAACCTCATCAGTTTGCTTAGCAGACAGAACATTCACAGATTTCCGTTATTAATTCTCATATGATCTCATATCTGTCTGCTGCAAATGGAGAATTCTTTTCGTGTCTATGACTTTCATTTTATTGACATTTCTTTAACTGGTTGCCCTGGTGTCATCCAATCGTCACGTATCAATTATTCATATCTAGATCATATTTTTCATTTCGATCACTTTTATTGATTTAAACATTCCAATTACATCGTTTAAATGACTATTCATATCTTTTTAATATAGAAAAAAAATTTTGCTGTGTTTCTTCCATCAATTATTATGTATATCCATCTTTTTTTTTTATATCGCTCAGTTACAAAGGCTATTTATATGTTCCTTTTTTCTAATAATCATTCCAAGCATCTATCTTGAGCTGCCCCTCATTTTAAGTCTCAATTTTTTTTTCAGTCGTCTTTTCAGTTTTCAAGTCTTTTTTTCAGCATGTCCCTCTTTCATTCTTCTTTTCAGTCCCTTCTTCCAGTTCAATTTGTCTTTCTTTTAATCTTTCATTCATTCCTTCAGCATTCCCTGTCTTTCTTTCTGTATTTCTTCCTTGCTGTTTTTCTTCCATCCTTCCTTTCAGTTTGTCTTTCATTCAAACCCCTTCATTTCCCCAGTCTTTCTTCTAGTCTTTCTGTCTTGCGTCCAGTCTTTCTCTCAGTCAGTCTGTCCTCCATTCAGCTTATCTTTTTCCCCGCTCCCCTTTAGTCTTTCTTTTATCGGTCTGTTTTCCTTCCAGTCTTTGTTGTCTTACTAAACCTGTTCCTGCTCCTCCCTTTCAAATATTTTCCCAAACACTCTTTTTTTTTCTTGATAATTCTACTTAGTTTTTCCCTGTTCTTTCTTGCTTCATTTTTTGTTGCCAAATGATTTATTCCATACCATCCTCTTCAACCTGTGTCTAAAACACAGTAAAGTCCCAGACGATTGGAATACTGCTATCATAATGCTTTTATATAAAAAAGGAAACCCGAAAGACCTCAACAACTATAGGCCTATAACTAACTGTGTATATAAACTTTTCACAAAGATCATCACCAACCGAATCACAAAAACACTCGATGAAAACCTGCCACGTGAACAGGCTGGCTTTAGAAGAAGCTACTCGACCATGGACCACCTGCACTCGATAAATCAACTGAAAGAAAAAGCAGCAGAGTATAGACTACCACTTGCCGTAGCATTTATCGACTTCAAAAAGGCGTTCGACTCAGTAGAAATCCCTAAGGTCATGGAGGCCATCAGTCGGCAAGGTGTAGATCCAGTATATGTTGAAGTGTTGAAACATATATACAATCACGGCAGCTCATTTATCAGGCTACATAAAGACTCGGACCCCTTTCAGCTCCAGAAAGGAGTAACACAAGGTGATACCAGCTCACCTAAACTCTTCACAGCCTGCCTCGAGATGATCTTCAGAAGGCTAGACTGGGAGAGTAAAGGAATTAAAATAGAGGGCGAGTATCTGAGCAACCTCAGATTCGCAGACGACATAGCCCTTTTCGCAGAGAACCTACACGACCTCCAACTAATGATAGATGAACTAAATGAGGAGAGCAAGAAAGTCGGCCTACACATGAACTTCAGCAAGACGAAGATCATGTGCAACAACCACATTGGAGATAAGAACACTAAGATCGAAATCGAGGACACAGAACTCGAGAAAGTAGACCACTACATCTACCTAGGGCAACGAATCTCCATGAGACCCTCAAAAGAAGAAGAAATCAAGCGAAGAATCACACTAGGATGGCAAGCCTTTGGCAGAGCTAGCTCAACCTTCAAAAATAATAAGATCCCATTAATCCTAAAGAGAAGGGTGTATAACCAATGCATCCTCCCAATAGTCACTTATGGAGCTGAAACATGGAACTTAACCAAGAAACAGACCCGTAAGCTGAGAACCATGCAACGTGCACATGAAAGAATAATGCTGGGCCTCACATGGAGAGACCACAGAACAGCACAACACATCCGGGAAAAGACAAGAGTTAGAGACATCATAGAAGCCATAAAAAATCTCAAATGGCGGTGGGCTGGCCATGTTGCAAGAATTGCAGATAATCGATGGACATCACGACTCACAACATGGATTCCCCGAGACCATATGCGCAACCGAGGCCGGCAAAATATTAGATGGAGAGATGAATTAGACAAGTTCTGGAAGTACTGGCTCCGTGACGCCCATGATAGAGAAGTGTGGCAAATCCTGGGGAAGGTCTATGTCCAACGACGGACGCTAAAAGACGGATGATGATGAGGATGATGATGATGTCAGTCTACATTGAATTTTCCTTTATGTAACTCTCCTTTGGCTACACAATATCATTTATGGAATAAAGGGGTTTGATATATATCTCAGATAGAAAAAAAACTAACTAAGGAAATGATCCAGACATGTTCCCAATATGCAATATCGAAAATGAATTTTCCCCCTTTGCTATAAACTCCGCTGTCAACCTCTTAGACTGATTCGAATGCCTCATTGGTGACTTTATCCAAAACTGGATCGATGGAATGGGCAAGGAACAAACTTGTTGGCAGCATGTTTAAGTCCTACTCATACTTCCATTCGAACTAAAGGTGATTACTGCAATTTGTGTATTGTTAATACATTTAATAAAATTATCGTAGTATAAAGTGTGTTTATTTATCTGGATAAAATAAGCGCTTGTGTATCAGTGATATGTATATATATATATATTCATATGTTTGTGTAGATATGTAAGACTCTTCTCTTTGTCTTAGTCGTGGACGCGATTTCAAAACAACTATGTTACTTAAATGAATGTAATTATCTATTAGAATGAAATGAACTCCGGCATACATCTGGCGTAAGTTTTAATCGATATGTAAGACTTGTTGATTCAGTTCAGTTGGTGAGAGGAACATCTATCAATCAGCTGGTCGTGATTTCAAATCACGTTAGGGAATTATCAATTTTTATTTCCTAAAATTTGGTGAGGATTTTTCTGTTTGTTCTTGTCACAGCAGAAAAATAAAGTCAACTCGAGGTTCAGATTATGACAGAAATCACCCCCCTCCAAATAAGCGATCCTCCCATCCAAATATTTGCCAGGCGGAGCTGCCAGTTTTCCCTTCACCTCATGGTGAGAGAAAGCCGAAGGGAATTAACTTTTGTCAGTGATCAATGAGCAACGATTTTGTTTTGTATAGATGTTTACTAAGTTAAGCTTATTCTGGCACAAAACCAAATGGGAATAGTATGGAGTTGGAAGATATGCCAATCCTTTAAGTGGGAGGGCCTTCCTGCATTGTTATTCAACTTGATTTTACTTCAGCTTGAACACTGACCCGGTGCTGATGAAAAATACATAACTATCTCATCGACCAAACAGATATAGAATCGTGTTGTAAATGACATTCCCGTATGCAAACATTATTTTATCTTTTGTAATAATCTTCCAACTGAGAAATGAAGTTATAAATAATTACTTGAACACGTTAAGGTAGTTTCTATTTAATGTATTCAACGCTGGGAGGAACAAAAATTATCATTCATGCTGTAATAAAATATTTGGAACACAGATATCAATCACATAAAAGAAAAAAATTTCTGTGGGATTCTTTTTTTCTTTGAAGAATACTATAAAAAAATCTCATCAAAATTCTCTGATATCTTCTCATGGTTATTTTGCTTTTCCAGCGGAACAATCATGAGAATTTATACCCGTTTCAAAGTTGGGAGTTCGTATACCTGCTTGGATATCTCTCGAATGACATATCTGACGTATACATAAAATACATTTCCTGTCAAAATTATTTTACATTGGGGATTATCTTAATGCATAAGTATTTTCGGACTGTTCTCATTTTCATTCATCTTTTGATCAAAAAATTTCAGCCGTTGCAACCAATAGCCATCTCCAGGTATGTGTTGTACGAGATCTCCATCCTCACCGTTAGACAGCGAATCCCTGCCCAAGCTTTCATGAATATCAACACTAATAACACCTAACTGAAAAAGGTAATATTGTACAAAAGCCGAAATTTCAATGCCAGTCTTTCAGGAGAATTTATATATTCTAACAAACGAATTTAACTTAATTACTTTAGTTTAATTTTACTTTATGGATGCTTCAGATAAGAATCGTCAAATCTGATCCGGTGATTTCTTTTGCTTTTTGATCAAGTGTACACCCTGAGAATGTTATGACACTGGCCGGACCTGAGACTTACTTGCCTAGAAGATTTTGTACGGATTCAAATTACGTGATCTTGCCAAGATAGTTTATCTGATTTGTTAAACCTCAAAATGTTGCGGGTATGTGCAAAGGAATATGTCCACTCAAGTCAAAGCTAAACAAATACGACTTGCATATTTCACACGCAGGCACTTAACCACAACTGCACGCACACATACACTAGCAAACTTAACCATGCACTATCTCATCATGAAAACTTGAAATAATTTGGAATGCAGATAATCATATTATCTAATTTGTTTCTTCTCACTCATATCTATCTATCCATATATATCGATCTATCTCTCTCTCTCTCTCACACTCTCTTTCTCTCTCTCTCCCTCTTTCTCTCTCTCTCCCCTCTTTCTCTCTCTCTCTCTCTCTCTCTCTCTCTATATATATATATATATATATATATATATATGTATATATACATTCCTGCTTAAACGTCAATATGTGTCAATACGAAGGTCAAATAAATGGTGATCACAACTAGGCAAGCAAAAACCTTCTCCCTGTTCATTCACCAAAGCTATATAATTCGTCAAAAAAAAGTGCCAAACACCCAGATGTTTCTAACATCAGAAAAAAAACCTTCCGTAATAAAGGGATATTTTAGCTTTATAATAAAAAATCTGTGATCGAATTCACGTAAATAACAACTGAATAAATGTGGAATTTCGTGAAAGATATCGTGGTTGAATCTAACCAACTTACGTTATGCAGTCTTCATTGAAGCAAAAGATTGTAGAGCCTTATATATGATTACTTTCAGAAAGATAAACTCTCTTCTGTGTTCGATACATTCATTTTCTAGGTTACCAGTGCGTTCTTTTCAAATTGTGCAGAAATTTCTTTTAGTCTCAATACACATAAATTCTATTAAACTAAACAAAAGGAAGAAAAGACAAAGTCGGTCCAAAAGATATAAACGCAAAATCAACGCTTATAATAAAAATAAGTTCAAAATTAGTATAAAGTAAAAGGGCGTATTCTATCTTTTCAATTTACTGTTGAGGCAGAATGCATTTTGTTGGGAGAACATGATTCATGTTTATCGTAATCATCAGTTCAAAAGGGCGTTATTAAGTGTATCATGAGTTATAACAGCTTTGAAAAGATGGAATAGATATGCAAACGTAACTATAAATGCTCACGTTCACAGCAAATACAGAGCTAGAGATAAAAAGACGAAATATTTACAATAGCAGAAGAAAATGCGCGCATTCTTTAATCGAAAACTTACATAAACCCCATTTTTATGGAGACATGTAAGGTAACAAACATACGGTACAGACGTGTGTAATCATATGCTCTATATTCATCCGTTATCATTTATTGGACATCCATCCATAATTCTTTTTCATAGATTGATTGTATGTTATTGTTAGTTTCTCAATAAAAAGGTACTGTTGCGAATCGGGGTTAATGTAAATGTGTGTGTCTTTATATGCGTATGTGAAAGGGATACTGACTAACCAAGAGAGAAAGAAAGAATGTAGAAATGTTAGCATTGTAGTAGTAAAACTCTTGGGGCTGAGTAGGAGAGCAAGAAAGAGGGTAAGAATTGGGATGCCAGCAGCTTCCCCTAAAATCAAGATCCCGTGCTCAAATTAATCCAGAAACATCATAAACGTAAACACAACTTTTGAGTGAATTATTCAATAACAGTTAATAGAAACCTACTGCATATTGTTACCAATAGATCTCACTGACATTGAATTTTATTGCTAATCATTAACATATTATGACATTATGACGGCCTGAGCTTCTGTAACCTTCATTGAGAACTCAAAATGCAATGATAACAGAACTACTATTACACTTGACAGGGGTCAATATTTTTATTTCAAAATAATGCAAACAGTAATTAATATAAGAATTAGAACTAGAAGTATGATTCGGAATTCATTGCCAAACAAGAAAAAAAAATTGAATTTAATTCCAAAAGAGCAAAAGTAACAACGCAGTTCAAAATGTATTTTCTGCTGAACTAAACGTCTTGGATTGATTAGTGATAGCAATGATTGCCTCGGGAACATGCGTCTTCCCGAGATAAATACGGTATATGAGTTCCCTGTAGTGATTTACTTATTACCCCCAGATTTCATCCCAAGAAAGTGGGCAAATTTTGCCGGAAAAGGATTTTATATCATTTTTTCCACTTATGGACCATGTGGAAAGACTAGAATCCATTACATTAATTTCTTCTTTTTTTTTTGCAAAAAATTCAACTTCAAACTTACATAACCTCATCTAATGAGCGAATCTTTGTCAAATAAAATATTTTGTGCTTACATTGTCTCCTCACTGACAAGTTTGGTAGGAATGTTAGCATTGCAGTGGGAGAATTAACAACAGGGATGAAGGCCTGTACGCTCCTTTTAGGTTGGTCATTTCGAAAAAAAGGTTTCTTCTAAATCTTGAAGGGAGAATCCAGAGAGAGAGATAGATAGAGAGAGAGAGAGAGAGAGAGAGAGAGAGAGAGAGAGAGAGAGAGAGAGACAGAGACAGAGAGACAGAGAAAGAGAGAGAGAGAGAGAGAGAAATGTAAATACGAGGAGAGAGGACAAAGAGAAGAATAAAGGGAAGGAAGTTAGAAAGAGAGACGGGGAAGAATAGGAAATGCGCTATCACAGTCAATGATTGAGGAACAGTATGGTCAAAATTTGAATACATGGAAAAAATATCTAAAAATCAATATGATCAGGATAAGTTCTAATGATGACAATACTGGCGTTTTCTACTGGAAAACATCTAAGTGACATCTTGATTCTTGAGTAGAATAAACCCTTCAAAATAAGACCCCAAAGATCGAAAATTAGAAAGGTATATTGGAGCACTGACAATAGATGTAGAAGACACGAACAAACACAAGCACAAATAAAAAAAGGACCCTCGCTATATTTGTTGACTACAGTTGTTCAATAGTTACAGTACTCGTTTATAGTTAATAAACCAAGACTGATAGAAGGATTCAGACTGGCCTAGAGGAATAAGAAAAGAATAACCAGGTGAGATAAAGACTTCATGTACAGAGTATTCCAGAGGTGTCTTAGCCAACCAAAAATGAGAAATTTGTATTACAACTAAACTCCAAACCTGTTGTCGATTGAAGTGATAGAAACGGTTGAAAATTCAATTCATCGGTTATTGTAGTTTGAAAAACGGTGACAAATTTAAAATTATGGGAAGGTGACCAAAGCTGTCTAGTTTCGAAAATGGTTGTTTTTTTTTTAACTCAGGGACTATCACACCGTGCAATGGCTGGACAAGTTCATAGAAGTCTGAAAGTTGTGAAAAATTATTTGAGCGATGGACATGGTAAGATGTCCAGTCTCAATGGGACAGTAAAACCATTATAATCCATGGCTTGTCTGAGGGTAAAAAAACTGATTGAAAGACCACCGAACAAACACTTAGAAGGTCAAGACTAGAATTTACAAAACTCATTCAAACTCACGATCCACTCCACAGTCAAAAAATCCAACCAGAATGACCGCAGTTCGGCTCCAGTGGGATAGGTTTGGTAGCTGAAGGTGCTCAGATTAGTAGCCAACCGTTTATGTCTTATCGTGATAATGCTCATATTCTTCGAGAGTCACTCAACGATCACGCAAAAAGCAAGGTTTGAACGGTGTTCCGTTTGGTCGGTAAACCCACCTGATCTCAATATCATTGAAAACATATACAGATGGTTGGCAAGGGATGTTTTTGAAGGTGGGAGGCAATTTAATACAGTTCAGCAGCTCAAAACTATCATCTAAGCGGCTTTGGATGAAGTGCCTGATGAATTTCTCGATCGATTGTTCTAAACCTTACCAAAATCAGAATATCCACGTCGTTAACAATAATGTTTCCCACAAAATATCTAATAAAATTTCTTATGGAACATCAGAATCAGCTATACGTTTAAAATGTTGCAAAACTCTTGAATTAACCTATCGATACCTCATATCGAAATAGTTACTTTTAACCCTTTTTTCAAAACGATTCTGTTAAAGCAATTACTTGTATGACTAAGGATGAAGCAACATACATATATGATTTATTAGAATAGATTGACATTCCGTTGGATAGGAAAATTTTCACCTGTATCGAAAAGTTTGTGGTGCATGCAACATCTCCTTATCTGTCCAGCTATCTATAAATATAACTTTCTATCCATCGATTTTTCTATCTATCTATAACTTCATCTATCCTGTAATACACATGTATTACTTTTATGCTTTTGTGTTTATCATCGTTTCACAAGGTGGAAAACAACATATAACCATCTGAGGGAAAAACGTAAGACCCTTTCGTTGGTTCACTGGGCGTGAAACGGTAAGTGATCGTTTGGCAGAGATATTCTCAAGGAATGGATGGATTCGGCAACGGAGGAAAAAATGGGAAACATTAATCCTAACCCGATCACTAAGACAGAAAAGTTTTACGTAGCAAAGAATATTATGCTAATACTATTATCTGACCAAGTGATTTATTAATTGTTAGTATTGCAAACACAGAAATACGTACTTGTTCATCGGCGATGGTAAAAAGCAAGAAACAGAGAAATATCCATAAAGTATAGTCAAGCAAATGAGCAACCTTATCAGCATTAACACAGTGGCACAGTCATATGCTTGTAAAACATCTATGATGAATGGTGATATGGTGTTACAGAAATGAAATAGCTACAGAAGAATATACAAATAATGTTAACTTGGTCATTCCCCGATAGTCACCTATGAAGCTGAATTGTGGAACCTAACAGAAAGATTGACGCTGAAACTGGGAATTATGCAATGTGCAAAGTGGAGAATCATGCTCAACATCACATGGTGAGACCGGGACAATATGTAAGAGAAAAACCGGGAGATATGATAAAATCCATTCAAAAACTCGAATAGCAATGTGGATGTTATGTTGCAATCTTTGGATATCACTACATGCAACGATCATATGCAATATTGTAGCCAGCAAAAATAAGATGGCGACGACGTAGACCGGTTTAAAAAATATTGGCGCCGCGTTGCCAACGATCGAGTGGTCCGGCGAAACTTGGAAAAGGTTTATATCCAACGATGGATAATACAAGGATGATGTTTAAGACGATGATGACGATAATGATGATTGAGTACATTGTCCTTTTGTTGTTTGTATCCCAGTTCCGTTCCAATCCAAATATAATGAGCAGTTGACGAATTATTATTTAAGATTTTGGTCGGTTAAGAGTAAAATTTCAGGATTAATTTCGGTATTTTATTGCCTGAAATTTTCCTCCGCTTGCCTGGACAACATCTTGGTTGTGAAAGATGCTACACAAGCCACTGAATACAAAATGGGCCTCCTCGGCGTAAAGCATTAAGAAATGGTATTCTGTCCCATTAAACTTGAATCTCTAAACCGAACGCCCAGAGTAAATTTAGAACGAAAAAAAATGGGGGAAGAGTATAAAGGCATTCAAAATAAACCCGTAGCGAAACAAAACACTTGTTACTGGTAATAAAATAAGACCAGAATGCTGACAAAAAAGAATCAGAAAACAGAAACAGAAGAATACAAAACCGTAAGACAAGAGACAACGGAAGAGAAAACGAAGTAGAAGACGAAACAAAGAAAAATACTTTTAGGACGATTTTCTTTCAGGTTGGCATTGGGAAACAGAATGCGTAAAAATATGGAAATTACTTGGAGGTTTGAAATATTATCGCTGCAGTCTTTAAAAAAAGCAATGACGTTTGGAAAATAGCTGAAGACGTCAGAATTGGCGAATGCTGAAGAATGGAAAGGTAGGAGGGGGGAAGTAAATGACTAGCGTAATAAAACATGAAGTAGGATGAAATAACATCCTGTGCCATGGAAACCGAGAACCAAAATCAAATGGAAAAGTGTGTAAATAAAACAAAAATCAAACCGTCTTTTTTTTCCTTTTTTTTTCTTTAAATTAAACGTACAATTTTTGTTCGTTTTAATGTTCACTGAGAAACGGTGCTATTAGAGTATTGACTGGGACAAAAATCTTAGGAACTGTAAAAGTCCTTGTTGCGAGAGAGAAACATGGTGAGTCAAAAACGATTAGTTCAAGAATGGGTCAGGCCATTAATAATAATAGTTGCTGATGGAGGAGGAGGATGAGGAGGAAGAAGGAAGTAGGAAAAAATGAAGAATGAAGAATGAAGAATGAAGAACGAAGAAGGAAGAAGAAAGAAAAAAAGAAGGAAAAGGAGAGAAGAAGGAATTTTCTGATTCAATTGATTCTCAGGCTCATTAAGAATTGCCATGTGTAATGTTCTGAAGTATTTTCCGGGATTGGTCAAGAGGATAAAATTGTTACTCGACTCTTCCCAATCCTATACTCGGTGATGATCTCCATCAGGCGCTCAGTTGAGCAATGGCCTTGTGCCAAAGTAAGTTCGACTTGATCCGCAATCTATTCGATTTTGATTGCTTTTAATAAAAAGAAAAGAAATGGAAATTGTTTTGAACCAAACTTAATCTCCTTTTGAAGAGAAGAATTATTTCCGAAAAACAAATGGAGTTTTGTAACTTCATCATTATGTCTTCGAGGATACAAAGGATTTATAGAATTTCTTCTCTTTATTTTGACATTTAATGAGAATGCCTGAGGTTACTTGCCAACCAGAACCTGATCACACAAGTGCTACTTCACCACTTATGACTCTTGGTCGCTGTATTAATCGCAAGAAATTACTATGATTATGTAAAATTATTCGATTACATTTTGAAGTGGTCGTTTCGTTCTACCATAACCAGCAGTTTGGTCCGATAAATGGTGATCTGCCCACAGGTTCAAGTTTTCATAAATACACCTTTCCCGAACGCGTGGAGAAGAATAACAATCGTGGAATCCTAATTAATCGCGAGTGAAATTTAAATGTACACAATACGTATTTCCATGTTTTCAGAGCTATCATTATGATCAACAGTCTTTTATCGTCCGTCGTTGGACAAAGATCTTTCTTGGGATTGGCTAAACCTCTCTATCATGAGCATCGCAGAGGCAATACTTTTTAAAATTGTTTAGTTTGTCTAGTCATCTTATATTCTACCGGCTTCAGTTTTGCATCTGATCTCTGATGATCCATGTTGTGGGTAGGGCTGTTCAGTAGTTGTCTGCCATTCTTGAAACTTGACCAGCCCTTTGCTATTTGTATATCCTGATGAAGTCCATGATGTCACGTATCCTTTTCTCCTGAAATATTTTGCTGCCTTCTGATCTCTCTATGTAATGTTGATTTTGCATGTGCCCGTTGCATGGTCCCAAGTTTGAAGGTCAATCTCACGGTTGAGTTCCAGATTTCGGGTCCAAAGGTAAATATTGGGGGTGCATCGGTTGTATATTCTTCTTTTTAGGACTAATAGGATTTTCTTCTTGAAAGTTGAGTTCGCTTAACAGAAAGTTTGCAAACCTGGAGTGATTTCCCGCTTTATTTCTTCTTCTTTTGAGGATTTCATGGAGATTAGTTGTGCTAGATAAATGTACTTGTCTACTTTCTCTGGTCTGGAGCTTTTCATTTTGTATTTATTCCCTACGTGTTTGACTTGCTGGAGTTTTTGTGAAGGCCAACTTTTTTGCTTTCCGAATTCAGTCTAGCATTAGATAATGTCCTGAAGGTTCTCACAGAAAGGCAATGTGGCTTGCAAAGCTGAGGTTGCTAATGCATTTACCGTCTATTCTGTTTCTTTTATTTCCCAGTCTAGATTTCTGAAGATCAACTCAACATTGGCTCTGAAGAGTTTGGCTGAGCTGGTATCACTCTGCCTTATTCCCTTTCAGGGATAATAAGACTCTTAGTCTTTTTATAGCCTGATAAATGAGCTGCTCAGATGGTTTATATGTTGCAATACTCTGACATATACGGTGACTACACTCCGTATAGTGATAATATCAATGACTTTGAGACTTTCAATGACTTTCTTGACATCGATAAATGTTACAGCAAGAGGTATTTTATATTCTGCTGATCTCTTTTTTAGTTGATTTACCGGCTGGAGATGGTTCATGATCCAGTAGCTTCTTCTAAAGCCAGCTTGTTCCGATGCTTGGCTTCCATCTAGTGCATCCGTGATTGGGTTGGTGATAACTTCGGTGAAAATTTTGTAGGTGTAGTTGTGTAGACTTGTTCACCTTCCATGGTGTAACTTCTGGGTGATCCTTGAAATGATTACTTGTGTCTTGCCCACCATTGTTGTTGTTTCGAGTTCCTTTTTTTGGAGGAGTAGAGTTTTTGATAGAAATCTCTGGCACGTTCGACAATCTGGTCCCTGTCTGCTATTATGTCTCCTGTCGGTAAGAATATCTGCTTTTTAGTTCAAGTTTGAAAGATCGAACGAGCTTTTCGGTACGTTTAGTGGCCGCCATTCGGTTTGGAACATTTGCATTCTTCGTTGATGCTGATTTGAATTTGACATCTTACCGTTGTGTGGTCGCTTCCAACATTGAATCGATTCAGGACCTGGATATCTTTGACGGTGTCACTCTTGTCCGCTGGAATGGAGTACATTTCAGAATCGGTTCTATGGTTGGAGCTCTTCCAAGTCCATTTTTGAATGTTTTTAAAAAAAAAAGTGTTCATGATTTTGAACTCGTTTGCCATTGAAAAAAAAAAAAAAAATACAAGATCTTGGCCTCCGTAGTTCCGTAGTTTATATCCGAACTCTCCAACGCAAAATTCATTTTCTTATTTTAACAAGTGCATATATCTCCCCTAATGATATTGAAGTATATTCTGTTATCTTGGAGATGAGTTTTATGGTCATCGTATAGTTTATTTCTTAATCCGTTGACTGCGAAGTGGGGGTGTAGACTTTGATGATGCCCAGTTTGTATCTCCCTGTGGGTAGAACGGTGACATTATGCTGTGAGACAGCTTTGAAACCAACTACGTTGTCTTTGAGTTCCTTATTGATGAGAAAGCTCACTTTGCTTTGTTTTCCTCCATCTTTCCCGCAGTTGTAGGGATTATGTTTGCTCTTCCTTTCGATCAGTTATCTGGGTCTTGTCATTTTGTAACACCGATTGTATCCCATAGCCTACCTAGGATAATGGAACATTCGTGCTGTTCTAAGAAATACCCTCAGGGCACATATCACTTATCACAGCATCCTCTCCACTCAAAATAGTCAGCAAAGTGCTCTTTCAGGATCGCCATCAGCTGCCATGTCGTTTTATCCTTAATATTGCCCACAGTCTAGAATCTCCTCTGTTTCAAGTGTGATTGTTTAATTTGAGTATGACCAGAATTAGCAGGGAGCAAAATCTGGATTGTAACGGATTGAGGCTGATTAATTCAGGCCATGAAATGTTTTGTCAAAGTGCAAGCAAAAAACAGAAGACGCGAAAATAAACAATAAGCGGGGTCGGTCTTTCTGAATCTGCTGATCACACTATCCACAAGCCCATTGAGTAAAGCCAAGGGCTAGTGCTTGCTCATACATGCCCAATAATGTCCAATCTGATCGGTGACCAAGTTACATTGAGGCCAATCAACCCATTCTCCAGATATCATGAATATCTGGATAGTTTCTTTTCTGAACACACCTCGTATTTCAATATTCTTTTCCCCATTCTGCACCATTCAGATACGCATGCATGAGTACGTGTGCGTGAGCACACACCTACGCATGTCCACGCACGCACAAAAACATGCACATCAAACGCACATAGGAAAACCTTAACAAACGAATACATTCATATTTATATTTGCATAGTTACAAGTACACATACTTTTGAAAATAGAAACATTTTCTGTCCACCTTCTCAGGATAACGCTTGGATGCCATTCAAAGGGTACAAGACAAATATTCACCTGAAGAAAACTAGAGAACAGCAATAACGTTACGTTTATCTATTAAGCTCAGCTTAGTCAGGCACAAGATCAATGCAGTCAAGCACCAGGTGAGAATAGAACTGACTACAAAGGTGGATTGGAATGCAATACAAGGTGGGTCCTTCTTACGTTATGGTTGGCACGTTGGTTATTTATCAAAGTACCTCAGTCTACCACAAGTCCATTGTAGTTGGACACTCAGTGACAACCTACCTCTTTACTCAAACCTATTAATGCGTGAGATAAGTTTACTAACGACTGTGCCAACAATTGAAACCCCAGCCACGATTTCATACTAAGAATTGATGGAAGTCTGAATAAATCACCGAGTCATGTTCATGAATATTCCCCATTGTTGATATGGCTTGATATCTAAAATGATAATAATGTTTGGGATAATTCAAACAGAAATAGAAATATATCAACTTGCGTCTGCTAGAATTTCTTTTGTCGAGAAGATCTATGTGCTATTGTAATTCTTTTGCATGCGTATTTTGAAATAGTTGCATTATTCATTATAACCAAGCGCTCATAACCAGATAGTATGTGCATGTGTCACGAAGAATGTAGAGAGAGAGAGAGAGAGAGAGAGAGAGAGAGAGAGAGAGAGAGAGCGAGAGAGAGAGAGAGAGAGATAAAGAGAGAGTGAGAGAGAGAGAGTAAATGAAGGGATGGGAAACAGAAGATGTAGAATGTTTGGGCTCGACTTTGGAAGGGTTTTCAGGTTGAATAAAAGAAGATAGTTAAGAGAATACACGGCAGAGGGGATAAACATATAATTTTTCCTAACTGAAATGAAAGCGAAAAATGAAATCGTATTTTATTCAGACTCTGGAGAAGGCATCTGCAATGTGTCTGTATAGAAAGCAGATGAAACAATTGCTATAAGGAAGTTGGTTACATTATAGGCACACAAAGTAATGAATTCGATCATTACTGAGTGTCATATAAATGTTTCCGGGAGCGAAACCTATACTAATTCAACAAATCTCCGTATATTTTATACATAAGACATGTACAATATCTTTCCTTTTAGCTTTTCACTTTTAATTTGAACTTGACCAATACAACTACGTAAGACAATGGATTTCCAAGTAACCTTCAAGGAAAAAGAAATCAGGCAAAGAATTACCCCAGATTAGCAAGCTTTTAGAAGAGCAGGCTCAACCATCAAGAATAAAAAACCCGATCAGTTATAAAAAAAGGAAGGTCTAAAAATGATGCAATCTCTCAATATTCACCTATGAAGCTAAAACTTGGGACCTGATTCAAAATATTAACCCTAAAAATGAGATCCATGCAACGTGCACTGGAAAGAATCATGCTGAACATCTCATGGAGATGTTACAAGACTGCACAATGGGCTGGTCATGTTTAAAAAATGTCAAACAACCACAGGACAAGATGTAACATAATGTGGATCCCCAGGGATCATATGCGAAACTGCAATAAGCCCCCCCCCCAAGAAAAAGAAAGATAGCAGGAAGAACAGGATCAGTTCAGAAAATCAAGGTAAAGATATCTTGCGAATTTGAGGGAAGGTCTATGTCCAACTGCAAACACTTAAAAACTGATAATGATAATGATGATGATGATGATTGAAGATACCATTATGTATCAAAAGCGCATCTCATGGCCGCCATACAATCCGAAAATCTCCACTTGCCCTTGCTTTTAACAAAGCTCGTCTATGCTTTTAAGACAACATTGTCACTATGTCGTAACAAGTTGGGCTTCTTTTCTCCGCTGCACAATATTCGTTTCACAATGTCTCTATTCTGGCCTCTTATCAAAAGGCTAGCTGGTCATATTAAATCGTTATTGTGTTACAAAACAAAGGAAGATTCGCTTAGCATGATTATACCCCTCTCCTTCCCCGTCTTAATTTTGTGTTTGTTTCTTTTACGCAGTTGTAGTCCAAACAATGTAAGGGGCTTGAAAGACAAGAAAAAAAATTAATCAAAATGGAGACAGTCTTAGCTTAAGACCCACCCAGCCGACATATCCTTTGTCTTTCTCTCCTCTAATAGTTTATACTTTGATGAATTTTTTCACATAATGACACAACAACTATGTTCTGCTACTCATCGATAACTTACAATCACTTATTGGATGATGGTAATGCCTAGACAATGTGTTCATCTCAGTAGTTATTGCATTTTTGATATTTACACATCTATAAACTTTGGTAAAAATGTTGCTAATATATTCTCAATCGAAAAAAAAAAAAAGGACTGGAAGAATTTTTATATTCAAGGTTAAAGCATGAGGTGATTATGTTGATATTATGATGTGATTTTCAAGATATGATATTTACAAAATCACTGAAAAAATTCTGTTCAAATAATTGGCAGGTCCAGTTAACCGAAAAAAACAGTTTTCTATGAAACAATATGTGTACAAAAATTTTGTTTGAAGCAATAACTTGGCAAACAACAATTTAACAAGGTGTGTCCTATATTTTTGAGTCCAACTATTGCACATCTAACCTGAATCATAAAAATATTTAGAATTTTTTTGAAGCTGAAGATTAAATCTTTTATCTCTGGCAGATTTAATGCAAAAATGTTAATTTGGAAGCACTCCTCATAATAACCAAAGCAAATTAGTGATGATTATATATATATTTGAACTCGTTCTTAAAAATAGGTCATAAGGTATAGTGGGTCTTGAAAATCGATATATATATATATATATATATATATATATATATATATATATATATATATATATATATATATATATATATATATATATATATATATATATCAATATTTAGAAAATTAGTGTAGTAAAAAATTTTAAAAAATAAATGTGAATCAAATAAAAATGCTCTATGTATTAGAACAATACAGAGCAAAACTCCATTATTACAGAAGATTAGAGAGAGTAAATTTCACACGTGTTTCATGTTAAATCATCTCTGAGAGTCTTTACCATGAAACAACTGCTGAATCTTTCTCTCTGACCTTACTCAACTATTAGTCATACGCACTCACATACAGGAAATGCACACATACACACACATCTTCTCAAAATATAAATATAAATATATATGACTGTGTGTGTGTGTTTATGTGTCAGAGAGACGGGAAGAAAGAAAAACAAGCGGAGAATGATACTTATACCTCTCCCTATTCGTTGGCAGAGGTAATAACGTGAGGAGAATAGAGTGAAACTGTAGACTCCATTCTAAAAAGTAACTCGTCCAAATTTTTATACATTTAGGGCATTTGCAAAAGTTAATCCAACTGTGGGTAGAGAGATTCCCCTGTCTGCTTATCTTTTATGTTATTTAATTGCTAGAGTTCTGTTCTTTCAAACGCCTTCTCTAGAGACCAGGAACATGTGAGCCGTACAACTATTTCGATAATCCTATACCAGAAACAACTATAGTTGATTGATCAAAAGTTTGCTCCGAGCATTGCCTAACATTCAACAGACTTTATGATTGAAAGAAAAATAAATCGTAACCGGACAATCGCGTGACTTAGTTGCTACGGCTTACTAGAAAGCAATGCGACCATCGGAAAGAGGCGGTCGAATAATTGCCTGCGTTGGAACACGTAGCTTGTCATGTCATGTGAACGAGACCAACGCACAGCCTGCAAGATCACTGATACGGCGAGCTGAAGTGGAATTAGCCGTATCGGTGACCCGCAGTAGTTAAGCATATGCTAGCAGTGATGTTTCAGGATGGCCACTTCTTTTGTGCACTGATACCGATACATTATTGATTGAAGAGAAGAAGGAGCTTGCTAGACATATTGCACGGTTGACCAGACAGCGATGTCGAAATCACTAATAGAATCATGGCGGACACAGCCGGAGCACACTGTGAAATCTGTTCCTGCCATCTGCCACTGAGCGGTCTTTCGATGTATTATGCACATCTCCGTTGCTGTTTCTGTGCGAATAAACAAAATGGCTAGCATTTGAAGAAAGCCGATGAAACGTCAAATTCAAGAAAGAAAAAAAATCAAAGAAAGAAATAAAAAAAAGTATGAAAGAAATACTCTCGACGGAGAGAAGGGCTTGTCGAGTAGGTCATTTGATCAATTGACAAAATAAAACATTGTAAGCTTATAAACTGTGGTTAGACACAAAACCTGGCTTGATGCAAATTTATTACAATGGAAAACCGCCCCAATGTAATTCTATATAATGGAATAAAATGATAGTCTTTTCAGCATGTAAATTTCCAAAACATTTATCGCATGATGGTGTTGAATTCTAGGATTTTCTAAACTTCTTCATGGGAATTGTTGTCACTATCTAAGAGAGTTGTTACTCGCACTTGAGAATGAAAATCAAAGTTCACCCTGATATTGTCAATTTTTATCCGTAAGTCTCCAATGCTCTTTATATATCTTACCAAGGTGACCCGCTTCAATTTCAATTTTCGGTCCAAACCATTACTCCTCAACTGTCCACCCATGTATTACTGGTATGTAGTTCCCATTACTCATTCAGTCACCGTGTCCTCTCTTGACTGGTCTAACTGTTGCTGATTCAGAATTACAGTGACCAATCAAAGCGTAACACACATCTGTAATTCCCAATGATAAATTAAACTGGGAGTCATCTGAGTCATTTTTGTCCCGCTGAGACCTCACCAGATAGACACATACACACACAAGCACACACACCCACTCACCTACACACAGACACACACACACACACACACACACACACACATATATATATATATATATATATATATATATATATATATATATATATATATAGCCAGAATCACTTGGAAACTGAAAAAGCCATGTGGACTCTTTAGTCTGTCGATTTCTGTAAAACAAGCTCCGCAGGATGATGATAGCACATGCTCCACAGATCCGCTCTACAAGTTGCAGGATGCTTAGAATGAGTGATATGGGGAATATAATAGAAAAGTGCTACCATGTATTCTGGTGGATATAAACAGCACATGCGAACTGAATGAAGTTCAGGCTTTCCATTCTAAGTGTACAAACAGCAGTCAAAAAAACAACTCCGATGGATTAGGTGGAACCTGAGTGTTAGAGTAAGTACTTCTAAGGTAAAACTAAATGTTTTGCGTCGCTTCATCTATATAAAAATAATAGAATAGGGTATATAATTATAGTTAGGATTTCAAACGTTCTAATATATCGATATCAATCTCTGGAATGCTTGCTTTGACAAGCGTCTTATTCCTCACGCTAGAAGTATTGTGATCTCTGAACGAGAAGCAAAATGCAAACAAGTAAGATTTGAATCACGAATGGGGAGAAAAACTGATGAAAGTGCAATTTCGATCGACATTGTGTTTGTGTCACAGTTTGAAAGAAAGTGTACACGTGGATATAATTGAATCTTTAGGATTCTGTGAAACGACGGGGGCGAGAAACGAGAAATAATAAAGCGGGTAAAGAGCAGAAAACCGCTTGAAATCGGAAGTATGGCATAAGGTTCGCCAGCAAACGTGCTTATGGGTCCACACCGTACACACACACACACACACGCACGCGCACAAACGCATGTATACACTGACAACTATACACACACACACAAACACACGGACGTATGCATGCGAAAATTTGAATTTATTTGTATATATAGATATCTGCGAAAAAAACTACTATTACAAGAGGTGACCAACTTACTACCACAAGCTAAGCAGTGGCAAATTTGTCATTCTCAAATAGACCTCCAAATAAACTGATACGTCTTTATGCGAAGTATCACTTGTTTTACAAGTGAACACCTGCATTGTTTGTTTAACACTAATCTTCCTTTGTAGAAAATGCCAGTCTTTAAAAATTCTGATTTGAAATCTCATCTTTTGATTTTCAAACACGGCCTAATGGCACCGGACACAAAGTTGCAACCGTTCTGCCAAAGTGTTCACGTAGACGGTCTCACTGATAGTCCGTACCTCTTCATAATAAATTGATTTCACATTGTTCGGCTTTTTTAAAAGTTAACACCTTCAGTAAAATTCTAACACATAAAGTATTCTAGTTTTCTTAGAAAAACCGATTATAGATGAACTTAGACGAATTGTAGACGTTCAAAAAGCGGGATTTGTTTACATTGTCTTGGAGGAGAAACAAAAGAAAATCTTTAAAAAGAAAACCTCAGAATTTCATGGAGTTCACAAAGTGCTGGGTGTCTTGTTTAGAATCGACGGCGAATGCACTCTTCGCTGTTCCCTCTCTGATTTTAATGTCAAATGCTCGGTACTGTACTATTTTTGTTCGTGTAAATTTTGACACGAATGCACTTCCAAACGTCATATGACAAAAGGCGTGCAACCTTTCTAAACAAAAAGCATTTACACGCGTAAATGGCACAACCAGAGACCTTTGATAAAATGCGTATACATAGGAATGTACTGAACATGCAGTGACTTTCTACGTACAATGTTGCTCATAAGTAATACTACCTCAAACACTTTTTAGAGAAAGTTAATTTTCTTCTAAACAAAAGAGAGAAGGATTTAATGTTCTGTTATTTATTATTTCTGATGGAACATTAAATAATGGAAACAGATGTTATCAAGAAACTATCTTTGAACGAACCGTACTTCCGTAAGGTGTACTTGTTTTTGGACGGCAACGTAATCATGGTTTAGCATCAGGCTTCTGATGCTGTAGTGTTTATTCATTAATAATATCTCATAACCTCAGTTTGGATTCTAAAATGTTCCGCTACAAATAATGAAATTATGCCATTCTGTACAATCGATTTTTCGATTTGATTTTAACGCACAACGAAAACTTTCGTCCACTATCATCCATTTTAATTGTTAAAAATATTTGAAACCACACTGATCAACGAAAAGAAAAACATTCACTTAAAATTGAAATTTGAATAGAATTTCTTTATTGTATCGAGAGTTTGGGTCAAAGTTTTGACAGGGGTCTTGGATGTCGATTTAAAAGAAGAAAACAATCACTCTTACATCCGTGTTTAAACATAAACACATTTGTATGTGTGTGTGTGTGTGTGTGTGTGTATATATATATATATGTATATATATATATATATATATATATATATATATATATATATATATATATGTACATTTATATATATATATATATATATATATATATATATGTAATAAGATGTTGATTTGCTACACAAACTAGTTCATAAATCCATCACATATCAGACGTTGCTTTATATTAAGATATATTGCTAACCTGATCTGTACCACACACACACACACACACACACACACACACACACATATATATATATATGTATATATATGTTTCTGTATGCGTGTGTTTTGGAGTAAAATGAAAGTTTGTTGTGTACAAATACAAAAAAACCATACCGCTTTTAAGACACCTCAACCAAATCTGTCCTACACTCAACTTATGTTTAATTCAATCATTATTCGCTGAAACCACCCACAGCCAGACTATAAATACATTATTTCTCGTATCTTAATCACCCTTTATTTTACAATAAGCCAGGATAAACTATTGATAAACTATTATGTTGCAAGTATTCATTGCTAAACATTTTATTACCCTCCCCTTTGTTCAGAATTAAGTGAATTACGAATGAGGTCTTGTGGTACATCACTTCAATTCAAGAAATATTTTTGGTACCGAACGAGGTTTTGAGTACTTTTTTTGTCATATATGCCAAATTCATTCATTATCATTGTTCTATTTTATATAAACAAATCAATTTTTTTCAACTCTTTACTATGCCAGGGCTAAACCATGTTTATGGCTCATTGAATCTTTCATAATGGTTATGTAGTTATAAGTTTGTTTAGTA
>OY735211.1:9738857-9776357 GCA_963457665.1 Thysanoteuthis rhombus | reverse complement strand
ACTCCTCTCGCCTTTTATTCAGACAGAGGTCACTGAAAAACATTGAAAAAAAAAAAGAAGCAAAATAGATTGGTGCAAACTTGGGGATCAATTTTGTATTAATTTACATTGTATGTTGAACTCACCACTAAACACCTACGGGATGAATTTTCCAAGGAAACAAAGAGAATTAGAGTTTATGAAGAGTGAATGTGATTTTCAGCCCTCTAGCTCTATCGATACGGCCTTTACGCTCGATACATGAATACATACATACATAGCTAGACCACTAAGCCAACTTGAAAACTAAAGAAACCTATCTTGATGATTTTGGTGACGGTTTCGATTTCTAATTATATTTCTTCCTAAACCGAATACACATAGAAAAAGAGAACAACAAAAGAGATGAATAACAGCTCATAGCTTATGTAAGACGATTCAATTTTCCAGTATAATGTATTTTTGAATTATATTCCAGACGATCAGGCAATAAAACATGCATACATTGTTCCTTCTGGGGATAAATCTGTGAAACTACAAAAAGCATTTTAAATGAAGTTTTCGTCGATTTTATCCGTCTTTTTTCTACGCTAAATGAAAGGAAAACACGTTTGGTTAGTCATTCAATAGAAACAGTCATGCAACTAACGTTTTTGGCTGCATGCCATGTTAAGGGCGATCCATTGAGAATTTGTAAAAAAAAAAGATGATCAACGAATACTCTAGCTATGTAGTTAAAAAGCGGGCAAAGAATGAGGATGTTGGGCCGTGATCACTAAAAAAAGCCCGAATTTTCAAATACAAACATGAATTCTTCCAGACACGAAAGGTGATCAATTTAATACAAACTTAAATTGCAAATTGAACCTCCACTAAAATCTTATTTGAATTGGAGGATTTAAAAGAAAAAACAAAACAACCTTTTTGTAGACATAATAAGGAGTGAAGGTTTATATTTTCAGCCCATTAGCTCCTTTGGTGCGGCCTGTAAGCGTGATATATACATACATAGCCAGTCAGTCAGCCAGACAGCCGAAACAACTTGAAACTGAATAATTCTATGCTGACAGATTGGGTGACAGTATTGGTTGACAGTTTCTAACAGAAATGAATAAATATCCATAATGTTCCATTTGCTGGTTGAGAGAAAAAAAAATGCTAGCGTTCCAAGTTATGTTTTATGCTCATATAATATTGAAGAGTGCCGTGTTTAAGGGTTATGTGTTAATCATTTACGACCGAATCAGGAAAGAGGAAGAAAAAAGTAATTTATGAAAAAAACAAAAAAAACAAAAAACAAAAACAAAACGAAACAAAAAAAAAAAAGTACAACCTCCTTTTCCTCTGCAAAACTTATCAATTACAATATTGGAATATAATAGTTATACCAGAAAAGGTCTTCTCGTCGGTGCATTTAGTAATAGATTCATAATTATCCTGTCACGCAACTGTTAACGTCATTTACTGACACGATCGCATTCAATCGAATGGCTCTTATACAAGACATCATGGCTGAAATATCACCATGTTTTTTTCTTGTATTTACGTGTTATTAGAGTCAGCGTGATTCATCAGTTATTTATGGAATAAATAATTCGTTATTTTGAAAGTACTTGGAAGAGAAATGAAATGACAGACGTTCTTTTTGTTAGTTTCTGCATTAGTTCTTTTCATAAAGTGGAAAATTCTTTTTGGAAAAGAGCCATGATATAGGTAGAAATTAATCACAGGAAACATTGAACACATCAAAATGGATTTATGAGCTTTGCATAATGGCTTGTTCCCTTAAATCATTGATACTTTTTTGGTATAAAAGTGGTTGTTTGTAGTTAAAGAATACAAATATTAATCTACAACAGATGTTTGCATTGTATACTGAGACACACCAATTTGTATACGTATAACGACAGCAATACACAATATTATAAATTTCACTTCTTATGCACTAACTTTGAGAGACAGATGGAGAAAGTATGGAGGATGGAGGTAAATGCAGATAGTTCAGTGGAAACTGAAAAGAGTCCAGTAAAACCTTTCATAGAGCCCCCCCCTCCAAATTCTTATAGAACCATTGTGGAGAATAGAGAATGAAAATAGCAGTGGAAAAGTAATTGATTTAATTGCTGCATCTGAAAGTCACGGTAATAGAAAGATGGACAGTAGCAACACAAACTATTGATGATTATGTATATATATATATATATATATATATATATATATATATATATATATATATATATATATATATATATATATATATATATATATATATATATATATATATATATATATATAACACTTTTTTCAAAAGAACATTAAACACAAGGGAATGAACAATATGAGTTTGTCATTTTCGTGACGATATTGTTTAGTCATTCTACTCTTGGGCGAATTCTAATGAAATGTATTCCACTAAAACTGCATCCTAACAAAGTTTAAAAGTAATCAAATTAAATTAAACCATCCACCATTCTTGACATTATATATATATATATATATATATATATATATATATATATATATATATATACATACACATATATATATATGTATATATATATACATACACATATATATATATATATATATATATATATATATATACATACACATATATATATATATATATATATATATATATATATATATATATATATATATATATATATATATCGTTGTACTCGATGGGATATTGGATAGTCTATAACTGCACTGAAAAGTTGTAATATAACAAAATAGGTGTATGTGGGTGACTCAATTGGTAACTATATATATATATATATATATATATATATATATATATATATGTATGTATGTATGTATGTATATATATATATATATATATATATATATATATATATATATATATATAGATAGATAGATAGATGGATAGATGAATAAATAGACTGATATACCCGGCGAATGTGACCATTTTGTGCCTACTGCACCTATCAGCAACCAGCAATATATTTTGCACTTATAATAATGAAAACAAAAAGCCCATTTCCATATACATAACGTATTTTCCTATTATTCAATCAAGTTTAGTTCTTTTTGAACCCTAACAATTTCAACAAATATTACTATGCATGTATGAGGACTATACATCACACTCTTTTTTTCCCCTGAAAATAAAAACAGATATAGATGCAAAAATTTTTCCTAATTTGAATACCTTCACTATATTTTAAGTATATTTTGAGTACATTCATTTTTTACTTGTTTTCCATGCACTTTGAATCTCATCTTACTGTGATTGATTTAATATAAGTTTTCAACGAGATACTTTATAAAATTGAGTGAGAATTGGCTTACCGGAACCCTTAATGCGTATTCTTTAAACCCAAGTCTCACCAGTAAATACTATTCTAAATAAATATTGTAAATATGAAAATTAATTAAAGAAAAATCACATATTATTTCATTTTGATTTTTAATTATAAAAACAATCCTAACAGTAAGAAAATGTAGTAATAAAAAAAATCCAATAATTGAGTGAAAAACGGGAAAAAATACCAGGACCTAGCGAGAGAACTGAAGAAGATGTGGAACATGAGAGCCAGGGTAGTGCTAGTCATAGTGGGTGCACTGGGAACTGTCCTAAAGACAATGAGGGCAAGACCAGAGGAGATCAGGATAAGGGGAAGGATTGAGACTGTACAGACCACAGCACTGCTAGGAACTGCTTGGATACTGAGGAAAGCGCTAGAAATATAAAGACTGCAACGTTAATTGTTAACAGTGACCCCAGAAAGGAAGGGAAATGAAAGCGGAAATGCAAACTGTAGCACTGGCATGATAGGCGAAAGAGAGAAGAGATGTTGGTTGAAGACCTGAGGAGACTTATTGTCACTCAGCCTTCAGCAATGACCACTGGGCAACCACTTTTAAACTGTAAACCACAGTATCACTGTGGTTTATGAGAACGAGGAGAGAATGGCTGGAGATTTGCTGTCACTCAACCTCCAGCGATAACCACCAGGCAACTGGTGTGAGATTGAATAATAATAATAATAATAATAATAATAATAATAATAATAATAATAATAATAATAATAATAATAATAATAATAATAATAGGAATTAGACATAAGTTTATGTATAGGTAATTTGTTAGGCATTAAGTTTGAATTGTACTCTCCCCTGTTCACTGTAAAGGTAATAGAAGAAAGTTTTACGATTAACTTGTTATTTGTCAACTGGGGAACGAATATTTTTTTCTCACTCAATTTTTTACTATTCTCATTACCTCCAAAATTACTGATCTCATCACTTGAAAAAACAAAGTTTTAAATCAAAGTCTAGTAGTAAATTAATTATATTCTACCGTTAATATTAGAATAATTTCATTTGTTGTAAGTGTCTACGTTGAGAATGGTTCTGATGAGGCTTAATGGAAATTGAGTATGCCATTTTTTTCATAATTACAAGTGAAAAATATATTGCCAGTTGCAGATGAGTTCATTAGGCACGAAATGTTAACATTCACCCGGTATGAATCCTTGAAATTGTTCGTTTTTAATATATTGATTGCTCTTTTAACTATGTCCAATATTGAGCACCATGATTGAACATCAACAGTTAGAATCTTTTTAAAATGTTTTTTGTACTGTAATAAATTGAATATATATATATGTATATATTTGTGTGTGTGTGTGTGTGTGTGTTGAGTTCATACTATATATATATATATATATATATATATATATATATATATATATATATATATATATATATATATTTATAGTTCATACTATATACATATATATATATATATGGAAACCAAGTTTAATTTGGAAAAAAAGTTTTTTTCTTATCTTTGAGACTTGTTTTACTTGACAAAGTAAGCATTTTTTGACCAAAAAAATTAAATCAAACTACATAAAACCCGGTCGAAGAAGGAAAGGAAAATGGGTTGGGTTTCAACTTATCTGTGAAGGAATGCCTATGCATAACCTACAGGTATAAAACCAGGTAAGTCACAAAAAAAATCGGGAGTGCACAGAAAGAGCAATGGGAAGAGCAATGTTAGGAATAACCCTTTGCGATAGGAAAGGACGGAACGAAAGTGAACAGAATGAATAATATCATAAGAGTAATTATGCAACAAAAATGGAGATGTGCGGGGATTTTATCGAGAAGGAAGGGGGAATATATGGAGGAAAAGGCTAACTGATTGGTGCTCGTATGATAGATAGCACAGTAGGAAAAGATAAGACACAAGATGGAGAGGTGAGATAGAAAGGTTTGCCAGTAAAATATGGCGGAAGCTAGCACAACCACGTTCGTAATACAAGGTGAAATGCATTCGTCTTGCAATGGATTAACAACTGTTGCTGTTGCTTTTGGGGTTGAACATGATTATAAAACAAGTAAAAAAATGCAATCAAAATGATTGAATAGTGGCAAAAATATTGTGTACATCAAATCAGATGAAACACTCTCATTCCATTCATTGTTTCGATCACAACATTTCGGCCAGTATGAACAGCCGTATCGTTCATGTGAATTTCACAACAAATGATCACGAAAAAGTACTTGGGGTGATTTAAAATAACAGAATAACAAATTAACCTTCTTTTTAGGCATGAAGAGTGAGTGTTCAAATTGTAGGCCCCTGTACACGTGATATATACATGACAAGCTAGCTCAGCTTGAAAAATTGAGAGAAAATGCTGAATGTTTAGGTGACAGTATTGGTTGACGATTTTTAATAGCGTGTGTTGTGTTTGCTTTGAAAAAAAGAAGTAATATATCCTAATCGAACTGATCTCAAATCGTGAACGTTATCATTCCGTATTGTACAGCTGCGGCAACATTTTGAGACTCGCAACGAGTCGATTCTGCTTTTAAAATAAATTGGGATTCTGCAATGCAAAAAGTTATAATCGAAAGCAGCTTTTTTCAGCAAACGCATGAACTCTACTTAAATTGTTATTCAGCTTTATACTTAGAATATCTTTAAAAAAAAGCAAACGTCAGTTTTTTTTAAAAGTGCGCTGTTCATATTCAAGTTATTAATTTAGAAACGTTTCAAATCTATAAATCCAAGGGAAAAAAAGTTTCTATTTCACTGAATTAGAGTATCAAACATCTCTGTGGGAGATGATGAAAATATCAAAATTCCTTTTAAATGCTTTTGGTGGCTGTCGACAGTTTGCATCGGAAGATTTTCTGATTTATTTTGATGTTCCGTGTTTGATATCTCGACTCAATTACAACACAAAACAGATAACGAATTTGCAAAAACGCCTGGAAATGGAAAGAAGAAAACAACAAGACAAACTCCAACATGACCACACACAACTTCATACATATACGCACATTGCATATACACACTTAAAGACTAAAATAACCGGACTAGCCCGGGCTTCTAGTTATTTAAAATGAAGGCATGCCTTTTCAAATTTGTAATTCCCCTCTTCTCTTCTTCATTCCCTTCCATTTCACGGAATGTACGTTTTAGAAGCCCTTGAAATCAAGAACACTTTCATCAAATCATTATCATCCTCTTAGGGTCATTAGGCATAGACCTTCCCCATGATTTGCCAGACCTCGCTATCGTGTGCTTTGCGGAGTCAGTGCCTTTGGAATTTTAGCTTGGCCACAATTTTGCATAACAATACATTTCACTAAGAAATTCTTATGGGTCTTCCATAACATTGACGTTTAGCTATTATATATGAGATTGTGTTCTAAACCATTCCAATACTTCATGAGAGAGAAATATAATCTGATATTAATACACGTCACACTGAAAATTAAGCCAGAATCAAATTTAACAGAAAGACCCCAAAGGTATAAAAGTGCCCGACGGAAAATGGTTGAAATATATGCATATGTGTAAGAGAGAGGTAAAGAAAGGGAGAGATAGAGGCACTTAGTTGTATGTTAGGGCCACTAACCCTCAATTTTTATTTCATTTAAATAATATAATTGTAGATAGTGTCATATAATTTCAGTAATTAATGGGCCTAAATTATTGCCTAATTTCAAAGAAATCAGAATTGAAAATTGAGAAATTTTCACGATTGTTGTCAAAAACGATATTTTTGTTCATGAAATATCAACAAACAATCGGATCAACCATGACTCAGCATCTGTCAGGTAGAGCCTTTCAACAATTTCACTGAAATATATTAAAAAATAATGAAGTTGTTTAAATGAGAAAATGACATAGCAACAATGACGACTATCACTTGCTCCGATCCATGCAATGCTTGTTATCGTGCCAACTGTCAAAACTATTTTAAGCTTTCAAAACAATGCCAAGCTATCAAAGCAATTTCCGATAGATTTATTGAATGAAAAATAAGAAAAACCTTTTTGTAATGACGAAATATGCAATGTACCTGCTACTGGACGTAATGCCATAGAAAGGTAGGAAAAATCTCTCGGCAATTGAATGATAATGGTATAAACTTGTATCAATGAAATATTTTGCCAGAAAAACGTTGTTAACTACTGTACACGAATAACACACGCACACACACACACTCGTATACACATTCACCACATGAACATGATAAATGACTTTGCATACGCAACTGCTCCGTAGTATGTAAAGAAGTTTAAATAAAAACGAGAGCAAATGCTTGCTTTCTTATAACACACAAAACGATAATGTTGTATTAGCAACGTATAGTCCGTCATCAATCATGGCTGGTCTTCATGTCAGATGGAGATCGCCTTGGGTTAATTATGGGATGAAGAGGGTCATTGAGAGGCAATAGACACTTTTCAGCATCTTGCCTTCACCTCTTGTTTGGCCAACTCTGTTAGTTGCACTTGGGAAATGGATCCGGTCCAGGGGACCACTCATTTGTCTGCTTGGCCGCTCCAATGGAATGACAATTATTGTTTCCGTATGACGAAACCCTTGAATCAGCCGATAGCGTTCAAAAGGCGTTTTGGCTCCGACCGGGCTGCAGATATTCTGTTACCGTCGGAGAACTGACTCTTTTGTAGACGATAAGACGAAAATGACGGATGAATCGTCATGAATCTAATTGTTGACCTGTGCTTTTTGGGTCAAGTCTTTGAGAATAATCGTTGGAGTGATTTAAGTTTGAATAAGTCATAATATATCTGGTGCTTGGCTGCAGCCCTGGTTCCATGCGTATTGAGACGACCCTGCAGAGCTGCTGGAGATTATGGTCAAGGCTTTGAGAAACGAGTTCGGGAAATCACGAGTTGATAGGATAAAGACTCAGCACAATGAGACTAAACTGGCATTTGATATCACCATAGTCCCTGAGAAGTATATTGAAATTATGCAATACTCAAACATTTCTTAATTTTTAAGATAGGCATTTTCCATTGCATAAAAACTTCCCCTGTGCTTTTAATATGACATTGTAACAAAAAACGACCCTCTCCTTGTTTGAGAGAAGAGAAAAACGGTAAAGTTTGTTAATCTGTTTTTTTTTCTAATTGTCTTGCTGTTTGTAAAGCTGTTCAGTTCAGACATAGAAAATTGCGCTTAAGCCATTTAGAAAGAAATTATCAATTTTTCTAGGAAGAGAGAAAGGGGAAAAAAAGGAGAAAAAGGAATCTATTCTCGGAAGAGAGCAATTATTACGAATTAAGACTGTTATTGGTCGGGAGAAACAGCTTTTACCCTAGTCTAAACCCATTTCTAGTATGTTTGCTTATCGTATAATGTTTTGTCGTCTGAATAACCAGTGTCTATAAGTTGTTTTTCCCGCCACGTTGTCTTGTTAACTGCGGACACAAGTCTATTGATTAAGTCTATCAGACAACAGTCGACGAAATGTCGCCACACGTTGGTTGAACGGGAAACGATGAATGAAAAGATGAAGGTGAAGACGTTCGGCTTGTCCAGGGTAAGAGAGAATAACTTCTGTAAGATTCGAAGGAAATTATGATTTTTATCCATGGTTTACGGACAAGATCACCCCTTTGCTCATTTCTTTCACGTACATCACAACCTCGGGGATAAATATGAAATAAAATTTCTATAATTGCTGAGCGAAATCTCGCCGGTGCATCTGTCTATCTATCTATGCATTTTTTGTGTATTTTATATTCGTGTTTTATAAGTACAAACACGTATAACAGCAAAGCATTTAACTATTGATATATAGTGCAAAACAAAATTTTGAATTCGGGTGAATATTCGAAATCTATTATTTCTTCTGATGGATCATACGTGCATTGGTATTATGATCTATAGTTACCTTAACAGAACTGATTAAAAAAACCGTTTAGATCAGATACATCAATCAGTTATTTGAAAAGTTCTGTAAAACCTTAAACTCGTAGCGAATTTCATACCATTATTTTGGTGGGGGGGATTTTTCAAGAATATGTTTATTGTTAATACTTCGCCGAGCCACCATTTTTGTTGATTATTTGGAAAATCGGATTTGGCATGCGAAGGTATTAATTAGACACTTAATTTAAAGATGCTAAGATGGCAGTTTTCATTTCCCCCAACCTTCAAAAACCTTCCTTTACTACCTGCCCCATACGCTTTCATTGGTATTGAGATTGCTGCAATTGGCCAACCGGATCAAAGCATGTACACGTTGCTCTTTGGGAATTTGCTGGGTGACTCTTGCAACAATAATAGGATAATTATCATTCTGAAACATTAACTGCAGCCTGCTAATCCGAGCACTTCCATGTTATAAACTCGTTTTCCTTCGCAGACCCACGTACCTTGCCACGTTTAGACGCCAGGAGTGCCTTCCTTTCACATAGCAGCCTAAATCTCTTGCCAGGCACCTACCCTAATCCACTTTAGTAAGGGTGCCATTTGGTAACCGAGGGTCATACCAGTGATATTGGGCCATCCAGGTAGAACTACTTTTCGGTCTTGGAGAGTACATTCCGCCACTCCTCATTACACGTTCGATGAATTTTTATAAATTCAAGTCTGCATTGTTTGTGGACCATTTTCAAAGCTAGACTTTGCAATTCTTTTCTTTGTCCGAATCCTGACCTCTCAATTGTTTTTACGACCTTTTTGTGAGCATAAACCCCTGATCTTCCTTTCCCTCAGAAAAGCCATAGACTGATTGGGGCTCTGTTGCAATGCTCTGATAACTTTATGTCTACAACCTTTGATCTTAGATCTGCAATTATTTGGATCACGTAAATAATTCTATACAACTGTCTAATATTCCAGTGATTACAATTCATAAGCCCTGCAGAACTTCCTAATAATAGTCAGTGCTATTCAAATGACCGACCCTGACAATGTAAAACAGTAATGGATAGTTCCAGATGATTAGGATGTTCTGTGTTGTCCTCAAAGTGCTCAATATCACAAGAATAGAAGATAAAACATATAATACAGAAATAAACATGGAGAGTGTGAAAGGGTATGATATAAATGATGGAAAATATGACGTCACGGTGCAGATTTGCAAAGAGACAATAGGTGAAAAAAAATCAGAATTCAACTGGAAAATTACCATCAATATCTACTTGTATACTTACCATTAGGCTATGAAACAGACCATATGCAAAAACATAATCGATAAATCAATTATCCATACACATATAAAGGTGTGTGCATGTGTATATGTGTGTATGTGTGTGTGTATGAATAATTTATATAATAATAATATATATATATATATATATATATCAGTGAGTAAAGCACAGCTGAGTATCATTATTTTATTTATTCATTAATTGATTAAAGCAGCCAAATGAATATTTGCTTACAACTTACAATCCTGCTTATTTCAGCCAGAAAAATGAAGAAGCCCCAAAAAACTTAGAATCATGTTTTTGCATTGTTCAGGGTGTTCAAGAGTTACAGAACAGAATTAATTCTTCCATTTATTGTTAGTCATTCCTGTTGGAGGGAATCGAAGTTGAGTGGATCAACTTATACTTTTTGATAAAAAAGCAAAATAGTTTGATTCTCTCAAAACTATCAATGTTAAAAGAAGTTCCAGTCAATCTCAGATGAGTCCCACTTTTTGCCTCCCAAACTCCAACTCTTCCTTTAAAGATTCCACTACCTATTTTTACAATTAGATGTTTACTCAATTCTTCATTCTTCCATTGTCCGTCTATCTCTCTCAAAAACAAAAAAAAAAAAAACCCTGAAAGATAAGGAAAGGCGGGAAAAAATACACAAGTTGAATGGATCTGTTTATTTCTTTCTAACAAGAAGAGATACGTAACCAAGTGACAGACCTTTGAAATGAGAACCATGCAATATGCACGTGAAAGAATCACGCTCAATACCATAAAGAGCGATCAAAAGACAACACAATATATTACAAAAAAAAAGGAGCTAAATAGGAGTCCGAGACAACATAGAATCCAGTAGGTAACTGAAATATCAATGGACTGATCATGTTGCAAGAATGAGAGACAACAGGTTCTTTGGACTTTTGATGCGTGTCTCAAGTACAGTTCAGGATGTATCTACTTTCGAGTTACTGGGATCAGGTGGTAAAATGATCTTAAGGTGTAGGGTAAGCGAGTGATTGGTACCTCAATGTATCAAGAAAAGTCTGAAATTTTGAGATCATAGTGATTGTTTTGGGCGGCATTTCTGCATTTTGGCGTTGCCCATATGTTTCGTCTGCTTGGCAAGATAAATCTCGGAGTCCATAAGGAAATTCTCTGACAACGTGTCGTTCCATCCTTCGGTTCAGTTGAGAATGATTTGCCCATCTTCATGCATTATATTGCACCCTGTCTTGCAAACAAGAAAGTTAATGACTTCCTGAACCAGGGAGAACTTTCACTGATGGCCTTGCCTGTATGGCACCCTGGCTTTGATCCACTAGAAAATTCATGGAAGTTGATAAGAGAGCGTGTCCAACTTCTAAATAAAAGAATTTGAACGATCTTCACGAGAATATAGAAACCGAATATAACAAGATCACACCCGTATTTAACAAAACATTACTTGGTTCATGTGGAAAGAAATGTTCATAAGTAGAAATGAACAAAAGCCAGCAGAGTAGATCATAGTTTCGTGATGACTGACAATTTTTTCAATCAATCTTTCCAAGTTTGATTTTTTATATTTTTTATTCAAGATCACCATGTTTGTGGCATAAACACAAGTTTTTTGTTTATCATAGACGTTTGTTTATCAACACATCGTTAGACTATGTGGCTATATTTTGTAAATGTTATGGCTCAATCTGGGACAAACAAACATCTATAATAACAGTAACGATAGTTGATCCATTATTATTATTGATCGAAATGAACCAGACTGTCGATGGCATTGTTGCACTGGCAGAGGAAGATGAATTACTCATCGAAACGCAGACCAGAAGAAAACACCTCTCAATTTTGAAATGTCCCTTTTATTTGCTCCACAAGGCATTCCATTCACATCATGTGCGCATCGTTAGCTTAGAAACTTCGACCGTTTTGATGCTAGAGCGCTTTCAGTGGATATCTTAGCGATTACTAAATCTTCTTGGATATTTGGATTTTGTTGGGATTTTGATTTTTTAGATTTTTCAATGTAAAGAGCTTGGAATGGAAAACTGCTGGATTTTAATTATCATTATGCCATAATGAAGCCCCTTTCGAAGGCCATTAAGAAATCGCATGTCCAGTGTAAAACGTACGTAAAACATATTGCTTAAAAAATAATGATGGTTAACATGATCGAATAAAATATGTAGATATTGTTTGCAGAAAATCCAAGTTATGCAGCAGAAATACAATAACGTATATATTGGTGTTGTGCAACGCTAAACTAAGCCTAATAAATAACTACAATAACATTCTTGTGCAAACTTTTTGAAACCTTTCAACTAACGTATTATAGTAAAGCTGAGATTTCTGTTCATTTTAAAATTGAAACCAAAATCTTTAATTGAAGAAAAATAATTAACTTCGCATTGAACCTAATCTTATTAAAATAGCGAAGTCTTACTTTCATGGTTCTTAATTAAACTTGCACGCAACGCACGTAATGTCTGCAAAGTTTTTCAATGGAGTATACATATATATATATATATATATATATGTATATATATATATATATATATATATAATCATTAATGCATTTTATTCTTTGAAACAACATCGCTACATTTCACGGAGAATGTGTCATTTGTCGTAGACAGCAAAAATAAGACAAACAATCAAAGAAGATGGGGCTGCTGCATGAATCGAATCTACAACCGAAGCTGTATTGCTCTTACCATCGAGTTAAAAAGCTCAGTTGAAAGTCGATGGCCCAAATTACTACTCCATCTCCACGATCTCATTCTTGTTCAATCACTATTCATATCTGCACGATTGTTTCTCAACGCAGACAATCATATACATATATAAATAGAGAGAGAGAGAGAGAGAGAGAGAGAGAGAGAGAGAGAGAGAGAGAGAGAGAGAGAGAGATAACCCAATAGAATAGTATATATGTATAAGCAAATATATACATATGATTACATATATGTGAGAGTAAACAGAAAAACTTGGAAGATTTTAAAGATGAATGATTCTTTATTCCAGATGTAGGCTGCAACAAGAAAACGAATGTTTTTAATATATCAGTCTCTCGTAGTAATATTGTTGTCTCACTCTCATACAGTATGATTAACCAGAATCTATAACAGTGTATATCACACACACAAACACACACACACACACACACACACACACATATATATATATATATATACATATATATATACACACACACATATATATATACGTGTGTGTGTGTGTGTGTAAGTGTGTTTGTATAAATATAATTACGATCGTGCATCTATAGATTCCCTGTCTGACACGTAATTATCAGTTAAATTCCAACCAGACATTCCTGATACATAATGTTCGATATAATAATGTTAAGGATACTAAACACTGAATTAAGTGCATTGGCAATGGGAGATACAATGAATATTTGCTGAACAAAATAAATGCTATTTTCATCATACGGACTCAGTGTGTGTCAGTCTTCAGACTTATTGATGCAACCATCTATCACAATCATTCACGCTCGTACTTGTTCATATTAGATTTTAGAAGTATACATTTAATAATGCCATTATGTATCAATTTATCAACGGAATCTTTTCATTCTTTTGTATTCATTTCCTCCTATACAAACATATCAACTTGTGCATACAAAAATATGAACGTAATCGAAATTGTGAAAGTTCTGGTTATTAATTCGATTGTAACTGTTTGATGAACAACGTGACCAACATCGTACAAAAACAAGCGTTGGTTTTTGTTCACAGATGCAAAAGAAATGATATATGACGCAGTCACGTCGGTATGCATATTTGATAGGCGATCCTCATCCACACAGCACAAGAATAACCATAAATAACTCTTAGATCTTTTTTTTTCAGTATTTAAATGATTCAGCACATAAATGCGTACCCAGGGTAAAACATACACACACAGCAAAGCTAACCCCCAGGACAAAGGATTCGATACTCTTTTTTCCCTTGCTTTATCTCTTCTCTTTTTCGGTCTCTCCTTTTCGAAATCCTCGATGAATTTGGCGGCGACACTTCAACAGCAATTCACAAGAGTTTACCATTAATTTTTCTTTCGTCAAATATATTCACGAAATCAGAGATTTTAAAGACGGAATTGGAAATGCTAAAACTGCGCAGATAACAAAAAAAAAAAAATTGAAAAAAGGATTCGAAATTTGAAGAGGGAAAAACATAGAAACGAATCGCGAAGAAGCAATGTAGAAATTGAATTAATTTGCCAGAGGAAAGAATGGCGCCCCGAAAAAAAAAAAATGAAACAAAAAATATCTGCCAAAGCACAACATTTGAATTTGGTAGTAGAAGCGATCCAAAATAAAATCATTCTGAAGTACTGAGAATTAATAAAAATACATCGACTATCTTGTGGCAACGAGAAAAGATTTTCGTTTCCCTTTACTGCTTGAAAAAAAACAAAAAAAAAAAAAAAACCGTTCCGGTAAGTCACTCAGTAGAAACCGTCACGTGACCGACGTGGCGTTTTCGGTTAGGGGTGATCGATTAAAAATAAAAAAGAAGTGTTGATCAAGTCATTTTTTTGCTTTTTTTTCACGCTTTTTATTGGACAATAATCAGTAAAAAAAAAGTCCACATGAAGAAAAAACAAAAAACAAAAAACAAAAAAACAAAACAGAAAAACATGAATGCTGTCAGATACAAACTAAGGGATCAATTTAGCATAAACTCACATTGCAAATCGACCCCTTTTGACCCATCTATGAAGAAGAATTTTATAAAAATTAACAAAAACATCTTGTATAGACATAATAAAAAGTGATTGTTCACGTCAGTAGCCTTGTAGCTCTATTGCCGTGTCCTCTACGGGTGATACGTACATACGTACTTACATACACACACAACCAGCCAGATTGACTTGAAAACTGAAGAAACCAGTTCAAACAGTTTTGGTGACAGCTTCGGTTGATGGTTCCTTATATTCTTCCAGGGCATGTGTTTGAGATAAATATGCTTGGAAACGTCAAGTGGGCTATTCTTTCTCTTAGTCTAAATGAAGAAAAAACCGAAAATCATGAGGGTGAAACTATCAACTTCTTTCCTCTCTCTCAAAATTCCTTCTACAATTGCGTCCTTTGAAGTCCTTTGCTGTTGACACTCAATGCCTTTTCATTCTTTCCCTCTCTGTAAAACAGTTTCAGTCATAGTTCCTCTGCTATCAGTCTTGGGTGAGCTAAGATGTAATTCTTGGGAAAATATTACTAGCAGACGACATCGTCTTTGTTAATCTTTTTATTCTTCGCTGATATTCTCTCCGTTTTATCTGCTTTCAGGTATTTTTCTGTTATCTCATGTACACTAGTGCACACTTACACGATATGTCCACTCTCTTTTTTTACCACCAATGAACGTGCTCTCTGTTTCTCAACCGTGTTATTGCTTTTTTAATTTTTTTTAAACGATCTCTGATCTATTTACCTCTACACTCGTTTCTTTGGTCTTTAATGTCTCTCTAGTTAGAATTATCTCCCTTGATTTCTTCATGTACACCTTTAGCTGTAAGGTAGGGTCTTTTCTTATTAGTGTTTTATCGTTTTAAATGCATTTATCCGCATTATATCTATTTTATTTTCCCACTTTGTACTCTTTCTGCAGTTATATAGTCTTTTTTGTCTCCTATATACTCTTCAAAGATCCTTCCTTTGTTTTGGTTCATTCATTTACTTTGAGTTCTCTTATCATTGAATTTGAACCTTTTCTATTTTACTTAGTTTCTCAATTATCTCAGATAATCTCTCTTATCTCATACTAGTTGGAGTACCAGGGTACGTCTGGTAAGAGGTCAACATTTGGGTCATGCAAGGTTGTAAAGACAGTAAGAAGATTGCTTAGTATTGATGGTGAGGTGGTAAATGCTGTTTCTGTCATAATACGTTTATGCGAAAATGCTGAATCCTGAAAAGACCTATCAAGGACCGATCTCATTATACCTTTTTCTTGCTAAAACGTTACTTCGGATCCGATAGGCATGCATACCAAATTTGGAAGCCCTATGTCAAACAGACTCATCCCTACAATTATTAATTGATATTGTAAACGTAACCATTTTTATTTCCCTTCTTCATATATTTCTTATGCTTCAGACTTTATTTAACCTTTTCTCTCTACCTAAGATTTCCATCCCCACAAAAAGAATCATTTGTATGGCAAACTCTCAGATATTGTCGTATCACTATGGTATCAGATTCACCATAATCCACACACACACATATATGTGTGTGTGTGTACATGTGCGTATGTGTCTGTGTGTGTACTAGAAATAGTTCTGTGAATTTCTCCTTGTGTGCAGGTCTAATACGAAAATAAAGTCTTTAAATTATATTTCGGAACAAAATGCATTCGGCTATTCATAAAAGTATCTCCCTTATGTTATTGAAATAGCTTAAGGCTTCAAAACCCGACGAGGCGTTTTCTATAATGTTTGATAAAATGGAGACAAATAAAGCGTACTTAGAGAAAAAGACTTTTTTTCATATCTACGTATTTCGAACTCAACATCATCCGTTTGAATACATTCGTAAGTTTGCACAGGTGCTCAATAAATATATAAAACTTTCTAAACATTCTGCATATTTAGTGCTAATAGCATACGAAAAATAAAGCAGTGTCATTATTATTGATTTTGACTTGTTTTCTTTCATCTTTTTGTAGCTTCTTTCATTACAACTCTAACATAATCACTCTACAACAACAACAACTACTACTACTGCTGCTACTACTAAATTGGTGGTATAAATAGGAATCTTTGGAGCCTGAATAAAAGATGCAAGATTTGTACCCATCCAAGAGTAGACCGGATTGTTATTCCACAGCATTTGAATACGCAGCGTGGAGCGAATATAAAGAGTGCACCTGCAGCGAAGATTGTACCCGTATCTCTAATACAGATTCTGATTTGCACAATTTAACAGTCGTAGAATAGAGATCAGAGAGTTGCGATCAAAGGCAACATATATATGATGAACAATAGAGCAAGCAGAAATATACATTCATTTGTTTGTTTTTAATGTGACAACACCAAAAAAATGTACTTAGAAACATGCAACTTGGAAACCAAGTCTGCTTTAAATGATTTTGTTTTAGGATTGTCTTTCAGTACATTACTGTAGACATAGTAGGAACAGATATGATACAACTGTTAGCGGCTAATTATAAGAAAAATATAATTTTGCATTGTATGATTTGTATTCTTGGTTACAAACTGAAGGCACTGAACAAAATAAGTGAAGAACTTATTACATCTGCAACAGCGAACGGATTCAAAATCACGAACACCTTTTTCTGGAAGAAAATCAATAGGAAACGACTTGAACCAGCCTCATCTCGAACGAAATCGACTTCACCCTGGCGGACACAAGCAACGCCGTAAATATATGGCTTGAATGAAGTCAATGTAGAGAATGACCACAAAATGGTAAGATGTGAAAAATGCATCCACTAAACGTATCAAAAGAACTCATCCTACCCTTCAAAATCGAACTCAAATACATACCTGAACTTCCCACCAAACCAGAAGAAAAACACCCTCATCGAGTTTAACGATACAATAAGTCAATATGATCAAACCAAAGAGCAAAAAACAAAAACAAAAAGAAAAGAAAAAAATTACAACAACCGAAAAAAAAAAAAAACACAAAAAAACAACAACAAAAAAAAAAAAACGATTAGTAAAATCCCAGGAGAGGCCAAGAATCCTACAGAAAAATCCAGGAATTTAAAACTACCGAAAAAAACTGTAGATAAGATGGAAGCAACCGAAGTAAATAAAACCATCGGAAAGAAAAAAAAAAGAGGAGATAAAATACGACAGCTGTCATGAAAGCAAGTCTCAAAAATGGTCAGGGTTTCAAAGTAATTCATACAACTCTTAAAAAACAATACAAATAACCAATGTGCTTGAAGATGATGGACACCCAACAACGGACAGGGAGACGATTCTCAAACGTGTCCGTGATACAAAGACCCCTATCCCCCAAACAAGCAACTCAAAAATTAACAAAATGCGCAAATCACGAGTATCCAGTTTGAAGATTTCTCAGAGGTTACTCTATGGGAAGTGAAGCAAGTCATAAGACAAAGAAAGAAGAGAAAGGACTGGGACTGGATAATATTACCATGGACTAACTCAAAAAGTGGGTGAAGTCATTCCTAGGAAGCTAGCAACCCTGTTTAACTTGGGTCCCAAGTCGGGTTTCAAAAGATCGGGACTCTGCAATCGCAATGCAATATAAGAACAGATATCAGAATAAACCTTTTACCAAAGTGATCATCAACCAAATCACCTGAGCACTAGACGATAACCAATCACGGGAATAAGCTGGTTCTAGAATAAGCTACTCAATCAATAACAACTTCCATTCTGTGAATCAATTGGGAGCAAGCAGCAGACTATAGAATGCCACCCGCTATAGCTTTCAAAAAGGCCTTTAACGTCCAACAAGGCGTAGACACCGTATGTGTCAGTGTATTGCAACATATCTACTAACGCAACAGTTTATTCGTAAGGCCCCATAAAACAGGAGATACCAGCTCAGCCAAACAATTCACACCCTGCCTGGAGATGATCTTCCAGATACCAGACTGGTAGAATAAGGAAATCAGAATTAACAGCGAAAACCTAAGCAACTTCAGACTCGTTGATGGCATTGTCCTTTTTTCTGAGAAACTTCATGACCTCCAGATGATGCTGGACAGACTTGGTGGAGGAAAGAAGAAAGTTTATAACCTCATGGACTTCAGTGAAATACATACGAACAATGAACACGTTGAAGACAAAGACACAACAATGAAAATCGAAAGAAGAAATAAAGTAAAGAATCACATTACGTCAGGAAGGTTCTGACGGGACAATCTCAGCATTCAAGAACAAGAGATTACCGCTAGTGCTATAAAGATGGGTACACAACCAATGCATTGTCGTTATATTCACCTACATGGCTGGATCATCGAACCTAACCAAGATATCGACCCTCAAACTGAAAACAAAGCAAAATGCACAAGGGAGAATCATACCCAACATAGTTTTGAGAGTCTGAGATATCACAGAATTAATGAGAAAACTTGAAACGTAATGGCTTGGTCATATTTCAAATATAGCAGACATCCACTGGACATCCCAACTCACAACGCAGATCCCCATTGGTCACATGCAAAACTGAGGCTGGCAGAATAAAAAATTGCAACTTATAGACAAGACAAGTTTAGACAGTATTGGTTCAGCCATGCCCGCGACAGCGGGGTCTTGCAAATCCTGGGGGATGTATGTGTCCCACAACAGATCCTAAAGGGTTGCTACTGCTGCTGAAGTCTTAGATTGAATATTCACGAAACGTTATTAGTAATCTCATTTCAATTCTATTTGGTCTTAACGTATTACAAACACGTGTGTACGTGCACCGGTTGCATTTTCTAAATATACAGTTGATCGGTTTTTAAAGGGTATAAACGAATAAAGACTCAAAAGTTGACAAACTTACCCAGAAGATGACTAAAAATGCAAAAACGACTGGATGAAGATTATTAACTCTTTTTAACGCAGCATCAACATAATCAAATGGAAAATGTTGGGGAGTTGTGTAAAGATAAAAATGCAGGAGAAAATCTGTTTCCATAGAATATACTTTGTGTTCTATAGACGGCAAAGTAAATTAGATGTTTTTCATGGGTCTCGGAAAAAAACATATTACGTGAAAGTGTTTCCACTAGCTAAACCAGACAATTTATTTCCCGAGAGCTTTTTATGAAGAATATGCAGCCGAATCCTAGAGTTATTTACTCGATGTTTGGACCAAGGCAAGCACTAGTTATTTAGGCCAAAGTCTTAAACTTAGTCTTTAATAATATTTTCTAATCTTAAAACGGACAGAGCAAATTTGTGTGAGGAGGTTTGTGTATCTTGAAAATCAGCAGAGAAAATCCTAACTTTTACTGTGGCTTGAACACCCCAAAACGATGCTGATGGGAGATCAACACGTAGCTAATATACCAAGCTGGTTAATATATGTTTTGTAACAGATGGAATTTAGTGTTTATAGTTATTATATAACCTTACCTGTCAGTCAAAGAATAATTCGGATAGGTCTAGTCAGTCACAAAAAAAACCCAAACAAACTGTAGCATGCCGTATTGGGGATTTGGAGGTTGATTAAATAAAGCATTGGAAGAAGGAGTGACTTATGAATAAGCTAGTTCTCTCACTTCTTGTCAGGCAGTAATCATTAAAGTCTAAGTATTCAGAAAGAGAAAGAAAAAGCAAAAATAGAATATGGAATGTAGGTAACTTAAAGATACGTTGAAAACCTTACCCCCACTAAAAACCTATTTAGAGGGAAGGGTTTAAAATCTTCTTCCCTCCCCCCCAAAACCTGTTTTTTGTAGATATGATAACGAGTGAATGATATATTTTCCCGCCCTTTCGCTTGATTAATGCAACCTGTACATTTTTCATTTATAATCCGTACCTGCATCCATACAATACCGACAGGAACATAGTGGACACTTATTTTGACAGTTTTAGTGACAGCTTTGGTTCACTGTTTCTAACACCCCGTACGTATTACACTTTAATCCAAAACAACAGGGGTTTTCGATGGTTTATATAACTGTGATTAGTAAATGAAAATGCAGTTTCAAAACGCAAAAAACGCTATTTAAAAAATAGTGTTGATTGAATCAAAAATCAAATTCTTGATTTTAACTTTTCATCTCATCATAACATTACAAACTAGATTTTCACAAAAAAAAACTTGTGGTAAGATAACATTTAAATCAAGAATATGATTTTTAAATCAAATAAACACATTAATTTTTTTAAATGGCCCCTTTTCAATTTTGGAAACGCGTTCCCAAAATAATTGAAAACGTGTAAATAGAATTTTTGAGCGTGAGGAGCCAAAAGTGTCAGTTATAATAATTGAGAAAATTATAAAAAATGCCAAATCTCTGTTGGTATCAAATACAATATAACTCAAACAGTGTAGAACAAGGGAATCAGAAATTCAAAATAAATGAGGCACGACAATGTTTTCACTCTCACCCAGACAGAGGCAGATATAATACGTCAATCATATGGTAAGGAAATGTAGCAAATGGCACTATCTGAAAGCTGAATTCGTCTTGAGGATTCTGTTAGACACGGAAATCGAAGGGATCATTCAATGGATCATTTGAGGTAAGCCACAAAATTAGGTGATTATAGACCAAAACGAAAAGAAGCCTCAATCAGTAAAATTGTAAGAAAGTGGAAAACTTGAAAATATCTGGAACAGAAACAATTGTGAACAGAAACAATTGTGGAACGTAAAACTGGCAGTTGTGCCACTGCATTGTGTTTGGCATAGACTTCAGGGACATTCCAGAAAAGTTTTTAGAACGGAAAATACGATATATGAGTGAAACAATCCAACAAACAAAATACCTAAAATCAGTGAAATACATGAAATTGAGTTCAAGAGTATGAAGGAGACTTGATGTCTCTTGATCTCCAATAGAAGCCACCAATGATAGATAAATCCTCCCTCTCTCTATCTCTCTCTCTCTCTCTCTCTCTCTCTCTCTCTATATATATATATATATATATATATATATATATTCGTGTGTGCGTGTATGCGTGCATGTGTGTGAATAAGTAAATGAGTGCCAAACACAGCTCTCATTTTTTTTATTTTCACGTGTGGCCAAGGCTGTTAGAATTGCTACACGGTTAACGTCGGTGCCGAATGAAATATAGATCTTACTCAAATGACTTAATCATTATCGCATACGTGCACACACACGTACGTAAACACACACATTCATACGTGCACGCATACACACGCTCACACACACACTATTTCAATACTCAATTGATGCAGAATGAAAAGGAGGAAGAAAATTGGAAGGAATACTTCAGACGAACAACGAAGATTATGGAAATTATACCCAACAGCAGGAACTTCTTTATAGGAATAAATACCAGGCCAGTCACCATGAGGATATCAGAGAGACCCTCTACAATTGAACAAAAAATCAACTGAAAAATATAGATCAAAGAACAGAATTGAAGATCATGCCTAAAACCTGGCACCCCAGGGATAATGGTAATATATTATGTGCTGAGTAAAAAAAGAAGGAATGAAATTTGCTTGTGTTGCAAATTATGCCGACTTTTTTTTATCAAAGAAACTGATGTCTACACAAAGCATAGTAATCAGAGATTAATCATGGCGGCCACCAGTTGCCGTATAATTGACAAAAAGACGAATTTGGGATGAAAAAACACCATAAAGAGAAACTAACTACGCGATGAAAAACAACAAAGGACATTTGACATACAAATAAGATTTCAGATGAAGTTACATGAGAGCGGTTACGGAAAGAAAATTGGATGAGAGAAACTGAATCCCTATTAATGGTGGCCCCGAACAATTCTACCAAAGAAATCTAATTGCATCAAGATTAAGATAGCCAAAACACATTAGGAAAGGAATTCAAATACTATTGATGGAGCTTTCAATAATATGATTGGCGAGTGGAGCAAGCTGGTCCAGAAGGTGCAACAAAGTTGACGTGACTCTAAAAGGCTGATGGTCCACTTGAAATCGTGAATAAACCCCACTCTGTTTTAGGAATAAAATGTGCAGGATCTTGAAATTCAGAGAAATTGCCCTATTCAAATCTAGTCATTGCAAACAATGAAGTTTAAATTTGTCAGATGGCAGAGAGGAAAGGACATTGATCTGAGTTCTCGTGAGATCCCGCGACCGTTGAGAAGTTTAGAGCTTATTTCAATTGTTGATAACCCACTGCTGTAACAACTACGTCATGTTATATCACGAATATGTGCTGGTCTGCACAGGTGACTTTACATCTCACGTTCTCTGTTTTAGCTCACATTAGTGCGATCCAGTCTTTTTTCTCTAATCTGGACTCGTATATTTGTTGACCACATGCAAAGTCACATGAGGTGACGACAGACAAGCGTTGATCCTATCACCGAAGTTCATGTTTTTAGGGAATTTCTGTGTAAATGAATATATCGCTTAAATTCAGCCTTACTGACCGTCCAGTTCCGTAGCCCAGAGGTAGGATATCGGTCTCCAGGTTTGAAGAAAAGGTTTCAATCCTGCCTTGCAGCACTGGATGGAATAATGGAAAGTCTATAGCCACACCGAAGAGATGTAATACATCGAAACAGCTGTCTGTGGATGACACACTAATATATATATATATATATATATAGAGTAGTGGAGAAGCAGGGGAAAAAAGAAAGGAAGATTGTCAGTTGGGTATACCACTACTGGACCTGACTTACACAAACAAAACACATACACGCACTTATATATATATATATATATATATATATATATATATATATATATATATATATATATATATATATATATATATATATATATATATATATATATATATATATATATATATATATATATATATATATATATATATATATATATATATATATATATATATATATATATATATATATATATATATATATATATATATATATATATATATATATATATATATATATATATATATAGACATATCCATATACTGACTTTTAAATTTGGTTGTACAAAATTAATTCTTCATTAGCGTCGATTAGGTTTTGTCCAACAAAGAGGCAAGTCTCTCTTACTATCATTACCGAATTAAAAAAGCGAACGTGGTAATATACACTTGGGGAGTTATGACCAGCTTTGATAATGCTTGCTCAAAATGAAGACACAGAAACTGTGGACTTTCGTTGGAATCATGAAGTTTTAGATCGTTGAAACAATAAAATCATTTCTAAAACCTTCAAAGAAAAATTTCTTGCAATGCAGAGTTGTTCCCAAATTATACTCATTTGAGAAGAAGTAGCCAAAACCTGCGTGTGTGCGCGAGCACACACACACACACACACACAGATATCTACTAATTTTAGCTTAGAAAAGAACAAATTTACAAATGTATGAGATCGGATACATCACATAATTCATTGTCAGTAAGATCACCGTGGTGACCACTGCTGTACGACAAAACACTTTACGTACAGACATATATGCACACGTATATACATTTCCATGCAGTTATACACCATTCTTTCTCTTCTTATGTACGTGTGTGTGTGTGTGTGTTTCATGATTGTATCGGACTTTTCCATCAATTGTTTAGATTTGTGTCCTTATATGGCAGAGCAGGAGAGTTCGTACTGAAATGCAGTGACCGGAAATTAAAATATCATTGTGCTGGTCTGAATAATTTGTGGAATGCTGATTATAGATCAGTATTTCCCAACCTTTGGTAGTCGATCAGCCCTTTGATAACCAGACTCGGCGAGCACCCCTCGTGAATTTGCACCATGTATTTTCTTTCTGCAATATTCTGACTCACTGATTGCACTTTCTTCATTTTTCATTTTACATTATTTTCCTGGTAACATACCCAGCAAACCGAAATTAATTTTGGCACCTCTGGGTGTGCTAACTCGCCAAGTAGGGGAAAACTGCAAGAGAACTCCTCAGTACTTCCTGGAGTTGTAAAATCTTTAATACCCAAGTTTCATTGGTAGCCCATTCGTTATTGGAATCAGAAGCGAGTCAACACTTGTGCAAGAGCTCCACTTCACGGAGACAGATTACATCGATACATTAACTTATAGAGGCTCAAAAACCAATACAGACAGAATGCATACAATACTTACTCATATGAAAAGACGTATTAAAAATATTTTCCTCAAATATTAGAAAATACAAACTTGTCAGAATTATTTTATAGTGTGTCTTTGTGTCAGACCTAACTACAAAATATCAAGTATATTCTGCTTCAGTATTCACTATGTATATAGAGTTCAGTTCGATACAATCCCATGGTAGTGAATATCAAAATCAAATCTATTACTGTAGTAATAGTCAGCATCACAAAATTGTTAAACATTACAATACTGATTGCGAAACTGAGAAATTACTTTTACTATAAGTGCTTCCTCCACAAGGTTGAAGAATGCGTGACCCATTTGGAGTTTCAGTTAGCCATATTTATCCAGGTTAGCCAGACATCTTGGAATGGGGATGAAGGCATGCTCAACTTCTTTCCTTCAGGGGTGGGAGCGACAATAGAATAGTCGATAAATGCATTCCATCCAAATTACGCAGATTGGAGTGTACTCTATCAGATGCTGAGTAAACATGGACATTTGAAGAGTTTTCCGCACTATTTACTCGTACCCGGTATCGAAATCGTGACTTGTGCGCTTACTATTACCCAATACGAGCCGAAATTACTGAAATGTTCAGAACTACATCTCCAGGGGATTTCACAAATTCACTAGCCTTGCAATCTCACTCCGACATAAACACGTGACTGCGATTGCGCACTTGAACTCAGTGTACGCAATTGTTGCTCTACCCTCGAATGATACAATCTCTCGGAGTCTGAAATAAAAATCAATTTATTTTCTGGCTTCAATTCAGATTTTAGGTGTTAAGCGAAACATCTTGGTCGTCTACTGATTTTGCTTTTCGTTCTCACTTACTTAACAGTAATCCCAGTAGCCTTCCGAGAGAAAAATGGGAATAGACTGAAAACAGGATGATGGCTTAACAAAGCTAGCCAAAAATGAGGTCCAGATTAGATAACTATATTGACTGAGAATTTAACTGGGTTTTGTTACTGATTGTAGAGATCTTGTTCTTGTCTCTTTTCGGTGGCTGAAAAACTATCCTGACATTTTCTTCATCAGGTACACGACCAAACCACAATCTAAAAAAAAGCTCTCAAAATTAAGGATGTTTGGAAGGTTGTTTAACGTCAGTCTGATAAATTTGCTGGTGTGTCCTTTGAAATCAACCTCAAATACTGAAAAAACGTAGTAACTAAGCAATGGCTTTAAAGTTTATTGATGATCACTTTTACGTAAAAGTAATTTTATTTTCCCCGTATGTTTTAATGTAAGTCCATGTATATGAGGTTATCGATCAAGGAAAAAAGTAGCTTATCTCTAAACGTGTCGGTCATTCACAAATACCGCTAGAAAGAAAGGATATACTTATTATAAATATAATTTTTTCTATGTGTTACCGGGTAAGTATATTACCATAACTCAGCAAAAACGGCACGTGGTAGGTGGAGTATGTTTCAGTCCAGCATCTTCAGGATTCTCTGCCTTGGAGAACAAAACAAATCAGGTTGATCTTCAACCATCAAATTATCTTTTAGTAGTGTGTTCAACTCACTACACAATTAAATTGCAGAATTAAACCATGATTTTCTGCTTAGTCTTCATAACGTCAAAATGCAACATTCATTCTCCATGGGAGTTTTTTTATGACATCATCAGATAACAGTTTGTTGTGATCACACTTTCTTTCGGAGTTTTTGGTACTGATAAGACATTTTTTAGGAATTCTGTTGTTACATATTCTGATCAATATATTTTGGGAGATTTTTTCACGACCTAACCTCATATTCTTTTTTGGGATTTAATTTTTCGGCTGATTTCTTTATCATTTCCACTCGACCTAACATCCTAATACTCTTTTTGGAAGTTGTTTTTTTTACTTAATCTCATATTCTGATGGGATTTTTCTTTCGAAGTTAGATTTTTGCCTGAGCTCAAATTCCGATAGCACATTTTCGGATGTTGATTAACTTATCTAAATCTCATATTCTGATGACACTTTTTGGGAAGTCATTTTTCACCGAGCCTAATAGTCCGATACCCCCCCCGTCTACGGCTTAAAATGTAGGAGGGTCTTTTTTTCCTCATAGGGAGTGGAAGTTAGGGAAAACATTGGTTTTCCTTTTGGGGGGAAAATAGTATTATAGTTGTGTGTGTGTGTGTGTGTGTGTGTGTGTGTGTGTGTGTGTGTGTGTGTGTGTGTGTTTGCATGTGTGTATGTATGTGCAAAAGAAATGCACGAAATAAGGAAAAGTCACAAGGTTGAAGATAAGTTTATCAGTTTTCATAGCTGTATTTTCAGCTCATTGAAGAATAATTCCCTTTTTCTGGTTTCAATAACTACCACATTAGTAATCTATAATTCAATATACGATGTGTGATGGGTTCATTCTATAAAAAGTGCTCAATATAAGAAATAACAATATTATATCTATCTATCTATCTATCTAGTAGAGGCAAAAAGTATCCGTTACGCTTCAAAAGGTTTATCTGAACATATTATACACCGTCAGCATTGACAGAATTTCAACCAAATATTTCTGAATTTTATACAAAGCTTTTCAATGTTCAATCTTGTTTCAATATTTGCTCAGTTTTTTTTCTATCTTAGGTCTAAATTTGACCAATTTTGAAGCTGTAGAAGGATTCTTAAACATGATATCTTTGATCCAATACTTGTTGCACTCACTGTCTGTATACGCAAGGGCTTGCACAAACAATCACTCAATATGTCAGGTATATCGTGTGAGCGCTGAAGGGTACATTCACGTTAAACCATTGAATTGAATGGAAGATTTAAGGTAAAATCTACAACAAATCCTAATTTTCCAATATGATGTCTAGAAGGAGAACTCGAGGATCCTATAAAGCTTATCTTTTTCATAATTTTGTGGATGCAGTAAAGACAAGATCCTTTAAATTCGACATTCCGTTCCTCAATGATCGTGACCGGCAGTATTACAGTCTCTTGTTCAGCTTAATCATTTGAATATTTACGAATAACATGGGATTGAAAGTGTCAGGACTTTTATTGGATCTGAATCAATGAAGAAACGTTATGAATAATGGGTGATTCATGTCCACTCTTTTAATAAGGGAAGGGAAATAATCTTTTAATACCTATTTGACCCAAACCTGTAAGTTAGCAATTCGATCATAAATGAAGGGAATTCATATCGCATTTTTGTCATTTGGAATAGGAATACACAACAACCCCATCATTTTAGTTTTATAAGATATTGAAATATTTTTTTTTACATACTAGTATTGTTTTTGATCGTTTCAATTTTTTCCCCTTGTATTTGCTATTAATACATTTGTATGAAAACGAACAGTTTAGCCGTCGAGTCTGTTCAAAGTAGTAATAGTGTCTAAATATCATTCTCAATACAAAAAATTTACATCTCTTTATTTGGTTATATTAAGCTGATACTTTCATCTCTTTAGCCTCATTTGAATTAGCCGTGTGATATCTTACTTTTATTGGGTATCAAGAATAGTCAAGAAAAACTGTCACAGAAACTTTAGTTTCTGTTGGTCTGTCCGTCAATGTATGTATGTATGTATGTATGTATGTATGTATGTATGTATGTATGTGTACAGGCCACACCATTGAAATTAGAAGGCTGAAAATCACTAACATCTTCTCCTTATCATGCATGAGAAACATTTTTCTCTTAAATTCCACCCCAATTAGGCTTTCAGTAAGGGGTTCGATTTTAATGTGAGCTGATTCTAAAATGATCCAAAATTTTTGAAAATTCAGATTTTTATGATCTTTGCCTGAAAAAAAAGTAAAAGAAGTAACTTTTTCATTGATCACCCCTTTTTCTCATTTTTTCCTAATCGATCACCCCTAACAAAACATGCTTACAAAAGAAGTTGGTCATGTGACAGTTTCTTCAGAGTGACCAGACTTGTTTCTATCTCTATTCGAAATTCGTTTCATAGTTGTAGAAATATGGATGAAAGGTGGTGATATATGATTTCTCAGTTCACGGTCCTGCATTGCAAAATGATTACAGGAACCTTTCAGAAGTTTCCAACACTTTCTCTTGAGGCAGACGCGTACACGAGAATTGTATGAGTTTGCACCATTTGTCTTTCTTTTGTTTGCGGGTAGAAATCTGATTGAACTTGGATTACATCAAATGCGCCTCTGTATATTGAATCGAAGGAAAGATGAAAACGGAAATGTAAGCAAGACTCTTTCTGATAAGAATTTAAACAAGTTAGCATTTTACATATATTTTGGACATTCATATGTGATTTTTGAAATGTTTAACGTATGAGAATTAGTTTTACAGATATGATTGTTTAATCAGTGAAAATTGGGTTTCTCATATTTATTTAAACATGTGATCTGAATCTTTTTTTCTTGATTAAAATTAAAACGCATTAGGAAGAATTGATGATGATGATGATGATGATGATGACGACGTATAGCGATTCCTGCTTGCTTTATATGATATCACATATCTGCTGAATTCACAAGAGTATATGATAATGCTCACTTCAAAGGAAGGACACTTGATATTTCTTGAAATTTTTCTAGAAGAGAGACCATTATGGAATAAGATAGTTTGGGAAATTTTGCTTAATTTTTACTTTATTGAGATACGCTTCTTACACTAGGTATCAAACTGAATCCTGTCTTGAGTGTATTAGCAAAATGATGGAGAAAATGAACATTTAAACTCAACTATTTACCAGCAATCACATCGAAAGGAAAATTAACAATTATTCTCAAACTGTGCCTTAAAGCCCCGTTCCGATTCATTGGCTTGACATCTTGATTATAACCCATGAGCATTCTGCATTTTGTTCGGAAAATTGAACTCTTTATTATTGAAATCATTACCATAACATTTTGGCTGATCCACCTCAGCCTTTGTTAGGTGGGAGAAAAGAGGGAAAAACTTCAGACTTTCACAAGATAGCGACGGAAAACGAAACATACCGCTTGGATGATTGAATAGACATGTGATGAATTGCGGTCTCCTCCCGAATAAAACTGAGACAGTTGCTCATGAGAAAAAAAATCTATAAGTACGTACACAAATAACGCTGTTGATTGATGATTAAAACACATTTAATTAATAATTATATATTCATTTTCCAACAAACCACAATCCTTGTCAATGCACTTAATTCAGTTTTGAATATCAATACAACAGGTTATAAATTGTACAATAAATATTTCAAATCAAAAATATAGCTCATGACTGCGGTTCAAGTTTTGACTTGTTGATCTGTCCTCGTGTGTATCTCTTTTCTGTTAGTTTTGAAAGGTGTCCATTCCCAAGAAAAGTATTTTACTAGAGTCAGAAGCAGGAATACCGTGCGGTACGCAGAGAGCACAATTGAAATTGGAAGTATGTTCGTTATTAATCAAGTGTCTTGAGATCATAATCTTCTTATGGGGAGGCTGCATATGGCCTAAATAATGCTGTCGTTAATGAGTGTTCTTGGCCTTGGAGGTTCCGTATGAAGATTTACATCTTGACTGAACACAGAGCGAGATCATAATTTATATGGCAGAAAACGATATAGCAGAGTAACTGTATTGTTACTGTATCCATATTATACCGATGGTAGCCATTTGCAATCCTCTGAAAAAATAAGAACATCATGTTGTTGAATGTATATAGATTCCAGCTATATTTGATATTTACCTAACAACTCCAAATCATGGCACCAGGTATTTAAGACTCAGCACTTCTAAATTCGGTTATAATTGGTATCTCACAGAAAAGCTGAATAAGCGAGCTAAAGCAAAAGCTTAAGAACATTGCGTGCTGTACACGTTTTGGTGTAAATATCATAATTTGCCATACTTTTTGATGAGTATATGACGACAGAACTGGCTGCTTACATCCAAAGATCATCCGACTTTCAATCAGTACTAATTTCTTACGATCAAAATTCTAGTGAAACATTATTTCGGATGGTGTAATGGTTAACCCCTCTGTAAAGAGGTGGTTATTAAAACTTAGTGTATAAAATCCTGGAATTGATGAGACTTGAGATTTAAAAGGATCACTACGCTGATACATGCAACATACACCAGGACTTCGTCACCAGTCGTCATACTCCATTCAGGGTTGGCTCTTAACAAGTATGATGCTTCATCTATTTGCTTGGATAGTTTTCCTCAATTTAACCATTCAAAATGACATATTGAGACATCTAGTTTCCTTATTTATTTATCATAAATTCCTAATTACTATCACCTTTGTCGTGGGAAGTCCCAATTTGATTTCTTTACTTTTTCCTGCCTTTTTGGATTCTTGAAAAAATGCTGCCGACACATGGGGCCCAAAAACCCAGTTTTGAGACCGCTGCTTTTCAAAAGTTGAAAAAACTTATTGTGATTCTAGCCAAAACAGTGTATATATGTATCTATTGAAATCAGCTCATGGTTGCTTTTTGCACTGTTCTATCTATCTATCTATCTATCCATCTATCTATCTATCTATCCATCTATGTATGTATGTATGTATGTATGTATGTATGTATGTATGTATGTATGTATGTATCTATCTATCTATCTATCTATCTATCTATCTATCTATCTGTCTGTCTATCTATCTATCTATCTATCTATCTATCTAGCTAGCTAGCTAGCTAGCTAGCTACCTTATGCACATTGAGGTAAATAACTCAACCATAAATACTGAATAAGAGCACCAAGCTCATTTATCATTGACTTAATTTCATTTTTTTCTTCGAGATCCTGTAAAATGACAGTGCTAAATCTCTTCTATGTTTTAGCTACAAAACATTTATAGGGTTATTTTATTGAGCAGAAAAAGAAAGGAGCCACAGTAAAACTTTCATATTTTATGATAGGGACTTCCAGGCGACATTTACGCTGCATATAAGTTCATTGAAATACCATCACTTGTACATACATATACATGAATATCATGTTGATATAATCAAGTTGGGGAAATTGGAAAAATGACAAGCCTGGTTAGTTCCTCAGTAGAAACTATCACGTCACCGACATCTTTGGCAGCATGTCATGTTGAGAGTGGTCGGTTGAAAGCATTAGAAGGGGTGATCAACGAACAAGTTTATTCTGCCATTCGTCGTGCAGTAAACACTAAAATGTCTGAATCATCGGAACAGAAAAGTGGGCACAATCAGAAGATCATTCTAGAATAAACTTACATTGTATATTGAATCCCAGGTAATTGTCTAATCAGGATGGTTTTCTTTAAAAAAAAGAGAAAACGTCTTTGTGACATAATAAGGAGTCAATGTTTGGATTCCTGACCCTTATATCTATTGACTCAGCCTGTATGCGTGATGCATGCATATATACATGCATACATAGCCAGGTAGGCGGATTTGAAAACTGAAGAAACCTATTTTGTCGATTCTGATTGTGGGTTTACGTTTATGTGAATGCCATTCATATAGCATCTCAAATTGCGTGCAAACATGGAATGCGTCCTTTCCATTGACTATTTCCATGTGAATTTTTTGTTGGCCTTGGGATTAACAGATTCATCCACAGTCTTTTATCGTCCGTCTTTGGACACAGACCTTCCTCAGGATCCGCCACACCTCTCCATCGTGGGCGTTGCGGATCCAATACTTTCTGAATTAAAAACATATTCCAAGAAATCAAATGCTGTAAACAAGAGATAACAATGGGAGAAATAAAGATTAAATCATAGTCGGATTCTATAAGTGCAAAACTGACATAATGATTGCGACACTAAATCACAGCAGAGGCCTTACAGATGGAAGAAAATGAAAGCAGAGATGTGAACCACAGCACTGGCTTGATAGGCGAAGGGGAGGAGAGATGTACGCTGAAGACCTGAGGAGACTTATTGTCACTCAGACCTCAGCAATGACCATTGGGCAACCGGTGTGAAACTGTAAATCACAGTATTACTGTGGTCTATGAAAATGAGGAGAAGAGGGCTGGAGATTTGAGGAGACTTGCTGTCACTCAAATTCCAGCGGTTACCACCAGGCAACTGGTGTGAGATTCCAAATAATAATAATAATAATAATAATAATAAAAATAATAATGATAATAATAATAATAATAATTATTATTATCATTATTATTATTATTATTATTATTATTATTATTATTATTATTATTATTATTAGGAAACCTGGAGAGAGAAACAGAATTGCTCATCATGATAGCTAAAAAGAGATGCATCCAAACAGACTATATCAAAAGGAAAATCGCACCAACACAGACAAACAGCAAATGCCGCCTGTGTGGTGAGAGAGATGAGACTGTAAACCACATAACTAGTAAATGTAGTCATCTTGCCCAGAAGGAGTATAAACACAGACGTGATAAAGTAGCAACAGTGCTACACTGGGGACTGAGTAAACGTATCTACGTTTTTTAACCACGACGAAACGGCAAGACGGTGAAAAGCCAAGTCAGCAAAACATAACTATATCAAGAAATGCTGTGTAAGAATCGGCTGCGTGGCGAAATTGCTAACAGTGTTGGCGACAATTCATTCGTCAAAACGACCGGACATGAAAGCAGACATCGCTGCGTACTTTTTGCGATATTTACAATTTTAGTTGTAGTTGCAATCAGACGCTGGCTTAATTCAGCCAACAGTTTTATATCCAACATGAGTGAAAATCATGAATTTCTGTATTGTTTGATAAGATTATACATAATCTACCTATGTTTGCATTGAAAAAAAATCAACCAGAACGGCCTTGCATACAAGCCGCAACAATAGAGCTAGAGGCTGAAAATTTAATCATCTATTCCTTATTGCGTCTACGAAAAACTTTAACAAAATTCCCTCTAAATAGAGCTGACTGCTCATGGAGAGATAAAACAAGTAACTTATCCATCGATATCCTCCAGAATTTTTTTCTCCAATTCTATCATTTGATCATCCTCAACACGGCATGCTTCCCCAGAAGACGTTGGTCACGTGACGGTTTCTTTTGATCGACTAACCAGAACTGTTTACGTAGGGTTTCTTTCGGCTTTAAAATTTGTTTTTCCTTTTCAAGCGAAAAAGAAGAAGGCAGAAAATAAGAGAATAATAGGCCAGGAACAAAAAGTTTGAAGAGTAACGTATTGTCCTTAGGCGAACAGACGTCGCGTGACAACATTGAATCTATGCCGTCGCAAGACGGGAAACAAAAATCGATGTTTTTCTGATTGCAATCGATTTACAATTGCGTTCAAAAACTTCAGGAAAAAGAAATAAAAAGTCACGTTACTTTATTGTGCACACTTCGATAAATTTCAGGTTGGTCGTGACATTAATAGAAATTGACACACTCATACACACACAGGCAGACACTCATAGGTATTCGCACGAAGACAGAAAGACACAAAGCTCTAATGTTTATACGCATTCAGAAAAATACACGAAGCTAACCCCACAGACACATGCTGACGCACATATCGGCTAACTAAAAAAAACCCTAAACTATATACACAGACATACAAAGATACATGCAAAAATACATGTACTCACAAAATCACAAAAAAAATGATAGAATAATTCCATTTTCATCAAAGCGATTTGAAATTCTTGAAAGTGAATTTTTTTTTGTAAAAGAGAATTTGGCATGAACGTTTTTCATAAATGAAAGTGCGAAAATATTGTCTTTATTCTCAAGCTTATTTTTCACTTTAATGAACTACCTAAAATGTTATTTGCACTGCTTGACGATGCAAAATTGCTGAGGCAATAGACTGAAATTTTGCACTCAGAGTAGTTCATTTTCAACTACTACTTTGTATGCCTTTGCAGCTGTCGAAATATCATTACAATTTCTTTTTTTGAGCCGTAAATCTGTAAATAAGGCAACTGAATCAATATATTTTGAAGATTCAGTTAATCTTGCATCTTTTTTTTCGTCTGATCTGCATGTCCCGATGAGATATTCATAATAATTCCAAAGATCTAACACCTATTAACTATGAGTTGCTTCGTCCCATTCGAAGCAATCTCGTCGGGGTTTCCAACAATTTCTGGAAAGTACCGTTTGAATTAAAACAAAGATCATCATTTTAGTATGAAATAAACAATTCAGTTGAAAGATTGCGTGAGGACATGGAAAAGCAAGGGAAATTCCTTTGATGATTGAATAATGATACTATAAATATATGAATAGGAATTTTTACTAAGAAAAATGCTGGATAATTTTGCATCAACCTTTATATACATATATATATATTTAAAAAAAAAATATGTATATATATATATATATATACACACATATATATATATATATATATATATATATATATATATATATATATATATATATATATATATGTACGTATAAAAGAAATGTTTCAACTTTTTCACGTACGTGATATTGAGTCGAGACATTTTTATTAATTCCCCTGTTTGGTTTCCTCTGTCGCTCTGTCTCTCTCACTCTCTCTCTCCCCCTCTCTCTTATATATATATATATATATATATATATATATATATATATATATATATATATATATATATATATGTATATACATATATATACGACAAAAAAAGAAAATTAATAGTTTCACAACTAATGAATTGATCATGTACATATACTCTATTTCTCTTGCTTCACACACTCACACACACATACACATATAATTGTATACATATGTAATGATGCGTGTGTGTGTATATATATATATATGTATATAGATAAATGCATATTTACATATACATATATATACACACACAAACACATACACACAGACATATATATATATATATATATATATATATATATATACAGATGCGTACATTGAATTGGAAGCAAATATATGTGACAGCTTGTGTTTACTTTCTCATAAGACCACCCACACATTGATTATCGTCGGGAAAAAGAGTTTCCGTTATTATTGAACGTGAGGAAAACACGAAATAATAACTCCTTAATACAAGAACCTAACAATTATCAAACATGCCAACTTTCTGATAATTCTGTTCAATACGTTTATTTGCTGACAAGCCAAATAGCAGTTTTTTTTCTGTACTAGAATAGTGGATGCAGAACGGCGCAGGTAGCGGACTGATGGCACGTCAAAGTCGACTTTGCCTTTAATCATTACGTCGTCAATGGACTGAATATCTCCAGGTGGTAAAGACGGAGCGATAGGACCAAAAAATAGAGATACAGAAATAATTGGCAAATAGAAGAATAAATAAGGAAACAAGTCTGGTTAGTCACATGATAGAAACCGTCAGGAGACCAAACTGCTCAGTAAGATGCACGTTAGGGGTGATCAATCAAAAAGAATAATTGAAAAAAGGTTACGTGTTTGTTGTTGGATTGTGATCGCTAAAAAGTGTCTGTATTTGAAAAAAGAAGACAAGCGCAAACACTTGCAGACACGAACTAACGACCGATTTAGCATAAATTTATATTAAAAAACGAAGCTTCATTTGAAAATCTATCCAGGGTTGGGGAATATCAGAAAAATAAAATTCATTTCTTGATATGACGAAGAGTAAATATAACTTGATGCCATTTTCAGCACTCTAACTACATATATGTGGGTTGTACGCATGACACGTAGCAAGCTACTGAGCCAGACCTAATTTGAAACTGAAGAAACCCATGCTGACAGTTATGGTTATAGTCCCGTTTGACGGTTTTTAATTATGACTTGGAAAGTTAAATTACCGACGCAGATACCGTTGTGCAGCTGAATTGATAGAGTGTCAGATTTTTTCGTAGCAGCGCATTCATCGAGAATAACAGGATATTGACAATTCCAGGTGCCGTTGTCAGCGTTAGTATCGCTGTCTTTGTATCGAAAGTTAGTGAAATGATTTGGTTTTCCTCATCAGCAATCTTTTAGCGTCCATTGCCGGACATTAACATTCCCCAAGACTCGCCAAACCTCTCTATCATGACTAGCACGAGGCCAGCACTTTCTGAACTTATTTAGTTTGTCACAATAACTTTTTTCCCGTCGTAAATGATCTCTGGGGATCCGTGTTGTGAGTCAAAATATTCTAACATTCTCGCAACATGACTGACCTATTGCCATTTGAGTTTCTTAATAGATTCTATGATAACTCTTGCATCTGTTTCTTTCCTAATACATCGTGCACTCTTCTGCTCTTTTCATGTAATGTTGAGGATGATTCTTTTCTGAGCACGTTGCATGCTTTTCAATTTGAAGGTTAATCTTTTCGTTGAGTTTCACGTTTCAGCTTCATAAACTACTATCGAGATGTTACATTGGTTGTATACCTTTTGATCCTCTTTGGCAAGATTTTGAGGTTTGTTGTTGTCGTAGAGAATATTTTAAAGATTGAATGAGGGCATTTCTCTTTGCTTATAGCTATATTCTCTGATTCGTAATTGTCGTTTTAAAAATCTGAAGTCTGCGTA
>OY735211.1:9718857-9731357 GCA_963457665.1 Thysanoteuthis rhombus | reverse complement strand
TTTTCTAAACCTTTTTCCATTTCAACATTTTCCAATTTTTATATCTCTCCCATTGTCTTTTAGATGGTCTCCCTGCTAGATATGAGGAAGACAGCATTCACACTTGGGTTTCGCCAATCCTCCTGTTTTCAAACAGTGTTCTGCTATTTTCTTCGTTTTTCTTTCTTTTTATTAAATCACCGCGACGAAATTGGTCCCGGAATTTGTGTCCGGCAGCGTTCACACTACCACTACTTTCAAAAGCAGTAGTTGTCAGTACTTCAGAAACAACTACGCCATTGAGACTCAAGCGGTTAATACAATTATCATTATAACAGTTTTGAAGTTAACAAATCAAGACATAACAAGGTCAAAGAGCAAGGCTTCGATATTTCTAAATGAACATAGATTAGACTGGAATATTCCACCAAAATTCAAAAATAAATTGTTCTGGAAACAAAGAAAAAAAAAACAAAACAAAAAGGACAGAAAGGAAAGACATATTCTCTCCCCACCCCAAGCTCGGGGTAGACCGACCACAAAACTTAGATAAAAGGCAGAACATTTTCAACCATCCTTTAGACAAATTTTTGCTGCTTGTAGTTGGGGTGACCAATGAATTCTTTAACAATATAAGGAGAAAAATGAAAAACTTATTTCGACTGTTATAAGAACCCCCTCCCTCTGAGCTGATGCAAGATGAAATTGAACCAGATAAGTAGACCTAAAGTTGCCACAATTCTCTCTCTATTTTTACTGTGTATTTCTTCTGTATTTTTCTGTATTTTTCTTCTTGTTCATCCATTAAGATTTGTTTTTTTTTACCCTTGCAATATATACCATCTAACATCTTTCAAAATTGTAAACAAGAGTAAGATTTTAATATTTATAAATGAATATCGATTGGATCGAAATATTCCTGTAAACCCCAAAATAAATAGATCTGGAAATAGAGAAAAAAAAAGTAAATATAAAATAAATTATGAAGATGCACAGACACGCAGCCATGCATATAGAATGGCTGTTAGCAAGTTACCACGCCTGGAGTGGATACTTCAGTAAAACTTATATTCCGGAAGCTTATTCCCAAAGCGACAGCGCCCCAATGTCCTGACCATTTTGATAGCACAAATCTTCCTATTAGAAGTAATGAACTTTAAGTAGTCATATATCTACATACATACATACATACACACACATATATATATATATATATATATATATATATATATATATATATATATATATAATTCAAGAATTTTTTCATGTCTCAACTCAACTCAAGTTGCTCAAGTATGGTATCATAAATGAGATTTTTGTGAACAATTTTGCAACCGTTTTATTATCTCTGTTAACGTATATCACATAGACAAATGATTCATAGGTTTTGGGTAATAATAGCAAACTACCAATTATTCAGATCATCATCATTATCATCATCAGTGTTTAATCGTCCATTGTTGGACAAAGACCTTCCGCAGAATTTGTCAAAAAATACCACCGTGGGCGTTGCAGACATAATACTTTCCGAACTTGACTAGTTTGTCTCTCCATGCTGTATTACGGCGGCTTCGGTTTCGCATTTAATCTCTGGGGATCCATGTTGTAAGTTGTGATGCCCATTGGTTGTCAGTCATTCTTGCAACATGGCCATTCCATGGCCATTTGAGTTTTCTAATGGATTCTATGATGTGTTGCACCCCCTTTTCCTCTTTTTTTATTATGCTGTCTTGTGATCCCTCAATGAAAAAATGAGCATGATTCTTTCATGTACACGTTGCATGTTTCTCAGTTCGAAGGTCAATCTCTTGGTTATATTCTATGCTTCAGCTCCATAGGTAAATTTCGTGAGGGATTCATCCTTATTTATATATATATATATATATATATGTATATATATATATATATATATATATATATATATATATGTATTTTATTTTATTTTGTGCTACTTAAATTAAATATATTCCCAACGTTTCAACCACCACAGAATGTCAAAGTAAGGACATTTTGGAGCATCAGTATATTGGGATAGATAATTAGCTTTGTAGAATGGGATAGATATACTGATAGATAAGTATTAACAAGATAAGTGTGCACGTATGAAGGTTGAAAGAGTATCAGAAAGAAAATAATAAAGAAACTAATATGTCAAATGATGTTACGAGGAATAAGATTCACTGACAAATGGTCAAGATAGAATGCACGCATACTCACATAGATACAATCAGGCCGGGGAACAGTCAAACTGATAGTTTGATCTTTATGATCTTATTGAGATGGATAGATCAGAAACTGTAGACATTCACTCCATTCAAAACTAACCAACGCAGGTGCGTACGCAACGGCAGGAGACAAACCCAGAACAAAAGAAAAGTAAACAAGAAAAACAAAAACAAAATAAACTAAAAGAAACCTTGAAATCTAAAAAGCCATTTTCTATTGTGTGCTTTTTTATTACCCCAATTAAGTGTACAGCATTAAATGTCCGCTGTAGTAGTCATGAATCTGTCACACGGGAGGTGACTCGTGACGATTTAGATCTGGTCTGATCACATGACGCCAAACGAACCAATCAGTGGAGCCGACTATGGCATATCTTTTTAAACTTTTTCCAACTCATCTCAACTCAGATATTTTTTTCTATATTGGCTGCGTTTTCTTCGTCATTAATGGCTACATTTATTCCATGCAAATCATAATTAAAATGACGCATCGTGTGGCCTTAACAGTTCGATGAAGTTTACATCGTTGAATGGGGAATGCTCGGTGCCATCAGAAGACCTCTTTCAATCTGATGGCTCTTGTTTTTGTGAGCCACACGTCAACCATTGCAATCTTGTAGCCATGCGTCATCCCGGTTTACACGTGATTCACAATGAACTAATAAAATAAATGAACAGTACCGGATAGCCACTAGATAGAAACTGTCCCATAACCCACGTCTTTGGGCGGCACGTCTTGTTGTGAATGATCAATCGAAAAATTGTAAAAGGAGGAATGAATGAATTAATTCCTCTCATTTCCTTGGGCAGTGATAGCCGAAAGTCTGAATATCTGGAAAAAACAAAACAAAACAAAACAAAAAAGATAATTACAAAAACAAAATACATGAATGCTACCGGAAATAAGTCGAGGAATCAATTTAGCATAATTTTACGTTGTTATTTGACTTTCCCCATTAAAAACAAAACATTGTGGTAGGCTTTGGGCAGCATGTTGTGCTGTGAATGATCAATTCAAAAATTGTAATAGGAGATATCAATGGATAATTTTCTCTTCTTATCTTGAGCTGCGATAACTAAAAGTCTCAATGAATAAAAAAACAGAGAGAAAACAAAATGCGTGGATAATACCAGATATAAATCGAGCGATCAATTCAGCATAATTTTACGTTGTAATTTAACTTTCCCCATGAAAAAGATATTGGGGTTGGCTTAAAAAAACAGGAAAAAAGTGTTCTTACAATACATAACGAGGAGTAAAAGCTTAACTTTTCAGTCCTCAAACTTTATTAGTTTGGTTTGTACTTGCGAGACGGACATATGTGAATAGCCAGCCAGCCAGCCTGCCAGCCAGCTGGATAAAGATAAAAACTGTACGAACCTAAACAGTTTTAATTGCAGTCTTTGTTGACGGTCTCTAATGAACAAAGCACTTGCATTCATACACTGACACACACATATATATATACACCAACAGCACCCACATTGGACTAATCTGAAATAAAAAGATGTCAAATTAATTAAACAATATAAAGATAATTAAATAATGAAATAAAATTTTTCTAACGTATACAACGCTTTTATTACCAAATCTAATTAAAATTTTGAAAAATTCCCTTCAACTTGAAATGTTATCAAAAAAAAAAAAGAATGAATAAATAAACACAACTAAATCTGAAACAGTTCAAAGGAAATCATGAAACTTAATCTTATATGAGCTCCTTATACTTTTCAAAAAACATCACACAGGCGAGATGAGGATAAGTTTGGATTTATTGATTAATCAGAAAGTGTTTTTTCCACATGATTGCCAGGTGAATAAAAAAATAAGGAGATTAACTGAATGACCTCATCAATAGATGAATATGTAATCTTCGACAACATATTGATTATTTTATGTACTTTTAAGCATGAGATATTTTACAGTATTTTACAGTAATTTTACATACATGAACTATATGCACATGTTCAAAGCTTGAAATAAGAATTACGTTGCTTATCCCGGCGTCACTAAATACAAGACTTACTGTATTCTTCGATGTTGTTTCATAGGATTAAACAGGTTCCATTCATCCTCCCTTACATCTTTCCTTCCTTCCTTTTTTTGTTGGGCGAGAGTCTATATGACATATATGTGAGTAATATAAAGAGATTCATCACCACCATGCAACGCACACATGTTTCAATATTTCATGGCGAGATCATAAGACAGCATATTAGGTGTCAGAGATATCGAAGTATCTATTACAAAACTGCAATAACAATTGGTTTGTGATGTTGCAGGAATGACTTACAACAACGCCCATGATAGAGAGGTCTGCCAAATCCTAGTCCAACGACTGACGATAAGAGATTGGTGATGATAAATTGCATTCTCCTTTCGAAAAATCAGATTGATGTCAAATTATATTTAAGTCAAAATAATAAAAAAAATCATAATTGTGGTGGAAAATATTTTTGCCTGTCGCATGAAACTATGAGCATGAAGTATTTCAGTAACTTTTATTCAGTGCTACAAATTCAAATATATATAATGTCTCGTTTGGTGACTAATATAAATGGTGATATTCATCTCCTTACAATTTGAAGTTATCAAGTAATCATGGTACGTACGCACACATATTTTGTAAATTGCTGTTAGATAACAACATTTATCTACCAACATAAACAGGTTATCAAACGAGTGGTGATTTACCGTCCTAGAGATATTAATAGAAAGACACAACACAACTCATGATTTGGTGGTTTGAATCTTCTTGTTTATCCAATCATAGAATGAAGACAGAAAGTTGTCGAACTAGAGACACGGTTTTCTCATTTCAAATCGTCTAACTACCTCTAACTACAAAAAAAGACCCAGGAATTACGTATCAAAACTGAATGCTCATTCGTTGCCCGACATATACATCCTCTAGCCAAATCTACACGAGAAATGGCGATGTTTCCGTTGATCCTGTGATTGATGACGTGATGCATTTTTATTGAATTAATCGTACTACTGAATACAAGGGATGTCCTTTGATCAAGTCAGCCATGACCTTCGGTCAGACAACATTACTTAAAATATCGCAGTTTCTTCAACGATGTAGTCTAGATAATATGAGTGATAGATTTCACGACAATTGTTGAACTGATTTAGTTGATGTCTTCGATCAAGCATTTCAGAAGTAAGAGTTTCCAGACACTGTTTTAATGCAAATAAGGACGCGCCTTGGTTTAAAAGTTAGCATTCTGGTCTCGTAGAACCCGTACTGGTTACTAATCTCCATCCTCACTGGGCGTCTCATTATCGTTACATTGTACCAAAGCTGAGCAAATCTTTGTAATTGACTATTCACGATTTTTCCTACTTATCACAGAACAAGACCCATATGTACAACGATGCATCCGTCATCCGTGGTAGTAGCAGTAGTAGCAAAGAGGAGAAGAGGAGGAGGAGGAGGAGCAGGTAGCCTTCATTTGATTCAATTGACTCTCATACTGGTAAAATATTGCTAAATTTTCTTTCAATAAACATCGTGGATGAATAATTCTGACGTATTCCTAACAGCTCAGAAAATATATTTGGAATAGATTTTCTATTAAAGCATCAGTGCTTTTGATAACATCACATTTATTAATGACGTTAAACCTTTTCATTACAACACATCTCTTCCTATTTTCCCTTCCTAGCTTTTTTGTTTAACGTAAGTAGGACCGACAAACCAACCGAATTGTGTCCAGTACAGATGTATAGACACATCTAGAAATGTCAGGGAGAGACAAGGTGAAAAATCCATAAATCTTCCCAAAACATGAAATGTCACATCAATTTTGAAACCAGTTGGGAACTGTATAGTCTTATGAAGATATAGATCTTCATGCAATTTCTAGCCATCATACTTAAACATCAAACCAAAAGATTTTAGCCACAGGATGGTTCAAATTGAGTGACTAACTAAACTTGTCTTTTAACTTGGGCCATTTAAAACGTGTATATATCTAAATTTTTCTTGACCATAAGTTGATTTCTCGGAATTAACCAGTATTTATCCTCAAACAATCGTCTTATTCTGATCGGTTTCGAAATATCTTTTAATGTCGCTATCAAGTACTCATCGAATATCGATTATTGATTCCAAATTATGAAGATGTTGACACTATTTACTGGCTAAGTTTCGTGTAATAGGACATTTTTTGTAATGAATTTTTGCTGGGATTGCTCCACCCTTCAAAGTGTAGCCAGAGTACGAACACAAAGAAGCTGGTTATCTTTGAGACGGGAAATTTATCAATCTTGCGCAAGACTTGCAATGTTCTGTAGGCTTTTTCCTTTTGGAAGTAGTGACCACTTCTCCCTTGGTGTGCAGACGAGAGAGATACAGAGAGAGGGAGAGAGAGAGAGAGAGAAAGAGAGAGAGAGAAAAAGAGAGAGACAGAGAGAGATACTGCGTGATGACTCTGAAGCAGATAAAATCTATATTTTACCATTTTCTTATTTTGCTTTTCGCTTTTTCTGTTGGTGTCATCTTACACTCTTAAGTGACGCCTGTGATGTATATGGACCCCGATGAAATTCAAGGATTTACTTCCATTTGTCAAAGATAAATGATAGCTCATATCTGATGTCTTTATTACAAAAGTCCCGGAGCAGATTAATCTTCTTTGCTCAAACAATTGCTGGGCGTATATGACCACAGCTTTGCATTGATGTAGTCTATGTAAGTACATCAATAGGTCCCCAACGTAATGGTGGAAAAAGCATTTATTTTGCACAACAAAAAAGTTTTTCAACATGAATTCCTTTCTTTTCGATACAATTCATTCGGTGGTGAATATTAATCACATACCATCGACAATATACAATGGAAATTTCGGATTGAAATTCAGCTAATAACTATTTGTGTAGTTATAAGCTTATTTATCCATCTTAGTATGTCTCACCTAAACAATTGGTCCTCCAAGTAAAACCCATGCAACTTGCCCTGAAGAGAATCATACTCAACTTTACATGGAGAGACCACAAGACAGCACACTATATTTGTCAACAAACCGGGATTGAATTTATCATAGAAAGCATGAGAAAAATCAAACAGCAGTGGTCTGCTTATGTTGCAAAAATGTCATTCTACTGATTGACATCACGATTCACAACTTGGATCCCCTATTATCATAAGTGAAACCCTGGCCGACAAAATAAATGATGGCGTGACTTGCAAAATGAACTCAGAAAATATTGGTTCCACGACACTCATAATAGAGAGGTGTGGTGAATGGCAGAGTTCAAAAAGTTGGATAGTTGGGGAAACTATACTGCCTGATTGCTGAGTCACCAGAGAGGGATACAATCAGCATAAAAAAGTCAATATATCGAATATCAGTTATTTGTCAGAATTCAGAGCAGATAGCTCGTCGCTAACGTTTTTCTCTTGACCAGCCGGTGAAAAACAACCATAATGTGACGATGCTTCTCTCCCAGGAGTTTGTATTTCTTACACGTGTAGATCAAGCTGTGCTGCTTCAGTTTCAACGCTGAAAGGACAAACTGAATCAAACAAAAGAATTGTAATTGATTTTCACACTTATTTGAAGATTCTCACAAAATGATTTCTCCCAGAGTGGTGCTATATTTTGATTGTATGTAAATATATATATATATATATATATATATATATATATATATATATATGTGTGTGTGAATAAAAAAGAATGGCAATATATGGAGTTCTGTCGATTGTGGGTAAGGGGATTTGTTATCTATGCGTATGAAAATTATATAATGGCTTCGTTAAATAGAATTGACAATTCCCCCACAAGGTTTGTTTCTTTGTCTTCTAAGTTCCTTGTCTTAACTGCGTCAGTTTGACGTAGGACAAATATACATGGGTAATATTGGAAGGAAATATGCTCACAATACTTTGCAAGTTCTATTTTGCATTGATCCTCATGTAAACATTTGGTCTTCTAGATTCATCCCAAATCTTGACCACCCGTATCCATCTTTGGTGTCACTGTTTAACATGGTTTCAAAGAAATACAAATACAGATTATTTCGACACAGAATCTATATGCATCGTCTTTAGGATGTAGACGTTCGTACATACTTCTGATTTAAAATGTTTAACCCATTTTTTTTATTCATCTACGATCAAAAGATTTCTAGCGTGAAATAAGACTGTATATAATTAAACACTTTACTGATTTGTTCTCAATCGCCTTAAACCAATCAGCAATTTTGAGAAAAAATACCATTAAGGAAGAGAGAGAGGGAGAGAGCGAAAGAGAGAGGGGGAAAGCGTAAGGGAGAGGGAGAAAGCGAAAGAGAGAGAAAGAGAAAGAGAGGAAAGACAGAGTCTGTTTTAGTCAAGCTGTTTCTCTCAGAGGGAAAAAAGATGAAAAAGGAGAGACAAAAAAGAAGAGAGAAAAAAAAGAGAGAATAACGGAGGAAGGGAAGGAGGAGTGGATAAACGAGGAAGAGTTAAAACGAAAAAAGATTGAGAGAGAGTGAAAGTAAAAGAATTACAAAAAGAAGAAAAAAATGATGCAGAAGTATACGGAGAAAACAGAGAGAGAGAGAGAGACAGAGACAGAGACAGAGAGACAGAGAGACAGAGAAAGAGAGAGAGACAGAGAGAGAGAGAGAGAGAGGAGAAAGGAAGAGATAGAGATGGAGGAAGGGGGGAAAGGAATTATAAAAAGGGCGAAAAACGTATCAACGAAAAGTAGATTATTTTAACATTGGAAGATGGAGCCAATTTTACACATGGCGAGACGAGAGACTTGAATTAATTACGGCAGAGACAAAATGGCAATTAACATGAGGCATCTTCCGCCCACATACAGCCTGAGAATAACTACGACTCAGTTATTGCTGGAGGCAGTTAGATATTGATTATATTTTCTTTAAAAAAGATTCCACTCATTCTCTCAAACAATAAGTTCATTTCTATAATCTATGTTAATATCTATCTATCAACCAATCAATCTTATTCTCTTTATATTTATGTGTCCCATTCATTTTATATCTAACTATCCACCTATCTATCTATCCTGTTCAAATTCACGTATTAAATTCTGTTCATATCTATCTACTTATCTATGTCTACATGTACATATCGAACTCAGTCTGTTCTTATCCAAATTATGTATTGTTTTGTTGCTATAAAAAGGTGTTCCCTCTCTCCTGGCACCAGTGATGGGTGTTCGAACTCACGTACGGCCAGAATTTTGAATGGAGACAATTCAGACTTCCCTCGTTTGTCAACGCAATCCAATACTCCAAAAGTGAGAACATTGTGGGCCTGAAAGATCCGGGAGATTTACCTTGTATGAACATCAATTTCTGTCTGATTTTATTTGAGTCTGATACCTTTTTAAAAATAGCCATCTTTTGTATTGAAATAAATGGACACAAAAATATCTTCATCGAATGCTTTGGACTTCCAGAAAATTTGAACAGGATACGTTGATCGAATATGTTTCAGTGCAACCATTTTTAAGCAGTTCTCTTCGTGAAACTGTGGCATACGTACCTAAGGGGGGTATTTTGAAAGATATTAGGGAAACTAAGTCTCAAAGAAAACGATATTTTTCATGGTCGAATTCCCTAAAACTTTTTAGAAAGCATCCACCAAAAGTGTTCTCTTTATACACCCCATGTAAGCATACGTATATACCCATCTTGTACATGAGTGTATACAAATATGACTTTTTTTTTCTTCACAATACCGGAAAACTTGATGAAATATATTCAAGTATTAGCATATAAACACAAATAAGCCAAAACACAAAGATATATATATATATATATCTGTAAATATGGACATTCATATGCCTCCCCCACACACACACAGATGAGAGAGAGGGAGAGAGAGAGAGAGGGAGGGAGAGAGAGAGGGATAGAAAGAGGGGGATATATTTGTATTTCTTGTATTGATGTATATATATCTTTGTGATTTTATATAAATACACTCTGAAAAAATAAACATATACCTATCCGTGTATTCGTACTATTATTTATCCATATTTTTATCAATCAATCTATTTATTGTTTAATATTTATATAAATTTTTCTTTATCTCTTCATGTTCCTATCTATCTATCCATCGTTGCCTTCCATTAAATATTTTTTTGAATTTATATGCAAATTGATTTTCGGATGTAAATTCAGAAATATGTGAAAATGTCAGGAAAAAGCAAAAGACCGCAGTCTAGAACAAAAGAAAAAGCGAGAAACACCGTACGAAAGACGGAGAGGAAGAGAGAGAATTAAAAAATTGGATGAGATGTTGAAAGAGAAGAGAGATAAAGATCACAAGACAAGGAAAAAGGGAGGTGAGAGTGAGAATTACGTTTAAATCAAATAATTCCTAGTTTCTGAAAACCTTTGGCAATAGATGACAGAGTGACGATTAAAAAAAATTACTTCTTCCTGTAATTAGTACGTATTCATGTCGCCAGAGTTTTAATTAAAATCCATACCGATGGCATTAGGATTATTTTGTAGTGCAGAGGCTTGATAGCATCTTTATTCTTACATCATCACGTAACCACAAATGCATCCGCACGAAACTACACACACTGGAAATTCTTAGGTACGTACGCATTTACATTTTAATACGTAAATACCTCCGCGAAGATATAGTGCCATGTACACGTATATTGACACAAATAGAAGCTTTCACAAAGACATACGAATTTGAAAGGATTTTTTTCATCCTCATGTACAGACAGATATAAAACTACACATGCTAAACGAGTACTCGTTTGAACAAGGTCCTATTATACATAAAAGAGTGTCTCAATCTTAGATTGTCTTCGTTGCAAAGCCGATAGATTTCTTGAGGTCAAATAACATTTGGTTGTCGATATCCAAATATCTAGAAGACAATCTTCCTGGCTCAAGACATAACGATATCCAACATTGTGATATCTTGTTTCATAAGGGTAAACATGAAAAAGATAATTGCCCAATTTTTGCTGTTTCTCTGGTCAATATTTTGCACTTCTTTCTCTACAAGTGAGTAGACTTTGTTAATCAACAGATGAATGCTTACTCTTGCTCATTTTCAAATAGTTCTTTTTTAATCTTCTTTGCGTATTTTTTATTACATTATAAAGATGCCAGTTAAGAAAGAATACCCACCCCAAAAACAAACAAAAATATAAAAAAAACTTTTTAAAAGATACTTAGTGAAGTATTCATGTGAACTTTCAAGGTTGTTGCCCCCCCCATGTGACCAGGTGCTTGTGGGCACACACACACACACACGCACACATACATAAATACATACATACATACATACATACATACATATGCATACACAGACGAAAAAAATCTGCTGCCCACTCTATTGGTCGGTCAGGCCATTTCGGGGGCTACAGTGAATTCATCCCCTCCCCGAATTTTGATTGATTGGAAATCGTAAGGTGCTTATCTAGTTGAGCTAAGCGAATGTCCTACTCACGCCCTTATCCTCTCAGGAGCTTATTTTACCGAGATCAAACTAGAGCACTTTTGCATAAATGGAAATCCTTCACTTGTTTTTAACAAAACGAATTTGCCTCGATCGTCTTATCTTATTCTAGGTTCTCGTAATAGACGAAACCTATCATTTTCTATCGATTGCTCACGGATACTTACGGGGGTGGGGATTTGGTTAAGATGCTGACATAGCTTTTTCATCTAGGAACCTTGGCTCTATCAACAGCGAATGGGAGATTTGGTTTCACAGCAAGATTTTGTCAGAGATAATATTGATAACTATATTATTGACATATGAATGTAAAGAAGATCAGAAAGGATATGAATTCAAATCTAGCCGGTGGCTTATTCTTTGTTCCTGATGTACACTGCTTACTTAACAGCCGTATTAGAACGATCGGAGAGTTGAGATAAAAAGCGACAAAATTCGATAAAGGAAAGACTAGATAAAAAGGTAATAATAACTCGCCATCGCAGTCAATAATTGAACAACGGAAGCGTTGACATTTGAAGACATGTAAAAAGAAATACAGTCAAAGAATGAATAGGGCCACAATGAATTATATTTATGTGCCCACTGACCTTTCCCACTTGAAAACATCGAAAACAGATTAAAAAAAACGTTTAGAAACATCTGATTACAGGGGATTCCAGATGTTATTTTCACTAGAAAGTATCTAAAACAGAATATTAGAACATTTAAAAAATCAGGCTCTTGAAGATGAAAAAAAAAAAGCTTGAAAAGCATCAACTACAAAAACCAAAACTTTAGAATCGGTCTAGTGGAGACAAATCAGTTTGGTCAGGATTGCTAGAACACCGAACAGATGAAA
>OY735211.1:9693857-9713857 GCA_963457665.1 Thysanoteuthis rhombus | reverse complement strand
CTCTCCTACTCTCTCCTCTTCACGTTTGGTCATGTTTTCCCTTCTATGAACTTCCATTTGCTATAAACACGTGCATTGATCCAATCCCCATTAAGAGTAAAGATTGAACACAAAATATAGTCCTTTGGAACCAAAAGTGACCTAACCCATCACAAATGTATCCCATTGTGAACATTTATGCTTCTAAGTCTAGCGCTATCGTGCAAATTGAAATTGTGCTCGTTCACTACCTACGCAATTTGTACTATAAATAATAAAATGTACAGTCGGAAATCAATTTTTCGCCACCCGCCGTATAATATTTATTACGTAATTTTCTTCTCCGGCTTAGTTTTCATTAACTAATCTTGTATTCAGGTTTTCGTTCTGTTTTTACGCTGATTTGATTCATGTCTACTGACAATAACATTTTTTTTTCATTTCTACCATAGCTTTGTTCACGTAATCTTCTCCTCTGGCTAAGTTTCCATTCCTTTTGTCCCCGGATTCTCATTCTGTTTCTCGGCCGGTTTGATTTATGCCTACCGGTATTCGTGGTCCCGTAGGCATTAACTGTAGTTAATCTTGCAACCTCTCCAAACCGGTCATCCCTTCGATCTGGCAACTTTTTCAACGCTATGACTCCTTTAACCCGTTAACACCCTTTTATCTGGGGGAACCCTATATCTGGCCACCCCCTTGGAAGAACAAAAAAAAAATGATTTGTAAGATTATAGTTAACCACCACCTCCATTCTCTTTTTTATCTAACACACAGACACAGACACACACACACACACACACACATAAATATATGTATATACATTTATATGAATAGTATAAATAGTAGAATGTTGATTTGCTACACGAACTACCTCATATTTCTGCCCTCTCCAGGCCTCATCGTGCTTCATATTATTAATATATCATTATATTATTATACTGCAATACGTATATATATATATATATATATATATATATATATATATATATATATATATATATATATATATATATATATATATATATATATATTCACACCCGTTTTTGAGTAATCATTTTAAACAAAGGGTTTAAGTGGCACAATTTTTAAAAGTTAAAGGAACTTTACCATTGGGAGATACCTTATCTCTTCCACTGAGTCTTTCAAAGTACCCCCTTGAGTATGTATGCAGCGATCTCACCAAGGGTAAGAGCAAAAGTATGGACATTTTGTTTTGACACACTCTCCAAATACCCTAAACATTTAAATAACACTTTGTATAAAGCTGGTTGCTGAATCCCAACTGAATGGAACGACTGCTTATAACAACGATTTCAGAGTCACTGCATCCTGAGGTCGAACATATTACGGGACTTACGCATGTATAATTAATCTTGAAGGGAACGAAGTTCACCCGCTTCCAACATCAGTTAAAGGCTGCAATTATTTAAATCCGGAACTATTCAGTCACTATTCATTCTTTGTTTTCTGAAAGTGAAGAAATCACAAAACAATTTGAAGAAGATGAACAAATCTCATTATATAATTTCTTTTCTTTTAGTAGTTTGGTTGCAATTTACGATTTCTTCGAAATAAAAAAAAAGATAATAAAAAAACCCTGATCAGAAATAGAGAGAGGAGATATAAATTTGCTTTTGATTTTCTATTCGCAAAATGTGACTTTTGGGCGGCGAAGTTCGGGAGGAAATCTCTCATTCGCTTCACTGGATGATCCTGCCCAGGCGGCCATTATTTGTTGTGTATGCTCGAATGGGTTCGGAATAAAAGTTGAAAGGTTATTTTATTTTTACCCACACGCTCTTCGTTTTGAAACTTATTCATTCAAGAGACGTACTGTGTCGGGGGAGTCGAGCAAATGAAATCGATAGTATAGATTGGAAGGTAATTAGATTTCAACGTTTGGACCCATGGATTGCATTCGAAATTCGTTCAATTTTAAATTATTTTGTGTGCAAATCATATCATGGTTTTGATTTAACCCTCTAAATAGAAATACTCGATGGCTATCATTTCTCAACTTAAAAATAATTTTCATATTGAAAAATAAAAACAGAGAAGCCCATAGATTACGTTTTAGATATTGGATATTTGTCACAAATATTCGAGACGTCAAGTTTCTCGTAAAAGGCTTTTTAAAAGAAATATAAATGTAAAAGAAACCATTATTTATTTTTAAACCCAAAGTTGATGTTGTTCTTTCGAAAGTTGACTATATTATCTTATTTTCTTATGTCTACCTCAGAATAGTGTTTTCTTACAATCTCATGATTTACTTAATTATCAATTTATGGCAATGCAAAAATAAATCTCAGAATGTTTGATGTTGATACTCACTGTTGAGATAACTAACCCCAGTACGTCTCTTTTTTTTTTCTTTTTATCTCAGCCAATATTCCATCCCAGCCAGAAATTCAAACTAGGGAATTTCAATATTTGACTTGTTTTTCAACCTTCTTTTTCTTCTTTTTTTTTTTTTTTTTAATTTTTTTTATTTGTCATTGGAATAGGAGAAACATTAGTTCAGCTTGGTCTGTTTTTAGTTTGCATCAAGTATTTATAGGCAAAAACCACTGCGATCTAAGAGGAACAAATTTTATTTACCCCATTCAAAACAAAGGAATAGAAATTCAGTAGAAATGTTTTACTTAAGAATTGAAAGAAAAAAAAATGTGTGTGTGTGTGGGGGGGAATAATCCTAATTATAGCATTTAGGCATATTCTGGTCTTTTAATTGAATATGATTTTTATAAGTTTTTGGCTTGCCAACCCCCAATGAGTATGTGTGTGGGCGTGTTTGTGTGTACATGGAGGCCGATCTTTAATCTCGAAAGTGGAAAATATGCGGGAAGACGGGGTAGGACGAGGTCATTGTAGTTCTGACTGGGTTGGCTGATCGGCTGGGATGGCTGGGGTGAAAAATAGCACCCATCCCGCTATGCTGTGAAAAAAAAATCTACAGTGGAAATTCCAGATCGTAGTTCATATCAGTCAATAGACCTATTGATCCACCATTGTATTTATAGTTTATAGTCATATCATCATCATCATCATCATCATTCTTTCATCGGTAGACGTTGGACATAGACCTTACTTAGGATTCACCACAACTTTCGATTAGGGGCGTCGCAGAGCCAATATTTTCTGAACCTGTCCACTTCATTTCTCCATCCTATATTCTGCCAGCCTCGGTTCTGCATTTGATCTCATAGGATTCATGTTCTTAGTCATGATGTCCATTGGTAATCTATCATTCTCAACACATGACCAGTCCATTGCCATTTGAGTTTCTGAATTTTGCTATGATAAAATTATGCACATTATGCTCAAATATTTAACATATTTTTTCCAGCTCACATATACTAAACGGATTTGATGTATATGTGATAACTATAGCTAATAATTTTTTGGACTTTGATAGATAAACAGCTGATTCCTAAAGCCAGCTAATTTCATCCATGAGATAACGTTAATTTTTTGAATCTATATTATCTGGGTTATTTCAGTTGTTTTACTGTACTAAGTGTTTGCCATTCAATTACTTAAAGACAAATCTACGCTTTGTCTTCCAATTGAAAACTCAGGAATATCATTCGCTATGGGTGTCTGCTGTTGTGGTTATCGTAGTTATCGGCATTTTTTCTGATCAGATCGTGATTCTATGATATATTTCCATGGTTTTTCTACTTAGGGTTGTCGAGAGAATTAAGCAGGATGGCGAGGGCCTATCCGATTATGTATTCAAATATTTCAACAGAAACAGGTTATCTTGAAGTTAACAGTCCCAATAAACAACTGATCGCCATCACCATCTCTATTTCGACCAATTCTTGTCGCCGATCTTTATACCTTTCAGATTATTATAGAAAGTTGATGGTCATATCTTATTACTGCAATTTTTCTTTATACTAATTCGAGTACATTTTTATAGTGTTGCCTTGCAGTGGCAATTTCCATACGTTGATCAATCATAGTGCACTGAAAAGGCCCCGAATTCGTCGAGTCCCAAAATCAGTTCTCAAGAAAAGACATTATCATTCAGAAAGCAAATACAGCGGCTCTTTTCAAAAGGCATTTATAATGTTCGATTTATGCGATCAATGAAAGGGACGGTGGTTCAGGTGCATTGACGAGGGAGGACATAATTAAAAATATTTTGATGCAATGCATCCTTCTTTGAACCCTATGACATATTAGATGGTCATAGTATATAAAACTTTTTCTATATTTGCATTTATGGAAGACTGTGTATCTGAAAATGAGTTACTAAAAGTTGCCGTGAACTGTATACCTGTATATTTCACAAGGATTCGATCTTTTTATGCATTCAAAAGCTGGCTTGACGCATGCGCAAGAATACATGCATGAACCTTCCTTATAATTTCAAATCTATATTGATAAGCCCATGCAAGGAAGTGAATACGCGAAGATTCATTGGCACAAAATCAATTTGACACGGACTTGCTTAGATATATATATATACGAATGTGCTCCCACGTGTACCCATATGCCCACGTATTGTAGATTATTCGTGATTTATTGGATATGTTTGTTGCTACAGTGAATTACAGAATTTGAGTTATGTGGCGTTAATTAGTAATGGATATTTGAAATTTGATTTTGGCGACAAGATGTATTTTGATCAATCTATGCCCTTTGCAAGGTTAGCCGGTACGAATAAGATTGAAGGTAAAGACAAGTATAGGCGCATATGTACCGAGACAAATGATATCCTTGATATCCCTAAATGCGAAGACAACTGCATGAATACACGTGCACGCACAAAATGAAGATTATATTGAAAAATTGATATTTGTTGTGTGCAATAAATACATTATTGTATCAATACACTATGGACTCATTGATGTATCCATCTGCGTCTAGTGTTACAGTGGACTAGAAGCTTGGATTTTGAATGCTATTTTTCAAAGTATGCTACTAGGATATTATCGCTACACAATCTTTTTATTGATGTTCCTATATATAGCAAAGTTGCCATACTAAACCGGCGACGAGGACCTGACTTCTATTGCATCACAATCTTTCTATATATGTTACCTACATGTAGCCAAGTTGCCCTATTAAGCCAGTGACGAAGACTTGGTTTTTTTTGCGTCGCAATCTTCCTATATATGTTATCTACATGTTGCCAAGTTGCTGTAATATGCCGGTGATGAGAACCCAGTTTCTGTAGCATGCCTTAGCCTAATGATCCTTGTGAAGTTCAAGTTTGGTTGACACCAGGATTTTATACCTGCAAGTTTATGACCATCCCTTTAGTGGGATGCAAGTCCATGCAAAACAATACCTCCGCCCTAATAATCACACTGCTAGGAGTGTACTCAATTAATTGCTGCATGAGTTTTCCACTCTCTTTGCTCGTTACTGGAAATCAAACCAAGGACCTTCTGTATGTAAGGCCGACGTACTAACATTCACACTATCCGAACGGACTGAACATACCAGTGTCCTTCGGAAATGTTGAAAAATTGAACAGGAATGTTGTTTATTACTTGAATATTGATTAAAAACGATATTTATCAGATACGTACATAAATAACTATCCGCCCATGTTATGGCAAGTTTATTTATATTGATATATTTATGTCACTTTTGTTGATTTTCGATCAGAAATCTTTTTTTCCTCCAAACGTCAACCTTTTCACGGTCTATAATCACGTCTTCGAGTTTCGGATGATTAAGAAAAAAAAAACAAAAACAAAAACAAAAAACAAAACAAAAAACAAAAAAACCCAAACATATTTACTGTATTTTTAATGGCTGATGCTCTGCGTGAGCACTTATTAACCCGGATGTCAGACGAGACATGAAAAGAAGAAGTGAAAAAAAAAAGGAAGAGAAACAGATGATAATATCGAGAAGAGAAACTAACTTTTCCGGCAACCATAAAAAATTAGGGCATTAAAAATAGCCATTTGCTTTTCCACAAATATAATTTCATTTTCATTTGTTATTTTCCGACCCCGCTACAATCATAATCATTATTGATATTAGAGACCGTCAACTGAAACCGTCAACTTGACAGTCAAAATAAGTTTCCTAAGTTTTCAAGTTGGGCTACATGACTGGCCATGTGTGTATGCATTTATGTGTGTACGTACGTTTGTATGATTGTATGTATAGACGCATGTTTCTATCTAGCGTACTTGCAACAACAATGGAGCTAGTGTGTTGACATTTACACTTTATTTCTTGAACCCCTGTCCCATGGATAAGTTTTTAGTTGCAGGTTAATTTGAACGATAATTTCATGATAGAATATTAACCCTTAGTTTGTATCTGGTCGCATTCACCCTAGTCTTTTTGGAAATTCAAACTTCTTTCCAGTGATCACAACCCAACGAAAGTCGAGGGGAGTGATTTACTCATAACTAACCACATTTTCTGATTTTCCTATTGAACAACCCCAACATGACATGCTATCAAAAAACACTGGTCATGTAACGGTTTCTATCGAGCGATTAACCTGACCTGTTGTTGTTATAATTATCAATCTTTTTCTCATAATTTTGAACACGCAATGAATAGTTGGTATCCTCATCTTCAGTAACCGCACCAGCACCAGAATAATCTCCCCCTATTATCACCATAACATATGCCACCGGTCGAGTGTCTTCATTTTTTTTTTTTTGATTTTTCAGAAATAATTAAGCACATTGCCACAAAAATGACCCGTTGCCATGATCATTATATGATAATTAAGGACATGAAAACAATAGTGCTAACAGTGTTACAGACAATAATAGCAAAAAAAAAATAAATAAATAAAAAAAACAATTACAAAAAATCAATCACGAAATCACAATAACTGCAATAACAACGTTGGTGATGGTGATAACTACTTCTTCGATGTTTGAGGAAACTGATGACAGAGAAAAACCGGTCTGGGTAGTCACATCATAGAGACTGTCACGTGACAAGCATCGTTTGGCCGTCTGCTAGTTGTGGTGATCAACTAAAAAAAAAAAGATTGGAGAATTAGGATAAAAAAAAGGTGACATATGAAAGCTACTTCTCTCGACATTTGTTGGACTTATCGCTAAAAAATGGCTGCAGAAAGGAAAAAAAGCTTAGATTCTGTTGGACATCAAAATATCGATTTAGCGCATTTTTACATAGCAATCTGAACCCCCATCAGAGAAAAAAACTATATATGGGAGGCGGGCTTGAATAAAATCAATTTTTTGTTGATATAATATGTAGTAAATCTTTAAAATTTGAGTTCCTGGATCGTTCACTGCTGGCCATGTATGTGATATCTCCATACATACATACACAGTCATCTAGACCAGCTTAGAAAATTGAAAAAACAAGACAAAAACGAAACTAATCGACAGTTGACGGCTTTTAGCTTATTCGTTTTCTTTACTGACGTCTTGGATATAAAAATATTTTTTCACTGCATGCAGCCCAAAATATCGTTGAAACTGTCAATATCGTGAGAAGACAAATCACCCAATCAAGGCCAGGAGACAAGTACTGATCCTTGGGAACAATGAGAAATGTGTGTGAGTGTAATTCAGTATCCAAATAGAGTGAAATTAAGAGTCTGATAAAGATGATTAGTATATGGAGCTCGCCAAAAGAACTGAATAAATTACGGAATAGGAATGTATCAGTCATACTATTTGTACCAGTTGTTGTTTGAACTCCCCCGAACAGCCAAGAGAAAAGGACTTGCAGAACTGGAAAACCGATAATGAGTCGAGAAAATCTAGACAAAGACACTCCCTAAGATTCTCGCTGCTTCCAGTAGAGTGCTCAAGTATTAGGGAAACAGCTGTTATCATAATAAATATCTTATCCTCATAAGAATGCTGGAATATGCAATTAGAATTTTGCAGAATCGATAAAAACAAACGAAATACAATGCAGGTCCAAGTACTTGTAACGATAGACAACTGGTTTATCAGGAGTCTAAAATATCAATAAAAGCAAAGATATGAATTGTGAGAGTAATAAAAAACGAAAGTAGTAATAATAATACTAACAAAATAGTGATAGCAATAATAATGATATCTAAATAAAAATGAATACATGAACGGTATTCATAATGACCTAGCCGATAGGAGGAACATAAATAGATGTATCGGTAAATCAAAAATTTGTGACGATGCACAAGACCCTACTTTCAAGGGGTGATTCAGAATGGTTCCATGTAAAAAGAAGTGAGGGGAAAACTCATCAGCATCGGGAATTTGTTCTATCATCTTGCAACACATGCCCAGCGATGCTGTATAAAAAAATCATGACAACTTCCCGTAATTATAAAGGAATTGATGAATAAGTAAAAAAAACAAACAAACCGCAAAGTGACAATAAAGTATGTCACAAATGAAGAAAAAGAGAAAATCATGAAAAAACAAGACCTATAAGTTCAACGATACGTCCTTGATTGTCGTAAGAGATGGAGAACTATTTTCATTTTGATTCAATTATTTCTCGTATTTGTGAAATATTACAATGTGGAAATAAAAATCTTAAACGGACAATTTTTGTATTTTGTCATTCTCGGTGGTTTTGGCCATTTTTTGCTTTCATGTGGACATAGGACCTTCTATTATGAGATCAATAACAGCTGATAAAAAATGACTGGAATTGATGAAACAATTTTTATTGACGTCATGCCTTTTTATGACCGTATATTTTTCAATGACATCACTCCCCTTCCTTCCTCTCTCCCCAATTCCTATTCCTGTGGCTCAACCTAAGTGGGATCGACTTTGTAATTTGCCAAACAATTCCACGACTGATTCCCACTAAACTTAATGGTTTCTTTGCCTTTGTTCACTTTGCAAACATATACTTCACTACACTACTTTGCTAGTTTAATTAGGCCTTTGCCTGACCTTTCTTATTCAACCATGCTACTAACATGAATTCTTTTCCATTGTTCTATTACGTCCTATTTTTTTAGCCTCGACTTTTCAATAATCCCTTGTAATTTTAGTTTTTAATTCATTTCTTTATTAAGATTTTCCAATAATTACCCCATTGTCACACGGATTTTGTTCAAAAACCTTTCCCCTAATTTCAATATGACTTTTGATATCACCTGATATGCATTGCTCACAGTGTACAATGAGAAAGGGCTTTCATTTTTGTACCTGTGAACCTCTTTCAATTTGAAGTGAACCAAAAATTACGAATCAAAAGATCTGCTGGATATTATTTTCAGTTGTTCTGTGGAAGGATCTAAAGAAATCATCAATAATAACCAAAGAACATAATATGTTGGCCCAATGAAAATAGTACAAAATCTAGAATAAAGATACTGATACACTGGGGAATATGCAAACTACTTGGGTTCAACTATAAAAACAAATTAAATTCTAAACTAAAAGATCGGTGTTGGCTATTGTGAACTTAAATTATCATATCAGCTGGTGGATGTAACTATTTGGTTGAACAGTACCTGAAGAAGAAAGGATGAAAGAAGCAAGAAAGAAAAGGACACCTACAGGATCTCACCCGAGAAGTGAAGTGAGGAAACAGTGAAATATGAAGGAAAGGATTGTGTCAATGATTATTGGTAGAAATGGCCCGAAAGATCCGAGAAGCAAAACTGAGAGTTCTCCAAACCAGGGCAGTGTTTGGGCGCGCAAGACTCTTTGGGCAGTTGCTTTTAATTTTAGGAGACTTGTTGGTATTTTAATCTCGAGATGACAAAAAACCACTTGACATTTCTGTTTAGGACATTCAAATACATAATAGTTATATGATAATAAAATCTATATGTCGCATAAATGAATCACTGAAGTTCAGGCATGTATTAGGAAAATTATCCAAAGATATCAAAAAACGCCTGAAATATGGATCTTTTATCTGAAATTATTTTAAGAATAATTTATCTTCCATCTAGAATTATGTAAAAATACCAGCACAATACTTAAGCATCGTTGGTACAAAAGGACCCTAAAGACCCCCAAAAATACAATTTTTGAAAAAACAAACAAACCCAAAGATCTTTTAGATTCAACATGGTGGTCTACCCATGCACATTCTCAAGGTTGTGTCTTCTTAAATGTGACTATGGGCCCTGGAAACCCACACAAACATACATGGACACACTCATACACAAGCACTAGTATTCAGAGGGGGAAAATCTCTGGCCAACTTGGCTGGTTTGTCAGGCCATTGGTTAGTCTACGATGATTAGATATTGTGTAAATAATACGTACCAGAAGGTTGAGCAGACGTATAAAAATAATAATTAGTGAGCTATATCATAAGCTTGTCTGAAAAAATTCCTTGTCCCCAATAGAAAAAAAAATAAATAAAGAATATAACTTTGTCGTTTATTCGATTGTCGCCTATTAATATAAGCAGTCGTGATCGGATCGTTAATAGCATTGACATGGTCAAACAGACAAAATAATATGACTTCAAAATGCTACTCACTCAGTGGTCTGAGAGTTTTGATAAAAAGCAAGGGGCATGAAATTAATAAGATTCTTTTAAGATACGTGAAAGACTCACTGCAAGTTCCACACTAATACCTTCTTCTAATGAACATCGGATAATGAACTCCTTCCTGAATGTTTTCCCGACTGGTAAAATCTCGATATTTTAAAAATCGGAGGGGCCAAGCGCCTTACTTCTTAGCCGTTCATTTTTTACTGTTTCCAACTCTTATGTGTCATTTTAACTCTCTTCTTTTCCAGTCATTCTTAACCAACATTTTGAACATGTCATGTTTTAGAGCTTCTAAGTTTACAATTTAACTCTAACAAGCTATTTCAACCTTTTTTCACTGATCTCAATTCTGTGACATCAATAACTGTGGAAAGTTCCTGGAAGACCATGCTTACCATGAAATCCATCTAAGTGAGCCAAAGGCTATTTTAAAAAAAATGCTATCTAACAACATTATATAGAAAACACTTTGTTCTGATAGTTTCATACATTATCATTATTCTTCTTATTTTTATCACCCGTTGCCGCATAATCAGCAATATCATTAAACCATAGTAAATTGCTGACGTGATAAGTACGAGATGTTTTCGAATAAGCTACGGGAGCTTATACGTAGAGAAGCTCCCACGCACAAGTCATTTGAGTTTACAAAAAGACTCTATCCGCCTTTATTCATCAAGCAAAAAGTGTTTTTTCTTAGTGGCATTTGTATGGTGAACATTATATCGCAGTAACTAGAGCAGATCTGCAATCTGTGACTCTGAAAAGCGATATCAAGATATCGAGGGGTTACTCTTTAGGAGAAAAAAACAATAAAAAAAACAAAACAAAACAAAACAGAAAGTATCGCCAATTTCCATTCAGGGAATATACATATATATATATATATATATATATATATATATATATATATATATATATATATATATATATATATTAAACTTGTAGACTTTCGTACAAATAAAAATATCAGATAGTATGGTGATGAGAACGATTACAAGCAAACAAGATACAACAATAACTATAATCGTCGTGAGAAGAGGAAAAATAGAGTATGAGGAGGAAATTAAAGCTGAGAGAGGGAGACAAAGTTGGGTGATAAGGGGGCTAGTGGTGATGATTTGATTTAGAAGAAGACAAAGGAAGGACAAACGAGAGCTAAGTTGACATCAACTTTTAAAAAAAGATTTAAACACAAGAAGAGGCAAAATGACACATAGTACTGTAAAGGTAAGTGAACAGTGAGGTTATGTATATATGCATATATATATATATATATATATATATATATATATATATATATATATGTTCATAACTGCAGACATCTCCCATTATAGATATCTTCGTTGCAAATATACAAGCAACTATTTTTTATATCAACGTGTATGAATGAGCATGTGTACCTTCAGCCCATTGTTAATATAAACCTTTTTCTTCTTTTCATTTCATCATCGTACGAGCCAGGAGGCATTGGGGCAACTCCCTTACCCCGATTCCGGGTAACAAGCGTTTAAATCTCTGGGCTAATTAAGCCTTCTACCCCTTGAGCGATGAGTTCTCCAATGTTCGTTATGCATAAGCCTATATTGACATTCTAAAGTATATAAATCTGTGCATACCTATGTATCGGTATCAGTTTTGTCAATACATAATTTCGCAGATCCACCCACACACACAACATGTCCGGCGTAATCCAACCCAATTACATCTCTGCAGAATATACAACACGTTCGATTGCTGTACAGGTGGAATTAAGTACTAGCGAACAGATCTAATACTATGTTGATTCGAAAGTTCTCAGGACCATCTCATACAAACTATCAAGAACATCTTAGAAATGTCTACTCAGCTCTTCATTACTTTTCCATGATCGTCTGTGGTAATGAAAAATTGATTCATAAAGAGAATAAACAAAAAAGAAAAAGAAAAAATAGAAGCAAAACTCCAACAATTTCCAATTTGGCTTGGGACCATCAATGGCAATTGCTAATTGTCGATTTTTTTCCGTTGGAGTAATATATTTTACAGTAATTTAAACGTACGTATGTTTGATGCATTATTGAAGACAATTCATCAGACATTATGCCAATAAAGAATATAAGACAATGTTGAAGGAGCATATACAAAGAAAATAGTTTATTCGTATTTTTGTGACCTTTTCAATTTTTGTTTGTCAGAGTTCCCTTAAACAAAACATTTCACATAAATGAGAAATACTATTAATTTTTTTGAAGAAATTGGTTTCCACACGTTACTTTTTCTCGACCACTCGTGTAAATGTATGAATAACTAAGAGATAAATAAATAAGATTTCAGCGACCCCCCCCCACCCTGATTGGGCTCGCAAAAAAAAGAAGAAAAAAATCAGGTTTGAACAGAAATATAACTGTAATTTACTCACCTCTCACTATAGTTTACTCCCCTGTTTCTTCAACTCTAAGGAGTAAACAATGCATAAAAAAGAAGATCAAATTTTTTAACGAGTTTGGAGTTTTTATCGCCAAGTGTCGATTTACATTCGTTTTTTTTTCATTTCATCGTCATAGCTGGTACTTAAGCAGTACATGTATCGTAATATATTCATATGGATTCCACTTATCTGTACCAAGATTCATTCACTGGTGTCTTTAACCGCCTTTATATCAAGATGAGTCATTTTCGAGAATTTAAATATTTGAGTGATTGGAAAAATCCATATAATAAACTATTTTTGAAATATAAATCAAGAAACCTAGATGGTTGATAAAAATCTGATTCATCAGGGAGAACCCAATGGTAATCATGCCAGCACGCAGACAAAAGATTATTGTTGATTCGTTTCAAAATTGACTTATTTCATTTTAAAGCCCTATTCAATCTATAAAGATATAAACAGTAATATAAGTTCCTATGTTTTGGGGATTCTACATTCTTTTCAATATTCCATACAAAGAGAATTTCAACCATGGTTGATCTCTGGCTGATCTCGGGCTGACCTCAAGCAATCATGACCTCAACTTGGCAGTTTGGCAGCGGATCTCATGTGAGCTCACATGTCATTTTGAAGACTTACCGTTCTCTTGTCGATTCGAATTGATTCATCATCATCACAATTAATAATCTTTTAGCATCTGTGGTTGGAGAGTCTTTCTCCAAGATTTCTCAGGCATTTCTATCATGGTCGTGGAAGAGGCTACTCGACCATTGACCACCTTCTTCCGATAAATCAGCTGAAAGAAAAAGCAGCAGAATATAAACTATCACTTGACGTAGCATTTATCGATTTCAAAAATGCCTTTGACTCTGTGGAAATCGAGATCATGGAGGCCATCACTCCACAAGGTGTAGATCTAGTATATGTCGAAGTACTGAAATATATATACAGTCACTCCAGCTCCTTTATCAGGCTACATAAATACTTGGACCTCTTTCAGCTCAAGAAAGGGGTTAGACGAGGTGATAGTAGCTCAGCCAAACTCTTCACAGCCTACTTCGAAATGATTTCAAGAAGACTAGACTGGGCGATTACAGGAATCAGAAAAGAAAGCGAATATTTGAGCAACCTCAGGTTTGCAGATGACATTGCCCTTTCCACAGAGAAACCACACAACCTCCAACTAATGCTAGATGAAGTAAATAAAGAGCGCAAGAAAGTCGGCCTACACATGAATTTCAGAAAGACAAAGATCATGAGACTTTCAAAAGAAGAAGAAATCAAGCAAAGATCCGCACTAGGATTTCAAGCCTTTGGTAGAACAAGCTCAACCTTTAAAAACAACAAGTTCCCATTAATCCTAAAAAGATAGGTGTACAAACAATGCATCCCCCTAATAATCGCTTATGAAGCTGAAATATGGAACCTAACCAAGAGACAGATCTGCAAATTGAGAACTATGCAACGTGCACATGAAAGAATTATGCAAGGCCTCACATGGAGAGGCCACAAGACAGCACAATACCTCCAGAAGAAGACAGGAGCAGTCAGCTGGCCATGTTACAAGAATTGCGGACAACCAGTGGACATCAGAACTCATGACATGGATCCCCAGAGATCACAGGCGCAACCTATGCCGGCAGAATATTAGATGGAGAGACAAGCTAGACTAATTCAGAAAGTACTGGCTCTGTGACGCTTACGATAGAGAATTGTGGCGAATCCTGGGAAAGGTCTATATCCAACAAGAAACTTTGGAAGACTCATGATGATGATGCTGATTGTGCACGTTGCATGGCTCTCAGTTTGAGAGTTGATCTCCCTGTTAAGTTCCACGATTCAGTCCCATTGCCGACTACTGGGAAGATGCATTGGTTGTATTCCCTACTTTTCAAGTCTAAGAACATTTTATTGGTTCTCAATGTTTCTTGCTCTCCCAAATATTTGCTAGTCTAATATGAGCCTTCGCTTGATTTCTTCTTTTGAGGGGTTCCACTGAGTTTCTTCCTCTTGGAGAGTGTGAAGATCTGCTTTTTTCATCTTTTGTACATGACATCCAATTTAATTGAGTTCATGTGAAAACTTTTTCACTCCGAATAATCACCCATGGAGCTGAAATATGACACCCAACAAAAGAACTGACCCTCGAACTGAGGACCATGCAACGTGTACTGGAGAGAATCATGCTCAGCATAACTTTAAGCGATCAGAAAGACAGCATAGTGTAGTACAGAAAAAATACAAGTCAGCAGTATCTTGGGAATAATTATGAAAATTAAATAGTAAAGGGCTGGATATATTGCAAGAATGTGAGACAACTGTTTGACATCACAACTCCAAACATTGATCCCCATATATCATGAGCAAAAATGTAGCGAAAACGGGAGAAAACAAGATGCCCATGGTAGAGAGCTTCGACGAATCCTGGAGGAGGTCTATATCAAACGGAGGACGTTGAAAGCTGGTGGTGGTAAGGAAGCATACTTCTATACTGTGAATGATCCTCACTGGTCGGGGCGTTAACCCTCTTTGTTTCCATTCCAAAGCATGCCTCTTTACCGAGTGCTTCCATTTCTTTTTATTCACCTGTCACACACTTTCCATAGCCTTTCTCAATCGCCTCTCTTCAGATCCATATATGTCTCTCACCCTCTACCCTCCTTTTTTCTTCTCTTCTTTTTCTCGAACACAAGTGCTCTCAATTAGCACGTTTATCTATTCTCAGCAGGGAGTTTTTCTTGAACAAATTCCAATTTTAATGTTTGTCTCGTCGACTTTACATTGGTTACCTGATCTCTGACATTCTATTTCCCTATTTAGGTCCCCTTGTAGAGCAAAAATTGTTGTGTACACACAAATTAAGGAATATATTTCGGTGCACATACAATTATCCCCCAATATATATTGTCAGAAACCCGTTCACACACACACATACAAAAGCACACACGCACGCAAGTATAAACCAACATACGTGTTCCCATGACTTGCATACGTATAAGGGTATGAACGTACACACACACACACTCACACACACACACACGCACACACACGCACACACATATATATATATATATATATATATATACTCACCAACACTTTCAAACGTTGGTGATATTGCATATGCACCAACACATGCACATTTATATTTCTAACCACTTAATTATCAGCAATTATCATTAACGGTTCAAACACAAAGACACACAAAGACACACACACACACAAGGCCAAAACTTTTCTGAATTTTTTAATATTAAATCAAACGAAAAAATTATTGAACTTTAATTAACAATCTCTCATTCTTCCTCGAATTACATCCCTCCCACCCCTTTCTTAATAAAATATATTTTTATGATTTTCTCTCCGTCCGTCTGTCTGTCTGACCGTCTGTCTGCCCGTCTGTCTGTCTGTTTCTCTCTCTCTCTCTCTCTCTCTCTCTCTCTCTCTCTCTATATATATATATATATATATATATATATATATATATATACGCAGATGTATTATATTTATATATTAGGCTGTTCAGAAAGTAATTACGTATTCTGTCTCCGGAAATAATTGCATAGTGTCATAATTATATTCACTGTTTTTGGACTTTTTATTCTTTTTAAAACCACTGCTGGCATTCACAAACCTTCACTGCATCAGGATAATCTTCACAGATGTTTGGATCAGTAATACCACTTCGAAATTCTTACAGTAGCCAGAGGCGAATATGTTACTCTTTTAAATTTCTGTTCTCCGTTGGGTTGAACTTTATTATATAGAATGATAAATACACTGTCGGATAGATGAGATTATGACCTAAATCTAAGTCTTGCCTTGGTTGCTGCTTATGATTTCAAGCTTTTCCGTGGAGGGATACGCTTTTCATTTTTCAATCTAAATTGTTTTGTTACAGAATCTTAACCTATCAAATATCAATATATTGTCCCTCCCTCTGAAACATATCAAAAATCAAATCTCTGTCTCGGTGAATCATATGAAATATTAAGTATATGTTTCTCTGAAATCTATAATTGTTTTTTTTGTTTTTTTACAAAAAAATAAGTGAAGTTACAATGAAACGTATAGAAATTTGACTCATAGTATAATCGTTGAAAATAAAAAAGAAGGAAATTGCAAAAAGAAATCAGTCATTGGACAATAGTGTGTATGTTTTCTTTACATACACTTGATATATGAAAGAAGGAATGGCTGAGGGGAATTGTCTCTAACGGGTTTCTGACTATATGTATATGTGGGGGAATAAAAGAGAAAATTATTGATGTGCAAACAGATTTGACTCATACAGGTGTGAACGTCCCCATAAATTCTATGCGTGTATGTATGTGTGCGAGTGCATGCGTTCTCAAAAACAGGTAGATACGTCTGCACGCGCATATATATATATATATATATATATATATATATATATATATATATATATATTTATATATATATATACACACACTCACACATATATATACACATACACACACATATATATATATATATACACACACACACACACACACATATATATATATATATATATATATATATATATATATATATATATATGTATATATATATATATATATATATCATTGAACATCCCCATTCCTGATATTGTATTATGTTCAGGGTATTCCGATTTCTGTACGGAATACAATTATATTACGATTATTTGAATATGGAACATAATGTTGTGCTTTGTTGTAGAGATCATCAGCTGCTTTGTATAAGTACATTCAAGGCAAGACATGAGTACATCTGGAAAAGGATTAATTAATTATCATTCTTTACTTTGTTCGATTGAGGATAATACTTTAAAAAAAATTTGCCTACTTCCTCGCACCGTGTAGAGTGTGAAAAAAGTTTGTGTTGGTAAACATTTTCATAAAGGCCTTTTGCTGTGTGGAAGTTGTTAGAATTATCATTCATTTATTTATTTTCCCTGACTGACCGACTTTTGATAGATACGCAAAAACAAATGGAAACACATTCACATATTTAAATAGAGAAAGGAGAAGAGAGATTCATACGGACACAAACATGTATATATAGTGATGATGGATTTCCGGAATTCTCTGATCGCTGTTGACGTATTGTTCAAGGAATTCCGTATTTTTACAGGATTAAATTTCATTCTTTTCATCTAATTGTGAATCATAATGATTCTAAACATGGGATCATAGGATGTTTTACCATTAGCCTGTTTTGGGGATATTGAAAAAAGTAAAAAAAAGCATATAAATACGTGTAAAAAGCATATATATATATATATATATATATATATATATATATATATATATATATATATATATATATATATATATATATATATATATATATGTATGTATGTATGTATATATATATATATATATATATATATATATATATATTCAAAATATCAAAAAATGTACATATTCTGTTTGTATTGGTTTTAGTTTGTTGTCAATTCAAGAACATGCAGATAAAGTTTGGTCGAACTTCAACCAATGTTTATTGATTGTATTTTTTTAACCAGGATCGTTGACCGGCCCGTTCTCCCAGGAGAACAGTCGCGCCGCTTGTGAACACATGAATCAGGTCAGAAGGAGATGGCGAATACAGCAGGAATAAACAAAGTAAGAAGGACCAAATAACAAGAAAAAGTAAATAGATCAGAAATAAACGAAATACGAGTGAAAAAGACACACAGGTTTGATTAGTCACTCAATAGAAACTGCCCACATCCTTGACAGCATATCGTGTTTTGGGCAATCAATTAGAAAAATTGAAAAAGTTGGTGATCAACGGATAAGTTAATCCTCTTGCATTTTGTTGGTCAGTGATCACAGGGAGAGTCAGAATTTAAAAAATTATGAGGACACGGATAGCAGACCAGTTGAGGATAAATTTACATTGCTAACCTAAATGCATTTGAGATAAGTATTTTAGAGGGAAATTCAGAACAAAAATTTCAACTTTTTTCCTGGCGTAATGAGGAAATCTTGAAATTTCAAGATCTTTCGTTACAGCCTTGACGCGTGATACAACAGCCAGCTAGCTGGACCAACTTGAATACTGAAGAAACGTACGTTGATAGATTTGCTAATTCTGTTGGTTGACAGTTTTTAAAAATGCATACCTGATAAAAGATGCAGTAAAAGAAACATAAAAAATCGACTTCCATTATCCGCATAATACTGAAATACTCATGCCGGCTCTCACACGTAAAAGTCTTGGTAACATATTCACATATAGATTATATATTCCTTATTGTATGAATTGTGTTCCATAAATATCATTGTGTTGTAAGCGTAAATACACGAATGTACATGAACTTATATGGATAAATACACAAATATGCACTCATATATATCAATACATTGTTTGTGTAAAAATGATCTAAACATAAGTGAAAATATCTGTATGACTTCAATAGCAAAATCGTCGAAAAATGTTAAGTTCAATATCTTGTCTTTATAAATGATTTTTTCCTTTGGAGCAAACTGTGTAATGTGAATTAAACTTCTTCCCAAACGATACTATTCAGCAAAAGAAAAAAGAAGAGAAGGGAAGAAAAATTAGAAAACGAAATGAGAAATAAAACGTATTCACGTTTTTTGATGGCCTCTCAAATTCTCACATTTAAAAATTTGGATATTTTCAACAATTAATTGCAATTTTCCAGAGCATTCTATTGAATGCCTTTATCGAATGTTATAGTTATGAATATAAATACTGTTATCAATATATCTGATTGTATCTATTAAATGCTTATCACAAAGATAAGCATTTCAACTTTCGATGAAATATCATTATATAAAATATATTATCGATTATGATAAGTTATTAAATCATTCAAAAAGAGACAGATCAGGACGCATGTCATATTGCAATGATCAGTCTGTTAATCTTTCTAGTCGATGTGAATTCAATCCTGAATCTCCCACTACTGATGGGATTTCTTGCTAGCATATATATATATATATATATATATATATATATATATATATATATATATATATATATATATATATATATATATATATTTATATATATATATATATATATATTTTCTTTACGATTATTGTCTTATTCGATTTAATATTTGATAATGAAAATTAAGCAATGCTGTGTTCTCTAATCCAGACCATATGTAATCCAAAAAATCGTTTCTATGAGCACGAACAAAATCAAAGCT